>CM031596.1:92021009-92039410 GCA_018398815.1 Conus ventricosus
TTAAAATGCGCACGTGCCTAAACTAAATCCCGGGGAGTTACTTTCGATCAAGAAATGTTGATCCAGATTGACCCCGGGGAGTTAAAAAATAGAAGGGGGGGGGGGGGGGGGGTCATTCTGGCCTTATGCCATGACT
This sequence comes from Conus ventricosus, assembly GCA_018398815.1. NCBI lineage: Eukaryota > Metazoa > Mollusca > Gastropoda > Neogastropoda > Conidae > Conus > Conus ventricosus. Next base: position 92,021,146 of record CM031596.1, read on the forward strand.
GCCCCTCCCCCCCCCCCCCCCCCACACACACACTGCAGAGTGACACTTGACAAAATTAATGACACTTGAAAACTTTACTTGACAAGGATAAAGATCTTTGGCTAAATACAAGCCTATTAATCCAATCTGCCTTTGATAAACACTAATAATAGTATACAAAGCTGACTATAAGCATGAAGAGAGAGAGAGAGAGAGAGAGAGAGAGAGAGAGAAGGAGAGAGAGAGAGAGAGAGAGAGAGAGAGAGGAGAGAGAGAGAGAGAAGAGGAGAGAGAGAGAGAGAGAGAGAGAGAGAGAGGGGGGTTAGACGAAAGAAAGAAAAACAGATAGACACACGGAGAGAGGGGAGAGAGTGGGGGGAGACACTAGAGACAGAGACACTGAGATAAACAAATAGACAGGCAGACAGAGAGACAAGCAAAGGGAGAGGAGAGAGATTAAGAGAGACAAGCAAAAAGGTAGACAGACAAGCAAGGAGAGTGCGAGAGTGAACGAGAGACTGAAAGAAAATGGGGGGGGGGGGGGGGGGGGGGAGGAGAGAGAGAGAGAGAGAGGAGAGAGAGAGAGAGAGAGAGAGAGAGAGAGAGAGAGAGAGAGAAGACAGACACACAGACAGAAAGAGGGGGAGGGAGGGAGGGAGTGGGGTGTATATTAAATATTTATTTATCATATCGTGCCTAACACATAAAACTGAATGTTTTGGGGTGGGGGAGTTAATCAGAGGGGGGGGGGGGGGGGGGGGGGGCGCATTCTGGCATGGGTTTTCTTTTGTTTTATTTTTTTTGTTTTTTTTTTGCTGTCCCAACCTCTACGCCACCTCAGAGGCAGTGCATCCACGCCGCTCATTCCGACACCCCGTCCACAGCCACCGCCCGGTCGGCCCCGCCGCAGCCCCGGCACCGGCAATCCACAGGGAGCAGTCAATATCAAGTCGTCAAGAGGCAACCCACCGGAGGAGACACTGCACTGCCGCCGAGTCACTTCGGTGGTGTTCAGTGGCGCCTGTTCTGATCTAACATACGCAGGACACCACCTACTAAGCCCCCTACTGACGACAATAATTGCTTAGTCGCGGAGCCGGCGTGAGTGCACTCTCCCTCCGGAGGGCGCCACCACGTCCGTCCAACGACAGCCCCCATGGACTCGCCGATACAGGTGACCCCGACGGAACCAAACCAAGGCCACAGACGTGGAGAGGACATCGAAATTGAGGTCACCATGAGAGCAGGGCATGAAGGGCCACAGAATTTGAGACATTTTTTTATGCTGATCGATGAGAATGAGGATGATTAAGATGATGCTGCGGATTTCCATTTCGGTCTGAGACTACATGACAGGGCTGTACTCTACGCTTCCTTTCATAATATATCCCGGCGTCAACCAGGCCCGAGAGATACAGGCACCTGCAGCGTTGGTCAGGAAATTTGAGCAACACTCTCAGAAACGCATCCATTAAGTGGATGAAACTCGACTGTGTGGTCCCAGTCTTCCCAACTGAGTCCGCAGCAAACTCAACTCTGGGTAGGAGCCGGTCGGGGCAGAAAAACCCACATGACTTCTGATGGGATTCGAACGCACGACCTCCCAGCCGGGAGTCCGCGACGCTAACCACTTCGCCACGGCGGCTGGTCATTCTGGCATGGTTAGTTTTAACTCCCGGGGAGTTAAAATTCAGTTAGTTAGTCATTCCCCTGACCGCTGGGGTCGTTGGGGGGGGGGGGGGGGGGGACGTGATGATGCAGCCGCCGTTTCTCTCCAGGCTCTTCTGCTGATGGCTGTCTTGAGGAGATCTGGCATGGTCATTTTGGTCCAGTCCTTTATATTGTCGGGCCAGTTCTTTCTCTGCCGTCCTTGTCTCTCGTGCTAATTCTAACTCCCGGGGAGTTAAAAAGTAGAGGAGAGAACAGCATTTTACCAATCCTGGCTCACTTGCTCCTCAAACAAGTTTTCGGGCGAAAGTGACCTAAAAGCCGCCTTTCCCTGTTCTCTGACAAGTAAGACTTCAATAACCAAAAAATAACGATTATCTACAAACAGACATACTGTGTAGGATTGTCCGTTTTCAATACTAATTTACAAAACTTACTTGTCTTTTAAAACTAAGTTATATTTTTGACATAAAATCCGCACACTTATTCTGACTAATTTCTACCTACAAAACTATGTGTAACAGACAGGCTGACGCGAGGCTGAAACCTGATCGCTTAATTTACGGCTGGCGCAGACGAGCGACCTTCGTTCACACAGCGCACGGCCCGCTTACAAACTGCGACCAAAAAAATCAATAAAGCACCCCTGGCGGCGCGTTAGCGAATGTTCTAGACTGTCACGTGTCACTCCCACTTCGTGGCCACCACGTCAGCAAGACTGGTTTGCCATTGTTTACCGGACTACTTCACAAGAAGGTTGTGTTTTTGTCTGTGCTTCGGTGTGACCACTGTGTTTTAGTTGTGTTTTATTTTAAAATGGCTAACATGTTTACTAAAGAACAAACTCTTGCTATTCGAGGCCATAAGTTTTACTTTAACTGCATGTTAGAGTATTTGTTGAAAAGAATTAGGCGAAGCATAACTTTGGAAATGAACGACTATCTTAAAGGTTTGTTGGTTTAAGGAAATGAAAACGTTGAAGGCAATATTGTTGGCCAAGATATAGACAATTTCGATACGTTTTTGACTATCGATGAGATGGCTCCTTATCTAAGAAATGGCGCTGCATTTTTGAAAGTTGGCCGAGCCTTTAATTGCTAGTTGACGGCCTACCTAAGGACTTTGCACTATCCGATTACTTACTACGTGGCCGGACATGACGATTTTCGGATCACGCGATGGGCTGATGTCACAGCCGGCCAATCACAAGACTAGATAGAATCAGCTGATTAGTAGTGACGACATTTCCGCCCAGCACTTGTGTTGTTCATTTTTCCTGGTGCGGTGGTGGTGTGAAGACGGTGCTTTTTTGCGAGAGAAGTGTTTGCATATGGCACAAAATATAGCTGCAGTTTCAGAAGACGTGTGGTTTCTGAGTTAGAAAAAGTTCTTGAATCACAAAGTTCTTGAATCACAAATACCTTTTCAACAACTTTATAGATTAAATTATTTGGGTGTGGAAAACATGGAATCAGCTACAACTTTCCAACAAGCTCAAAATCTTCCATTACCACCGCCAACACCAACGGAATTGTGGACAGAGGAAGAAATGCTTATTTTGCAAGAGAATCAAGACTACTTTAAAAAAAATGACAGAAATAATTGAAAAGATTAAAAGGGAAGGACCCCAGGATTTGCCACAGAAGCCTAAAAGAAAGCTTGAGCAATTGTTAAAAGAAAAGAAGGAGACAAAAAAAGGAGAACAGATCTTTCAACGCCACAAGAATTACATGCCTATCTTATGGCAAATCAGGCTACGTTCAATCAGCTATTTTCAGAGAAGCTTTTACTGATCAGATATTTTCTGAAACAGCAAATGAAGCTGAAATTGTAGAAAGACTACAAAAAGGGATGATAAATTTGAGGAGGCAAGATGCACAGTCCTTGTTAATTTACATTCAGTTTGGTTACTTCTTGAATTTGTGTAAACAATGGCAGGAAAATGAAAGGAAAAAAGGGGAGAACAAAGGAAACTTGGGCTGTTTGGTTGAAAGCAAAAACCGGGTATTCTGATGTACACGTACGAAATTACGTGCTGTTTCAAGTGGTCTTTTTGGATATCCAAGGTTTTATGCTGTAGGCCTTCCCTTTCGTTTCATTTTTAGCAAGCTGAATGAAATTAAAACCATGCTGCAAGTGCCGGAATTTGCACAGTACTGGAAACAAGATCCGCACATAACAATGACAAGCGGGCTCCAGCAATCCCAGTAATCGTTAACGGCGGAAGGCAACTGCTAAAGCACAGCCTAAAAAAGGGGCCGTTCACGCGCGTGAACGGTGGCCTACTTGCTGGGCTCCTGCCCACAAAGCCCCGAACAGCTTTCTAAAAATAGTTCTTACCTCACCTGCTTTGACGTCATGCTTCGCCGTTCACGCGCGTTGAACGGTGGCCTACTTGCTGGACTCCTGCCCCACAAAGCCCCGAACAGTTTTCTAAAAATAGTTCTTACCTCACCTGCTTTGACGTCATGCTTCGCCGTTCACGCGCGTGAACGGTGGCCTACTTGCTGGACTCCTGCCCCACAAAGCCCCGAACAGTTTTCTAAAAATAGTTCTTACCTCACCTGCTTTGACGTCATGCTTCGCCGTTCACGTGCGTGAACGGTGGTCTACTTGCTGGACTCCTGCCCCAGGCCTTTTGCTTCACCTGCTTCAACGTCCTGCTTCTACGCCCTGTTACAAACTTTTAGGCTGCCTTTTTAGGCGGCCGCCGGGTGTACTTTATACAATTGTCTTGTTTTATTCAATCAGGCTTTTGTTAAATGCACTTGGTGGCTGCTTTGAACTTGCAACAAAAGAGCCAATGCATCACAAAAACGCAAGCACTGTCTTGCACCAAGTGGTGTTACACATGACAAATAATAAAGCTCTGTGTACACCACACACACTCCCACCCCCAAGTCACCCCAAGTTCTTAATTAGGTTTTTTAATTAAGTCACCCCCAAGTTCTTAATTAAAACTTAATTAAGAACTTAATTAAGTTTTAATTAAGTTACTTCAAGTCTTAATAAGTTCTTGATTAAGTTCTTAATTAAGTTCTTGATTAAGTTACCTCAAGATTGTAATTAAGTCGTCCTTTAAGTACAACTAAGTTCTTATTCAAGTTATCTTATAATTATCAAAAAAATACACTCTATGTTTTTATCTTAAATAGTAAATGTCTAATATAGTACACACACGCCTCAAAAAACGCGTCATCGTTGAGGATGTCTTGCTCAGCGTTCTTGGCGTGAGATTGGTCAGCATAAATCTTAATGAAGTTCTTACATCCTAAGCAACCGCATTGATTACAATTCTGGTCTATGGAAATGTCTTTTATAGACTCCATGTCTTTATTTATTGACACCATCATTTTATAATACGCCATGATCTATTTTATCAAAAAAATTTAAAATTAAGTTCTTAAAATATTATTCCATTTGAAATGGATCAAAATGATCTTTTGTTATTGGCGGTGCTGGCGTGCTGTTGTTTTCTGTTTTTAGCGGTTCAGATTTTTTGATTGCTTTTGTTTCGGCTGCCATTGTTTATCTATTTTATAACAGTAATAACCGCCCCCAGCAGCAGCAAGGGCGCCAAAAATGGCAACAGTTTTAAGTTCAATATTCCATGAAGACTTTGGCGCTGTAGGTCTTGAATCACATGGAGTTTTTATAGCTGGCATTGAATCAACTTGTTCTGGCGTTGGCGGTGTTATGTTTTCATGATGAGTTATATTCTGCAACATTAATTTTTTTTGTCTGTTCCACTCTGCTAATTTTCTTCCTGCTTTAACACGCCCAGGATGCTTTTCACTGGTCTCCACCTGATTCAGTGTTTTCTGCTGATTTTCTGGCTTGGTTACTTTCTCCACCTGATTCAGTGTTTTCTGATTCTGCTGATTTCTGGCTCGGTCATTTTGAAGGGAAATAAAATCTATATGATTAAAAGTTATTAATCCCATGATTAACGGCGATAACAATGTTCCAAATCTGTAATACAAATCACATCCTAGAGACTCTAATGACTTTGTTAAAACTGGATCCTGCGTTAAATCATATGTAAGATCTTGTTCAGAATCAATGGGAGCAAAATCTACTGACTAGTTTAGTGTACAAATTAAGAACCGTTTGCCCCACACTTTTCACCATTCTAGACCCCAGCTGCGCTTCATACCTGTTGTGATACTTTATAATGTCTTGTGGCGACATCTGTTGTATCTGTTCTATGCTGAATTCAGTTCCGAGGAACTGTTTTGTTTTTCCACATGCTGCCAAAGAATACAACCTCTCCTTTTTAGGCATAATAGCTTGGTCATTAACTTGGTCATTCATAAGTTCAGGAAGGTTTAGGCCGCTCTGTAGCTCTAGCAGATCATCGCTGTTCATGTTTTTTTATTAATTATAATTATTTTATTTTTTAAAAAGAGCACCGAAAAAACTATTGCCAACCTTGTGTACCATTCTGCTGTTATTGGAGGTCTAAGTGTAGGATACTCAATGCTTGGTAAAAGCCTGTTAAAAATAAAGCCAGCAGATCTTGGCAAACTAGACTTTGAGGATTCAGCAAAGCTAATTGCTATTATTGCAGCTTCGTTTGCCACGAAAGATTTTCTAGTCAAGCAAGGAATAATTCCAGACAGTATAAATATGTAAATAAAAAATACATTTATAAAAAATGGCTTCACTCGTAATGATGATAGGCGGCGCTGTGGTGAATGCGCTTGCTTTTAGCGGAAGTAATTACGCGTTTAGTAAACTACGGGATGACGGCGAGAGAAAAAGACATAACAAAGCTGTGGAGCAACTAGCTGCAGCACAAGATAACTATGAAAAGCAGAGAATTGAGCAGTTAGATTTTATTAACGACAAACTGAAAAAACAGGGACATGCAGCTTACACATTTAAAGACGTTGATCAAGCAATAAAAGAATATTATCTTGTAACGGGCAAACCAATCGAGACATTGCCCCCACCAAAATTCAGTGACTTTTATCAGCCATCAGAAAAACAAAAGATGCAAGAAATTGGGTTTATTGTCTTTGGCATGACCGTTGTGTATTTTGTTGCGCATAATATTGGCTGAATAAAAATGAACAAAATCGATTATTCGCCCAAAGGATATTGGAAGGGAATAACAGCAATTAAAAAGCTAAGCCAAGCAGCGGGAGTTAGTGAACAAACAGCAAAAGAATGGCTATCTAAACAAGCGATTTGGCAAATTTATTTACCTGCGCCTAGACGAATACAGAGACCACACTTTGTGAATATAACACCAAACGACACCCATCAAATGGACCTTCTATATTTACCCTCTGATACGATTAGACGAAAAAGATTTAAGTACGCACTTACATTCATTGACATAGCTTCAAGATACAAAGATGCGGAACCATTAAAAACAAAGAGTGCTTCTGCTGTTGCTGTCGCTATACAGCTGATATACCAACGAGGTCCTTTAACTTATCCTCGCATGATTCAAGTTGATGATGGAAAAGAATTTAAAGGGCAAGTGAATCAATTATTGTTAAAACACAGAGTTACTATTAAAAGAGGCATTCCAGGAGTTCACAGATCACAGGCTTTAGTCGAAAACTTTAACAAACAGTTAGCTGAAAGACTTTTCTCCTACCAGTATCACAGAGAGCTATTGACAATTCTCGCAACACAGAATGGGTTAGAAGACTGCCCCCAGTTTGCGCGCAATGAATAATGAAGAATTTAAAGGGCTAAAACCAGTTTCAAGCAATCAAAAGAAAAACAATAAATGTTGCTGAAGGAGAGTTTTCATCGGCAAACTATTACCATTTGGTTTGAAAGTAAGGTACCTTTCTTTACCAGGAGAAGCAGAAGGGGACACTCTCATCAGGGCAACCGATCCAGTTTGGAGTGTTGATCCATATGAAATAAAAAGAATTGTAAAAATGAATCCGCCCGTGTATTATTTACGAGAAAACTGACACAACAAAACAACCAGCTCCTCAAAGATCTTTTGTGAAAGAAGAACTGCAGATAATCCCGCCAGACACAGTTCCGCTTAATTAATTTACGTAAATATATCTGAGTTAAAATGGAAGCTCAGAAGGAAGTGCAGAACGAAACAAGAATGGTAAAGGAAGAGACCTTGAAAATAATGCGGGAATCATTTCATGCGTGTGATGCTATTAAGGAACCATTTTCGGGGATTAATCAATGCATGCTAAATCATCCAGATCACCTACAACTCAAACCCCCAAATTGGGAAAAAGAATATCTTGAAATAATAAAAAAAATTCGAACGCATCAAGCAAACATGAGAAAAGATTTAAATGAATTGGATGAAGCTATGATTGATCTTATAATAAAAGTTGATGAAAAATATAAACCCCCCTGTTTATGCGGCCCTCCAGTGCCCGATTGCATATGAAAACTCTGGATTAACAAACACCGTTTTGTGTTTGTTCTATCTAATGACTTCTTTGTTACAACAGTTGTGTTGATCTCATGTAGATTAGATCGCAGTTTTACGTTGTCATGATGAAAAGTCTTATTGTCAAACAATGCTTCTTTGTAGTTGTCATGTGATATGCTCGACTGCACAACACTGCGAGATATTCCCTTTGCTTTTTTGATAGTTTTCTCCTGGCTCGAAAAACTGTACATTTTCGATCTTAAACCAATAAACTCCTTAATCACCTTTCCAGATAATTCATCTTTCATCTTTCCTAAAACCTTCTTATTAGTAATTGAATACAAAGGCGAATCTTAGGGTAATCGGACGTGTCGTACCATCCTGCATGCCCTTTAGCTACTTCTATTTCCATGTCTTTATAGATGTCTTCAGTAGGGATATCTATAACAAAACTATCTGTATCTGTGTAAAGTACTCTGGACTCTGGATACAGGGGTTTAAAGTAGTCATAAAGAAATTCTAACATTAAAAGCTTTGATAATTCTAAAACAGTAAACCCAATAAAAACAGGTTTGTCCAATTTGACTTTCTTTTTTTTCATCATTATGCCAAAAAGCTGATCATGAAATCTTCTGAAGTCCTGATAATTTGGTTTTGAAGTCAGCTTAATTGCTTCGTTCTCTCTGGTGACTAATCTGACATCTTTGCGCTTGTGCGGATTCTCCATAGTCTTTCCGAAACAGCTGTTGTTCATCAGCTTGAAAAAGTCTTTTTCTGAAGCATCTGTGGATTTAGTTCTGAGATCAGTGTTCTTCATGATGTATGGTTTCATGAACTGTTCTTGATCAAAAGCAATTATGCGATGAACAGCTGTCAACTTCAAACCATGTCTTAAATAAAATTGTAGAAGTCTGTAATGGCAGACATAATTTTTTTGCCTCGAAGATTAGGCACAAGTTTAGGTGGTTCTGTTTTCGCCATCTTTAGACTTTCTGCTGCTAAAGGATAGTCATTATGCAGGTCATGGAGTTCATGAGGATATTCTAAGTCAACTTCTAGAATGTATCCGCGCTGCTGATCAGGCGCCAAACTGCCCAACCACTTTAATGCTCCTTGAATATTATTTGTACCTGTGTGCATTTTAAAGTTGCGTAGTGGAAGTGATTGCGCCATTGCCCAACCATACAGATTGTTTGCATCTAAATACATGAGATAGTTAGACCTTTTACTTGGATCATAATCATCTAGGTATTTGTTGTTTGCTTTACAGTAATGATGCGACGCCATACTAATTCCTCCACGCAATCCGTTTTCAATCATCTGAATCATTGGTAAATCTGACAATAAATCAATCTGTACTCCAGTAAACTTTAAGAAAGCATCCCAACTCATCCCGGGCGCAGAAATGTAATGCGCGGGATCCAGGCTATAATGTTTCATGCAGGTCTTTTTATAATTTTCAAAAATATCCGCCAACAAACATGTATCAGCCATCAAGTATGAATCATGATAGTCTCCCATCGTTTTACAATCTAACTTCTGCCACGCATCTTGAGCATGCTGGTAATCAGAATCACTGATGTCCTTTCCTCTGAGACTAGAAAAGAACGCGCCTTTAGGTGGAAGTGTATCTTCGTCAAACCTTTCCCAACTGTTCATGTACTCATAAGGATAAACGCCCTTTTCTAACGAGAGTTGGGTCAAAATATTCTTCCGTTATTGGGCAAGACTTTAAGGACATAGCAGTGACTCTAATGAACCTATCATGTGCTGCATAGAGTCATAAAAAGACATGTTATTTAGATTAAAGCACATGTACTTTTCTGATGACTGTGCAATGCATGCTACCCCGAAGGCGCTGGTTACTGCTTGCAATATAAGATGAGAGTCGTAACCTCGCAAGTTATGAAAGAAGATGGGCAGCTTCCATGTCTTAGGATCAAACTTTAGTTGAGATTGCATTTGTGTTATGCGCTGCTCCTCTGAACTTTCCGCTAATGTGATCATGGTCTCTTACCCGCTGGCCACCAAGGCCACCTGTTGGATTCTCTGCGTCTGATGAGAGGCCTAAACCGGCGGCAACAAAGGCCGCCCCACAAATCCAACAGTGAGTGGCTAAGTCATACTGTTCTTGGTCTTCAGGCGTCATTATGATTTCAGATAAATTCAGATTATTAGAACAGGCGTTACGCACTTGCTGCATGCGTTCTAAGAAGTATTCTGCAGCATTAGGCCCTCTATATAATTCTGGCTTTGAATGAACGCCATCTGACCTGACAATAATGAAGGCAAATGAACAAATCTGATGATTACTCATTAAGACTGTTTTTCGAAGTTTTTGTGGCGCTGGCCTTCATAAGGAACAATAAGCGACTCAAAGTCTGCGTAAACAACGTATGGAGAATTTTGCAGCCGTTTCCAGTTCTTAAAACTAACTTTAGATCCGGGTGGGGGCGTAATTAGTTCTGTATTACAGTCAACTGGGCCGATACAATGTTTCTTATGTTCGCTCGCGGCTTGAACAGATGGCATTCTTGTTAAACATTTTCTACAGAATTCTTGTTTGTGCCCATCTTTTGAAGTATGCTGCATTAGTTTACTCATTGTTCGTATCAATGTGTAATGCGGTAGCCCCGCTGGTGAAAACATTAGTAGTAAGTCAACATGATTTTTGTCTGGCTCGCCAATCGTTGGACTGTTCTTGGACACTTTAATCGGCTGTAGATTTGTTTCCTCATCCCATGTGTAGATATTGACAGTTATTGGTTTGTTTTGTTCTTCAAACTGATCAATTTGGTCTACACTAACAGGAAAGGACACCCCACTAAAGTTAAGATCATTGATGTAATCCCAATAGTTAGACACTCTCTCTGCGTTTTTGCGGACGTAATGCAGCCTTGCGAGAACACACCACATAAAACATTTGTTGTCTGTATTCTTTATGTTTAGAACTGCTCTTTTTGCAACTAATGCTGGAGGTAGTGGAATGTAAGCCTTACCAACAATCGGCGCATACTTAGCCTGTTTAATCTAATCTCTAAGACTTCGCCCTCTGACCAACCAAGCCTCTCAATTTGGCTTCTCAGCAGCCACATCAAACTGTGTAAGCAGTTGGCCCTGCCCAACCAGTTTTAATCATTATGAGAAAGAATAGTCTGTTGTTTTAGTTGAGACCCAGACTTCTAGGTTTCTTCATTTATTGTTATATAGTCGTTTAAAACAGCAAAACATTACTTTAACTGGCGGTCTTTTGTTAGTTTACCGGGAACTTGAGAAATAGCATGAGAAACACTTGCCCGTACGCTTGCTGATCAATGACTTCAAAATCAATATAAATTTAGTGCTCTTGACATACGCTTCCCTAAAGCATTCCTTCAAACTTTTTCGTCCGGTCCTTCAAATATTTTATCCATGCGAGTTTCTTTTCTAACTCAAAATATTTATTTAAATTAAAAAAAAAATTCTTAATCAAAAATCAATATCAACAGTCTTTTTGCGCTTGGACTCATAAACTAAAGAAATAACACCCTTTGGCGTTGAAAATGTGAGCTGTTTAGAACAGAGTTTAATGTTTCGTTTACTTTTTTAAGCATTCCTTTTTTATCTGCTCGGCGTCCTGGCTGTTGAGAAAAACTTGTCCCGCCTTTCTTTGAAGATCAAACTTTTGTCTTTTGTAGTCATCAAATCGGCCTGTAAACGATTAAATTCTTAAATCCGTGATGTTTTGAATGAGCTAGTGCTTTATTTATTGTTAGCTTGAAGGAACTAAGTTTAGCTGTTATTAGTTGAACTATAGCTGTGTGCTTTTGGAGTTTATTTTTTTATTTTTTGCTACAGCACACCTACGGCAATGAACACAGACCGAGAGCAAAAAGACAAACCACCTAGAGGTAAAGCTGCGGGTCCCCCAAACACCTGTTGCTAAGAGACCAACACTTGTCCCTGCTGAAAGAGCACTTATAGTTGATGTTCCAGTATTAACATATGAACAGCATAAAGGCAGCGAATACATCGTTTTGGTTTGCTGTATTTTAAAAGGTCCTGCTCTAGTTTTTGTTGCATTGTGAATGTTGGTTAATCAAAAGGTTTCATCCCAGGGGTTTCTACATCTCTTCTCTTGGCGACTTCCCGGTGCTGAGGCCCCTTTTGGGATAAACTTGAACAACATCTTTTTTAAAAAATAAAAAAATAATTTATATTGTATATCTTTAATCTGTTATCTTGAATATTCAGCTGCGCATCATAATTAAAAACAAATGTGCATTAACTGGTTTATCGCCATCTTTTTCTTATAAATTTTAATGTTTATTACGCTCTAACCCGTCTCCTCCACTTCCATGCAACTGATTATCCTCTGTCGCCCCTTAGGTCAATCCATAAGCCGTATTTCGTTGTTAAATAATCATCGAGTCTAACATTGTGAAGGGTAGATCTTTAGACACAAGGTCAACTGTTGGATTTCTACACCTCCCACCCCCAAAAAATTTTCTTATTTCGTCAAAATGTTGATAAGGTTTAAGCCCGCTAGCGTAGATTTGGTTAGGACTTGCCCTAAATCGAACATTGTACTTTCGTTATTTTAGGATTAATAAACTTTCACTTCCTCTTTCAAATGGTTCTTCATCTTCACACAGCAATAAAATACCTTAAGCGATCTTGCTGAGACGCTAAAACTAAAATTCCATATAGCGTCGCCCTTGCTTCTGGGATATGTTGTATGATGAATCACTCTTTCGTAATATATTGCTAATTTTGACTGATATTGTTGCTCAATCAGCCTTGCTAAATTAGGGTTTGCTAACAACGTCAAACTCTAACGAGATGTCAGAAATGCTGTACTTTGCTTGGGTGTCTTTTTGATACTAAAAAACGCGTTTGTATTCATTTAAATTTTAGTTCATATGACAATCTGTCTTTTAATGCTCCTTGAAAGTATGGCGCATGCGTTTTTAAACCCAACCAAAATCAAAGGGGAATGGAAAAGCGATTACCATACGCAAAATTTACAGCCACATACTTTTTGCCGGCTTTATTAGCATCTGCGGCGCCTATTCTATGTTTTAGTGCTTCTTCATTATCTATTCCTTGAAACGCAAGATCAGCCCTTTCATTCTCGGTTAGCCATAGATCAGAATAGGTTAAAATATGTCTGCATGTGTAAAGAAAATATTTCTTCCCCCTCAAGTTTTATAGAAATTTTCTTAACGATTGCCCGTCCAAGATTCTGGACAACTGTCCTGTTTGGGGTCTGTTTCTGAGTGATTTTCTATTTTGAAAGTAAGTTGCGCAGAGCCTGGCACAATCACTTCACCCCCTCCTAGGTCTGGAAATTTGACTGTAAAAATTTTGATCTGAATCAATAGTAGACGGATTATTTGGAACAGTAATATTCCGCTTATTTCCCTTCACGCCAAAGGGCTCTTTCAGTCTTCTATGGGGGTCAAGAATCGACCCCTATGTTGTGACATTTTTTATAAAACAAAATAAAAAAGTTAATTATTTAAAACCATGGCAGGCATTAAAGATGAAGATTATGATGTTCCTCATCCTGGAGACGACATGGGTGAAATGACTCCTTTGGTACAACATCGCTCGGGGCTCTCATTGCGGCGTGAATTAACAGAAAGTAAGGTCAGATCATTTTACCAAAGTGTAGGCCAAAACCTCCCAAATTTATAGACCCTAATGATTTTGCAGTAAAAAATGACCATTGTTTTTTGAGGACGACCAAGGACAACTTGTTCAGCTTACAACTAAACCAGATCATCAAAGGTTTTAAAAAAAGAGTACAATTAGACAAAGGCTCGGTGTAAGCGAACAAATCGCCTTGGCATTACTAAACCAAAATTAGAGGGGGAGGCTGTTTCTAAACTTCAAAACACACTACAAGAACTCCCAACAAATAACCAAATACAAAACATGGAACTTGAAGTTTTAAACAATCAGCAGAAAAAATTTAATAAATGCAATAGAGCAGAAACCAGTTTTTCCGAAGAAACAGCGTTAAAAACAATTAATGATTCCCCATTGCCTATGCGGGAAATAGCGGCCCTTGATCATGCTTTGAGAAGCATCAGAGGCGAATTAACAAAAAAATTTAGCAAAACTGGCTGAACTAGATGAGCATATAAAAAGAGAAAAAGAAAAACTCGTTGAGGCTGATGACGCCAACTTAGGGCATGATATTAAAGAAAGAATAACCCAAAGACTAAAGTCTTGAACAAGAGAGATCAGCAAGACTAGAAGTGTTGTCAAACTAACCGAGAACAATTTAACAACTCAAGTGAGCAGAATAAGAGAAACTATCCAAAGAATTTTAATGAAGACACAACGCTAGCAGAACGAATACGAACACTGTTTTAGAGAGCAGGGAGTCACATTAGCAAGCGTTATAAAAAGCCTTAGGGTTTGCAAATAAGTACACTGGTGTTGGCTATTACAGGCGTGGTGGCAAAGTTCAGTGCCTCCCCCGCCATCGCCTCCCTCACCGTCTGATAAATCATGGGTAAAAAAAACAGCTTGATCATCTTGCGGGTTTATTAAAAAAAATTAGCCAGTAAAGCTATAGACTCTTTACCGGTATATAGGGGTATTGTTAGCTGGGTTTTGGGCTACTGCAAGCAAAGTAGTTGGCTTTATGGCCGAGCACTTATGGGCATTAGTTCTCTTAATAGTTGGGTTAATTTTAGTAAGATAAAGACCAAGTAATCCTAGGCCGTTAATCCAAAACAAGTGCTGTCTTTTCATATTCATGGTCGTTATTTTTTTCGTAGTCTTCAACACTCTTCGGGCTTTGGGCCACGGGATTGGATGACTTATTCTTGGGGGGTCATCTTTTTTTTTTACTGCTTGCAATATTTCTGGCCAGAATTTATTTCGTTTTTTCCGACCTTTTGTCATTGCCTGCCACAAAAGGGTTTCATTATTGTAGTTTATTATTGTTCCTATCTGGAGTCTGAGGTCAGAAGGCAGCATGTAAAACCAGTGCCAACAGCAAAGTCTACTTTCGATCTGCGTATTGTAAAACATTTTGGTACCTTTTTATACTTGAAGGTAAATCAACTGTAGAATTAATGGCGTCCTCTAAATTTGCTAAGTATTGTTTTTGTGCATCAATACCATAGAAGAATCATTATGCTGAAACCGCTTGTGCTTGCGCACCTAGCAAACACCAAACGTAAGTACGAAATAGAGTCGTTTATTCGTTCTATTCCCGCTTTAGTTAGGCCCCAGATGTTTTCTAAAGATAAATGTTGTCCAAGCTGTTTTATGCTCTTGCTCTATGGGCCCGAGGTGAACAGCTGTGCCTGAAAGAAAAATTGTAAGGAGGATTCCCAAACAACTTATACTTTCTGTGCACGCCCCAAAAATAAGGGGTGCCTAAGCCATGATTTTTCGATCCAACTTTTGTCTAAAAGTCTGTCTTAACATTAATATTGAATTCGTTACAGATCCTTTCAAAAGCCTTCATGTCCCATTCTGTTGCAAATGATTAAACGGTTTGTCATTTGGCAATGGCGCCCTTTCAATTCAGCAAAAACGCCTGAAGGTGTAATAGAAATGAAATCTGTACACTGACCTCACCAAAGGATCAGGATGATTTAAATGATCAGCATACGACACTCCACACCCAGTTGATGCACAAAACACAGCAAAGTTTAACTGGTTCTGATAAAACTGCATCGGATGACTGAACCACACTTTCGCGATGTAGTCATTTTTTTAAAAGGGGGGGTTAAGATATCTGCTTAATGGAGTACTCACCTTTACTTGAAAGGTGTCAGTCTGGGTCACAGAAATGTCAAGAGTATCAGTTGTTATATTTTTTAAAATTGTAGTGCGGCCCAACAGAATATTTTGCATCAGTATATTTAAATGCGCTCATTTTTATTTTGTTTAAAAAATGTTTGTAACAATAACAACTCAAGACCGTCCTTTTTGTTTTTAGAACATGCTATTAATAACAATTTCGGAAGCAGAATGGTTGCGCTTCATGAAATATTTTACAAAGTTGTATGGTTTAATATAAGTGAATCCAAGGGGAATAATAAGATTAAAAAAGTTAATAATAGAGGACAATTAGTTAGCCAGTTAACCATACCTGATGGTTATTCGGGTTTTTGCTCACTAAAAGAAGCAATGAGTAACTTTGACATTACTCTCAAACTTAACAATGCAAATCTGAAAACAAGTTGACCTTCAAACCTGAAGAAGAAGAAGTAGGGTACTATTTTGATAAAGAGCTACTAAAATGTTAGGCTTTACAACTGCCCAAACGGCCCGGGCATAGTTTTAGAGTTGCGCCAGACAAAAATACTTAGAGGGGAAAATCCGCTCGATCTTGCATTACATTCATTACTCTATGTTCATTTGGACGAGCTTGACACTGATGAAAACTTATATGATGGAAGGCCCTCAACTGTTTTAAGAGCTCTTCCGTCAGGGGAAAACTGCATATTGCGATTATGAAATTATACAATTTCCCCAATTTACAGTTTAAAAGATTAGTTTGTGGGAGGGTTGGATCATTTAATATAAAAATCGCAGACAAAGCGGGAAAGTTTGAAATGTGATAACCTACACATTGTTTTTGGGAAAAAAAATAATAAGTTTACTAAAAATAATGTCGCGTGGGCCAGAAGAATCGGGAGTTACATTAGCGCCCGTAAGGTGTATAACTTTAGAATTAAAGACCTTGCAGACTTGCGGACTTTGAACCCGAACGGTAAAGATAGGCGCTTGTATGGTTTTGAGTACACTAAAGATGGTGATTAAAACGCAAAGAGGTTAGCGACAACAAAAAGTTTCCCAAACTGAACAACTGGGGCCATCTAGAAGCAAATAATGTTGGCCAGTATGAAAATAAATAGTTCGAAAACCTGAAACCTCAAATGGCACTTGGAACCATATTTAAATGGGGCATAAAATTTGAATTCATAAGCCCATTTAACATTTTTTAGGCCGTCAAAAAAGTTTCAGAAAAGCATTCAACTCTGGCCCTTTACATGTAAGTCTTATGCCGGACGACAATAGTCGGAAAGAAATTGAAATAACGCCGTATGGGAAAAAAACAGTACACCCTCCACAGAAAAGAAACAGTTTAAAAAAAGCTTCAAAAAAATTACAGTTCTTTCCAAGCAGAAAATTAGGAGACACGTTCACAATAATATTTGAAATTTCTGCTTTAAAGATTTGGAGAGGGATGGGGTTGTGGGCGTTAGTGACACCTTATAAAAGGAATTAATATTAGCTGGCAAAACTTAGACGTTAAACGTCTTAAAGGTTACCATCGTCGTTCTTCACAATGGTGAGGATATTAAGGTTAAACAACAAGCAACAAAATCACTGTGACTTAAATAGAAACAATCTTACAGAACTGAATTGGATTAATCTTACACATTTTGGTCTTATAGGGTTTTAATTATACTGAACAAGTTTTGACAGAGAGTATGAAAACATAATAACTGAATTAGATTAAATTCTGCTATAAAACCATGGAGCAGTTAAACTTTAGATAAAAACTCCTCATTGCTCATTGATTTGTGGGCAAAACTGGTTGTGGAAAACAATTTTTTGCCTAGACCTATTACAAACATTTATCGCTATAATTTTAATCATATTGTGATTTTCTGCCCAACACTTAAATGGAACAAAGCATATCATAATAGAAGGTTTATATGGACAGATGATGACATATATTTAGTTGATCCTAGCAATAAACTGAGTGAGTGTTTAGAACACTTTTATAGACTGAAGGAACGCAGACACTATTTATTATAGATGACTGTTCGCAGAAAGAGACATAGTTAGAAAGAGAAACACTTTGTCAAAACTAGCCTTTAGTGGAAGACATGCTGGGATAAGTGTGTGGATTTTATGCCAGAAATATAACTCGGTTTTAAAAGACTTTAGAGAACAGTTAAAGACTGTAGTTTTATTTCACATGAAAGACAGAGATGCATTTGATGAATGTTTGCGTGAAAATGATGTTATTGAAAACGATCAAGAAAAACATAGGATTAAACAAAAACTAAAATCTGAAAAGTTTTGTAAATTAGTATTAAAAACGATAACCCTACACAGTATGTCTGTTTGTAGATAATCGTTATTTTTTGGTTATTGAAGTCTTACTTGTCAGAGAACAGGGAAAGGCGTCTTTTAGGCCACTTTCGCCCAAAAACTTGTTTGAGGAGCAAGTGAGCCAGGATTGGTAAAATGCTGTTCTCTAGAGGGGAGTTGAAATGGATC
>CM031596.1:92039510-92042010 GCA_018398815.1 Conus ventricosus
GTTACACCGGTATTAGGCCTAGCCTAGCCTAATTACTTTTTGGTTTTCATGGGGCCGAATGCATGTCGCCAAAAAGTCCAAGAGACGGGGCACGCGCGCGCGCAGGCACCCGTGTGTGTGTGGTGTGTGTGTGTGTGTGTGTGTGTGTGTGTGTGTGTGTGTGTGTGTGTGTGTGTGTGTGTGTGTGTGTGTGTGTGTGTGTGTGTGTGTTTGTGTGTGTGTGTGTTTGTGAAGTATGCAAGCACTCAAGGTATATGTTTAGTCACCTTTTACCATGGGCATCACCACGGTATATATTCTGTTGAGTGTCCTAAAATCATACCACACACAAGAATGCGTTTCCGACGGACATCCACTTCGTGCAGCGGATTTGCTTACTCTTGTGATTCGAAACGCTGTTTCTCCATGTAGATGATTTACATGTGAGCTACCAGGTTCAAGAGTGAAAAAAAGGGACAGCAAAGAATTAACGCCAGAAATATGGGGAAAAAATTGGTGAAAACCCTCACCGTTGGTTTACGCCACCGATTTAAGAGGCTCATCTAGATCAGAGTGAGTGTGCCAGTTCACCACACACGAAGCATCCCTTTGTGCCCACGTATCTTTGTGCCCAAGTCTCTTTGTGCCCAAACCTATGCCAGTGGGAGTTGTGGGTAGGTACCCTTTATATCAACAACCAAACTGACCAGTGGTCAAGCAATGGTCAAAGTGACCAGTAGTCAAGCAATGGTCCCAGACTGACCATTGGTCAAGCGATAGTCAAAGTGACCAGTAGTCAAGCAATGGTCCCAGACTGACCATTGGTCAAGCGATGGTAAAACTAACCAGTGGTCAAGTGATGGTCAAACTGACCAGTGGTCAAGCGATAGCTCAACTGACCAGTGGTCAAGCTGACCAGAGGTCAAACGTTGGTCAAACCGACCAATGATCAAGCTATGGTCAAAGAGACGTGGGCACAAAAGACAACTTTTTGGGGCATATAGAGACGTGGGCACAAAGAGACGTGGGCACAAAGATACGTTCCCCACCACACATTAGAACATCAACAAACCCAGACACTTTGTATCAAATGCCAAAACACTAAAATCTGCAACACTGTGTACATTTGTAAGAGAACATACAGACTATGCATGGTGTGTAAGAGGCTGTTGAAGAAGGGGAAAAATAACAAAAAACAAACAAAAAACCTTAGTTGTGGAAAAAAAAAATTTCCGCTTTTTTTTTGGCAGATGAAGAGGACAATGTGAAGCACCAAAAAATAAAGAGGTGGATTTTGGCCTTAGGGGAAAAAAGAGAAGAAAATCACCGCCTTAGGTGCTCCATTGATTCGATAACTGATGCCACAAAAAAAGGCTCATCTATAGACCTCCCCCATCCCCACTCCCACACTTGCCGGCTCTCCAATATCCTCGATTCTACCTAGCTTTCTACATCATCTAGGCTAGCCCAGTCCTATTCTGATTTGATGACCAAGGGCTCAGAACAAGTGAAGGAGATCTAACGGAAAATAGATCTCATCTTGGAAAGCTGCTTTAAAATCTTTTGAGCGTAAGTCATATTTCCAAGCCATTTTACACCACTTACTCTGCATGAGTTTCACCTGAACATGCAACACTTACATGTATGAGCAATGTAGTTCATTCGGTCAATAATTTTCAAACATATTTTGGAGTCTCTGTTAACGTCCCGTACATATCACAACACAAACGACATACTAGAGAGAGAGTGAAGTTTGCAGCATGACGTAAAACCTAATCTGCGTCGTGTCCACAACAATGACAATCAAGTGACGATGTTGGGACTCCCATTCGAGCTGCCAATGAAGTTTGTAATGTTCGCTGAAAACGAACACAATCAAACGTAATCGGAAATAACCAATACGAGCACATGTACAGATTACCATCCGGTTTGAATGGGTGAAAAGTGTACTTAGATGTCAAAACGTTTTTTTTTTTTTTTGCATTATGTACGAAATGAGTTTGTTTAAATGGGGGTGGGGGTGGAGGGGGAATAGCAACAGTTGTTAATATGACAATAATAATAATGATGATAATGACTATAATGATAATAATGATAATAATAGTAACAGTAGTATATCTAGTTAATAATAATAATAACTGTAGTGGTGCGGCACTACATGTGCCGGAAAATGTGTTATGACACAACGATGTCTTGTGTGCTGTGTTTTATTAGATCGTAGATCTGTTTGCATTATAAATTCATCTTGTATTTTACAGTTACATCACGTTTTGGAATACGTACTTTTTTTTCTTTTTTTACGAAGATCTCTGTAGATTTGTGTTGCATCATAGATTTGTCTTGTTGTAGACATTTTGCATCGTGGAAATTGTAATTATTTCATATCGATAAAAATGAGATTTTCCCCTCTTTGTTGTTAAGTCACGGGAGTTGTTCCCCTTAGTTAAGAGTTATGTTTTCATTTTCGTCATATAGATTTAACGATCGTTCGGAATTTCAAGTAAGTTTATTTTCTTTAGTT
>CM031596.1:92047010-92118942 GCA_018398815.1 Conus ventricosus
GATTTGCATTGTTAAGTTTGAGAGTAATGTCAAAGTTACTCATTGCTTCTTTTAGTGAGCAAAACCCGTAATAACCATCAGGTATGATTACCTGGTCAACTTTGGACCCTGATTTGTCAACTTTTAGAATCGCATTATTATTCTTCGATTCAGTTATATTAAACCATAGGACTTTGTAGAATATTTCATGGAGTGCGACCATTTTGGTTCCGCAATCGTTCTCAACAGCATGTTCTAAAAACGAAGGACGGTCTTGAGTTGTTATTGTTACAAACATTTTTTAAACGAAATAAAAATGAGCGCGTTCAAATATACTAAAGATGCAAAATATTCTGTTGGGCCGCACTACAATCTTAAAAATATAGCAACTGACACCCTCGACATTTCTGTGACCCAGACTGACGCCTTTCAAAAAAAGGTGAGTACTCCATTAGCAGATATCTTAACCCCCCTATTAAAAAAGACTACATCGCAAAAGTGTGGTTTAGTCATCCAATGCAGTTTTATCAGAACCAGTTAAACTTTGCTGTGTTTTGTGCATCAACTGGGTGTGGAGTGTCGTATGCTGATCATCTAAATCATCCTGATCCTTGGTGAGGTCAGTGTACAGATTTCATTTTTATTACACCTTCAGACGTATTTTGACTGAACTGCGAGCGCCATTACCAAATGACAAACCGTTTAATCCATTCAGCAACCAAATAGACATGAAGGCTTTTGAAAGGATCTGTAACGAATTCAATATTAATGTTAAGACAGACTTTAGACAAAAGTCGGATCTTAATCATGGCTTAGGCACCCCTTATTTGTGGGGCGTGCACAGAAAGTATAACTATGACTGGAATCCCCCTTACACATCTTTCTCTTCAGGCACAGGCGTTCACCTCGGGTCCATAGAGCAAGAGCATAAAACAGCATGGACAACATTTATCTTAGACACATCTGAGGGCCTAACTACAGCAGGAATAGTACGAATAAACGACTCTGTTCGTACTTACGTTTGGTGTTTGCTAGGATCGCAAGCACAGGCGAGATCGAGCATAACTAGTCCTTCTACTGGCCTTGATGCACAAAAACAATACTTAGCAAATTTAGAGGATGCTATTAATTCTACAGTTGATTTAGCTTCAAGTATAAAAAGGTACCAAAATGTTTTACAATACGCAAGATCGAAAGTAGACTTTGCTGTTGGCACTGGTTTATACATGCTACCTTCTGACCTCAGACTCCAGGTAGGAACAATAATAAACTACAACAATGAAATTATTATAGCAGGCAATGAACAGAAGGTTGGGAAAAACGACATAAATTCTGGGCCAGTAATATTACAAACAATAAAAAAACACCCAAGATTAAGTCATCCAATCCCTAAGGTCCAAAGCCCAAAGACCCTAGTTTGTTCAATATTTATATTAAATACTTTAGCATATTAAATATGAAAATATAGCTTTTAACAATTAATTCTCTCTCAGAGAACTACGTATAGAAAACTATTAAAGGGAGACAATTACGGGCCCGCTGAGAGCATTAACAGCCGTCGTGTGCCAGCAAAGCCACTAATTGCCGCTCTGGGGATCGCCTTACCTGTCCGACGTTGCCGCGTGTTCTGTTAATTTATGGTTAGACTAGTTATAGATTGTTTGAGGGAACGCAGACACTATTTATTATAGATGACTGTTCGGCAGAAAGAGACATAGTTAAAAAGAGAAACACTTTGTCAAAACTAGCTTTCAGTGGAAGACATGCTGGGATAAGTGTGTAAATTTTATGCCAAAAATATAACTCGGTTTTAAAAGACTTTAGAGAACAGTTAAAGACTGTAGTTTTATTTCACATGAAAGACAGAGACTCATTTGAAGAATGTTTGCGTGAAAATGATGTTATTGAGAATGATCAAGAAAAACATAGGATTAAGCAAAAACTAAAATCTGAAAAGTTTAGTAAATTAGTATTGAAAACGGATAATTCCTACACAGTATGTTTGTTTGTAGGGTCGTTATTTTTGGTTATTGAAAGAGAATGTGTGATGGATTATCAGAGAACAGTAAAATGTGTGTTCTGGAGTCAACCGCTCGAAACTGGTTGAGAGCGGTTGAGCCAGAACACACATTTTACTGTTCTCTCACCTCATCTGTAATGTCTGAATCCTTCTGTCAAGTCCAGCTGTCAGGAGTCTACGTCTCACAGCCATAGAAATGTGACAATAACCAGGGAGTGCATTAGTCTGATCTTGGAACTGATTGTGATGTTTCTGTCATTCCAGATGGGTCTCAGTCTTGCTAGTGCTGCTGTCGTTTATGAAACTCTGGAGTGCACTTCAGGTTTTGATCCTTCATCTGAAAAAAATGTTCCTCGAGGTGCTTGAAGCTCTGAACTATCTCTAGTGGTTCTCCCTTGATAGCGATGATAGCGCTGATACCATTGGTGTTGTTGGTCATCAGTTTTATCTTCTCGGAGCTCATCTCCATGTCGAATGCTGCTGAACATTTGTCGAGGTGCTCTGCCAGGTTTGCTAGCTCCTGCTCTTTTGCTAGCCCATCGATGTCATCGGCAAAGCGTAGGTTTGCTACTACCCGACCACCAATGCTGACTGAGCCTTTATGTCCTTCCAGGGCGTCAGTCATAATTCTCTCTGGGAAACTGTTGAAGAGAGAGGGTGAGAGTTAACAGCCTTGCCTCACTCCAACGGCTGTCTTGAACCAATCTCATATGGTGCTCAATAGAAAGACTGCGCTGGTGGCTTTATCGTAGAGGCAATCTATGGTCCTGATCAGGTTGGCGTTGATGCACAGACTCATGGTCGCCCGTAAGACTGCATGCTACACTCTGTCGAAGACATTTTTGAAATCTACAAAAATATTATACAAGTCCTGCTGGTGCTGATGATATCTCTCACACATTATCCTTAAGTTAAAAATTTCTTAGGCGGTACTGCTTCCTGCCTGCTCTTAATCATGCCTGTTCTTCAGTCATGATCTTCCCTTCTTTGGCTTCAATCTGTTCAAAAAGATCTTCATTATCACGCTGCTGGGGTGACTGATCAGACTGATGGTTTGATCATTTTGGCAAAGTTGTAAATTGCCTTTCTTCTGGAGAGTGATGATCATGGATTGGGTTTACTGTGCTGGCCACTCACTAGTTTGCCAGATCTAAATACACAACGAAAAAAAGGGTCTGAATGAAGTAGCGTTTGTTCAAGAGAGGTTATGAGGTTTCACTGTAGTGACTGCGTGCTAATTTTACCTTGCCTCTCCCCCCCCCCCCCCCCCCCCCCCCCCCAAGAGAGCTCTGGTCGCTCAATCCATTACTAATTTTTTGCAAAACAGGGTCACCACTCATAAGCTAGTCCTGTCTTCCCAGTCATTTGAATCTTAAGGATTCTTCTTTGGACATCGCATCATTGTCAACCTAACCAACACATATAGCTCACCAGCAACTCACCAACTTCCTTTAGTTTGCAAATGCAGAAATGTTCCAACGTGTAAACAGTATTCGTCAGAGTAAGTGCTTCTTGATGGAAATGATTCAAATCCACCCCCTCCCCCCCCTCTCCCTCTCTCACACTCACACACACGCTCACAGACATATGCCTGTGAGCACCTATGCGCGCACACACACACACACACACACACACACACACACACACACACACACACACACACACACACACACACACACACACACTTACACCACACAGAGAGAGAGAGAGAGAGAGAGAGAGAGAGAGAGAGAGAGAAAGAGAGAGAGAGAGAGAGAGAGAGAGAGAGAGAGAGAGAGAGAGAGAGAGAGAGAATCAGTCAGACAGACAAACAGTCAGCCAGACAGACAGACTGAGGACTGATCTGTTCAAAACTGTATTACGAATTTACTCCACATAAAATTTGAAACTTTATTACAGTATATAAATTATCAAGTTTGTTTTGTATAATTATTTGCAACAAAAAATGTTCAGCATCACTTAGAATTTTGAATTGAGCCGTTGAAAACCTATCCTAGACAGGTTGCTTGAAGAGTCGTTTTCATCGGGTTTTTTTTTACTTGGATTGTTTTTCCAAGTTGGTCTGCATATAGGTTTTTTTTATTTTTTTTTATTATTTTTTAACTAAGTAACTGGCTTAAATGATTGCCTCTTTATATCTTTCCAAATTTACTCATTTACTTTTTTTTTTGCGAAAAAAACCTGTGTGACTCTACGGATCTCTTGCGCTATCATAATCCACTTCCGATGAGAGTACACAAGAAAAGTAAAGAAGATGGGAGTTTCCAAGTGAGGTGACTGCAAGCGAAAATTGAAATAAATTGTTTAGGGAAGAAGGAATTATCAGCGAGTTTCCAACTGATTAAAATCCAAGTTCTGGTTTCTAAACCTGGCAATAAAGGTATGATTATTATTGCTAATGGCATTACTACATGTCAACACCAGAAAGAGCTGCGCTTGTTTACATGAATACAGGAATGCTGAAAACATCAGCAAGCGCCTCAAAGACAAAAGCATGAATAAATTCTTATAGAAAAACGACACTGGTAAATAAACACTGAGTGAGGAAGAGGCACTGGTACCCTATCCTCCACAAACGAACCCATCCTCCATCACAATCCTCTTTTCAGCACGACGTTTTGCTCTTGTTTTTAATTTGGAAAACGAGAGGGGAAAAAAAAGAACATCACCTCTGCATCTATCCCATCTAGACTTTTATAAAACCGGACCTTCCTGCTCCCCTCTGGTCGAGGTGACCTACCCTGATTTCGAATATATACTTACAGACGGGAACTCACTTGTCGGCCACTGATGTAAATCTATTTTCACAGTGCCATTAATTTTGCACTATACCTCCAGATCCACAGAGACCTACACAGTTTCAAGATGAGAGATAGACAATAAGCAGTGATAGACCTAAAAAGAACCACTAGAACAAATACAATCAAAGTTTAATGCCAAAGTGTACCATAACGGCTACACAGAGTGTGATGAGTGTTTGGTATGTTTAAACATTTGAATCTGGGCATGTAAATGTATGTGGGTATGGGTGCATGCGCACATGTATGTGTGTGTGTGTGTGTGTGTGTGTGTGTGTGTGTGTGTGTGTGTGTGTGTGTGTGTGTGTGTGTGTGTGTGCTCGCGTATGCATACCTGCGCGCGCGCGCGCGCGCACGCGCGCGCACGACGGTGTGTGTTGTGTGTGTGTGTGGTGTGGTGTGTGTGTGTGTGTGTGTGTGTGTGTGTGGCGTGTGTGTGCTCGCGTATGCGTACCTGCGCGCGAGTGTGTGTGTGTGTGTGTGTGTGTGTGTGTGTGTGTGTGTGTGTGTGTGTGTGTGTGTGTGTGTGTGTGTGCACGCGCGCGCGCCTGCCTGTCTCTCTGTCTGTTTCTGTCCGTGCGCCACCCTTTTCCCACTTTCCACTCAAACATCCCTCTTCTGGAGAAAGGTTTCTAATGCGAAGTATTTGTTCATAACCCACTTTCTGGCCTTTGGTGTTTTCATGAGCACTGTCTTAAGGGCGGGGGTGGGTGGGGGGGGGGGGTAGGACCAAACTGTGGGTGCTCACTGTGACAGCACCAGCAGACAAGCTTACTCCACGGCCTTCTGTCTAAAAAACGTCGCGTTCTGCACATACACCAGAGCGTACAGCTTGGGCAGGAAGAACAAAATGAGGTCATGGAGTGGTTCAGGATGATGGCTAGCACCAGGATCATCATCTTGAAGATCTGGCGGTTGGCTAGCACGTAGGCCGGCACAAAGTTAATGGCGATGATAATTGTGGTGAATCCCGCCCTGGAGAGGAGACGGTTGTTCTCGTTAGAGTAGGTACGGTGTCTTTTCAAGGCCAGGAAGGTAGAAACAGCCACTATGAGCAGGTTGTAGACGAGGAAGCTCAACATGCCCACGTCAGGCAGTAAGCATGTCTTCTCCACCAAAGTACTGACTCGGGAGATCTGGTAGAGCTGTTGCCATTGGGGTACAGGTAGATGATTACAGAGGACATCAACATCTTCAAACAAAGAAGCAAACAAAAGAAAAAGAGAAGAGAGATTATGGAGGATATCGACATCTTAAAAGAAATAAATACGAAGTGAAAAATATAGAATACATCAAGACCTTAAAACAAAGGAACAACAACAACAAAAAAGACTATAAAGTACAACACCTATAAAAAAAAAAGAAACAATTTCAGTCTCGAATCATTATAGAGGACATGAACACCTTTTAACAAAGAAACAATGATTCTAGAGGACATCGACACCTTCAAACAAAAAAAACAAAAACAAAAGCATAATTGTATAGGACATTTACATCTTCAAAACAAAACAAAACGACATTCCGCTCCGAACAATCTATCTATCGTCCACTCAATCGTTAGTCCACGAATTAATTTATCAACCAAACAGAAGTCTAAACGTCAATACGTCAATCTGATGTCGAATTACAAAGCAAAACAGAAACGAACATATTGAGAACTGAGAACGCAATCCATCCATGGTGAAGGCTCCGTAAAAATCGTTGTTCTTTGTCTTGTATCTAAGAACGCAAAGGATAATACACACCACATGCATACCCTACCCCATTCCTCCTCATACTATTTCATGAAAAAGAGAGCACAATATTAATTCTGATTTAAACTAACAGTGTACGAATTTAGGACAGAAGAAAGAAGACGAGTAAAAGTACAACATAAATAAGATCATACAGTAAAGATATGCAACAAATATTGAAATAATCCTCAGACTATAGGAAATGGTTCAACAACATGTGGCCCGCTACATCATTAATAATTACAGTAACTGACATGTTAAACACACTTAAATGGAAATCTTGGGGACAGCAAAGAAGAAATACCTATCACCATGATGTATAGAGTCTTAAAACAAGTTGTAGCAGCATCCAAACCAGGTCAAATTGGTCCCCCTCAACCCCCTTCAAAACAAGGGGGGGGGGGGGGGGGGAAGCAGGACTGTCAAGTAAATGACCATCCTGCACAGCAGACAACAGAACAGAATCCTTCTTCCAAAGAACTCTTAGGGAGTGAGTGAAACTTGCCGCTGTGTCTGCAGAAGAGAATGTAAATATCTATGTCCAAGACCACCCATCTTATTTTGCACGAAAACCCCCTTTTCACATACAAATCACGTCCTTCTCATGTCACTTTTGGCCAAAATTAACACCTGTTTTCTAAACAAAATTAACATGCAAAAACAGCAAAAATTGACGTAATCAGTACTTTAAAATGGGGGTTTTCATGCAAACAGATAGGGTGATCGTGAACAAAGATATTTACATTCTCTCCAGGGCATAAAGTCAACTAAACATTTTAACATTTATATGGCTTGACAGTCCTACCCCAGACTGGCCCCAATCAATATTGGTATGTATTGTTGCCCGCGACAGCATGTGCTGCCTTTGTTCATCGACGCCGCGAAACCGATAAATTGACGCTACTGTCATGACAACGAGCTGCTACAATGGTCCGCTGGCAAAGTTTTCTGGCGTTGCACGCTCTGCTGCACAGGAGGCCTGCAGCTAATACTGCATTATTAATCATCACGTGGTGGGATGAGCTGTCACGTGTGCACGTTCAACCAATTGACAAGGAGTATGACATCATTTTTGCCGGGGACGTCGGGCCAGCAGGCCCAGCTATCATTCTTGAGCAGGCTGTCTACGAGTCAAGTTGTGTGTTATCGCTACACTGAACAAAAAATGGCAGAGTCAAGCCTGGAAGCTGGTTTGTCTTCACAAGAGACTGCAATGAATGTTAGTTCTCAAGAAAGCCAAACTGAACATTTGCTGTATTCAGATGAGCAAAAAGAACTAATATTGAAATACAAAAAGTATTATCGGGAAATGATTTTGTATCTTGAAAAATTAGAACGTGGCGAGCCTTGCTCAAAACCAACCCGACCAAACGAGAGCCTAAATCTTTTGGAAACGAAGCAAGGAAAACGGGAAATGACAGTAAGTGAACTGGATGTTTTTTACGTAATTGTTTTGTAGAGCAACTTGATGATGAGCCGATTGAAGAAGGTTCTTTTATGAGGCTGAAAAACATAACTGAAATTACGCCTGTTTTACTGAAAGCTGGTTTTGAGATCAAAGCTGAAATCGTAAAACTCTTCGACAATCTTTGCTTTTAGGCCATTGGCTTGAAAGAACAAAACTGTTTTAAAAAAATCTAATCCAAAAGTGTCCTGGGAGAATTATTTGAAAACTGAAATTCTGATGGAACCCACGCTGTGTAGAAAACTGATGGAATTATCATTTTGTTTTTTCTACTATCCAACGTTTCACAAGCTTGGAATTTCAATTCACAGCTTGTATGAGAAAAGAAAGCTCATTTTAAAATATATGCAATGTGACGCTGGCTTTCGCGAGTTCTGGCAGAGTGGTTAAACACGGCCTTCTGGCTAGTTGCTGTGAAAAAATCAATACTGGCCGAGGAAGCATGCTCCAGCCTAAAGGCTAAAAATACACCAGAACTATGTCGAGCGTCGGTAGATTTTGCTTTGACATAGAAAGGCCCTCAACAGGGGTAAAAATACACCAAAACTATGTCGAGCGTCGGTAGATTTTGCTTCGACCTAGAAAGGCCCCCACTCACACACACCCCACCCCCCGCCCACGCACACACCCTCCACCCCCACAAACCACCCCCCACCCACTCACGCACCCTCCACCCCCACTCACGCACACCCCACCCTCCACCATCAGGTTTTACGATTAGAAAAGACTATGAATAATAGCTGAATTTACATTTACAATTTTTTAATATTTATTTTAGATTTAAAAATGGCTGCCAAACTCAGGGAATCTGATTTAAAGAATTGTAATGAACTATTTAACGAAACAATGAAAGTGTTAAACATTGATTTTAGTGAATTTAGGTTTGAGAATGATGTAAACAATATAATAAAAGATCATAGTGAACTATTTAACGAAGTAATCAAAGTGA
Organism: Conus ventricosus; assembly: GCA_018398815.1. Classification (NCBI taxonomy): domain Eukaryota; kingdom Metazoa; phylum Mollusca; class Gastropoda; order Neogastropoda; family Conidae; genus Conus; species Conus ventricosus. The sequence goes on from CM031596.1 coordinate 92,055,955, forward strand.
TGAACATTGACTGTAGTGATTCAGAAAAAGCTAAAATATTAGCAGTTGTTATTGTAAGGTTAACGTGTCTTGAAGTGTTGCAACGCTTGGGTGAAGAATAAAAGCGCGTTAGAGAATGTAATGTTCGTTCAAGACCACCCATCTTATTTTGCACGAAAACCCCCCTTTTCACAAACAAATCACGTCCTTCTCATGTCAGTTTTGATCAAAATTAACACCTGTTTCTAAACAAAATTAACACGCAAAAACAGCAAAAATTGACGTAATCAGCACATTAAAATGGGGGCTTACGTGCAAGATAAGATAGGGTGATCGTGAACGAACATATTTACATTCTCTCCCCATAATATAAAAATCTAATGGCTTACAGTACGTTCTTCTACTTCTAGCACTATTAATAAATCAGAACAAACAACTAGTCTTCCATCTTGGCTAGTTATCTTTATATTTAATGAATTTATGTCTACGTTACATAATTCTTTAAATTGACTGTTTCCGTCAAACCTGTATAACTGATAATCGCAAAACCCTGCCTTAATTGACGGTAGTGTCTGTAGAACTGTAGAGGGCCGCCCATTAAATAAATTGCGGTCTGTTTTTAACTCTTCTAAATAGACATACAACATCGGGTACATGAGAAAATCGGCTGGTCTACTGCCTAAATACTCATAAAGACCGCTTTTTAAGTGCATATGTGTTTTAATATGATATGTTTCACCACTGCCATAAAAGCCTAAAATTCGAGCAAGGCTTCTAGGAAAAACGCACTCCCGTTTTTCTTCAAGTTCTGGAAAATTCATAGTAATTATAAGATTTGCCTCATTAATTTTTAACTTGATGCCAAATTCGCTAAATACTTCTCTTAAAGAACAAAAGCTGTAGTAGCCATCGGGTATTTTTAAATGTTTTAATAGATCGCCTTGTTCGTTCTTAACATCCACCCAGTTATTCTTAGCTCTTTCAAATATGTTAATCCATTTTACTTTAAAACCAATTTCTTTAAGGGCAACCCTATAATCACCACACCTATTGTCAATTGGGTACGTTAAGAACACACGTTTGTTTTGTTGGGTTATATAGATGTACATCTTTTTTTATAACTATTTTAAAAACTAATTTAAAAATGGAACCTTTTAAATATAACGAAAGTGCTGCTTACAATGTAGGAGCGTTTTATAACCCCAAATCTTTAGACTTCAGCAATTTAACCATTGCAGTAGATGAATCATGCGGCTTCCAAGTCAGACTTGTAAACCCACTAACTAGATATTTAAATCCACCAATAAAGAGTGACAGAGTGCCATCAGCATGGTCATCTAACCCTATGACGTTTTACCAGAATCAGTTAAATTTTGCCATTTACTGCGCAACTACTGGATGTGGTGTTTCATATGCAAACCATTTAAACCACCCCAATCTTTTAGTAAGGTCAGTATATAACTTTCATGTTTATTACCAGTACAGACGAACACTAACTGAACTACAAGTGCCCCTCCCCAGCGACAGCGCGTTTAATCCATTTAAAAGCCCAATGGACAATAATGCATATGAAAGAATCTGCAACGAATTTACCATTAATCCTTCAACTGACTTTACACAAAAGTTAGACCGCAATCATGGGTTAGGCACATTGTATTTGTGGGGTGCAAAAAGAGAATATAATTATGACTACTGGCCTGGCCACACCTCTTTTCAACCAGACAAACAAGTTCGATTAGGGTCAATTGAACAAAAACACCCTAATGCTTGGGCAACATTTATCTTAGATGAAAGTGAAGGCCTAACAATGCCAGGAGTGCAAAGACTTAATGACTCCATACGGACATACGTTTGGTGTCTATTAGGAGCACAAGCACAGACTAAGTCTAGCATAGTTGATCAATCTACAGGCTTTGATGCCAGAAAACAATTTCTAGCTAATTTAGAAGATGCTATTAACTCTGCTGTTGATTTGTCTGCCAGCATACAAAGGTATCAAAACGTTCTTACACACGCTAGGTCAAAGGTTGACTCTGTTGTAGGCCATGGATTATACATGCTACCCTCTGACCTTAGACTGCAGATTGGCATGATACAGATTATAATAATGAAATCCTTATAGCTGGAGACGACCAAAACTTAGGGCACAATCAAGGTTTAAACACAAGGCCCGCTCCATCCATTTTTAAAAAAGTACCCAACCCTGAAGAAAGCGATCCAGTTATAAGCGACCCACAGCCAGAAAGCAGCCCAGAAAGCACTCCACCTGTTAATGTGCCTCACACTGACAGTCACACTAGCGAAAAGACAGCCCTTGTTGTATTTTTAACTTTTACTGGATTAGCCATACTTTATTTCACTAAAAATTAATCCAGCAGCTAGCACTCCTAACGTCCATAGATGGTCAGCCATATAACCAGCCACCTTACCTATAGTAGACAAAACCCAACTAACAACACTGCCTATTATGCCAGGCAGAGCATCAATCGCTTTGGCTGCTAACTTCTTTAATAAGTTTGCTAGATGGTGTAATTGTTTTCTAATCCAACTTTTTTTTTTTTTTAACATTTTTATTTTCTTTTATTGTTATTACATAAACTGAAATATACAACATCAATATTCAGAAATTAGGTATAAGACAAACTAAATATAAATACACAGACAAGTAAGTATATACACAAACAAAAAGAAGGAAATATAGCCTTCAGCATATCATCATTTATCTATCTAAAGCATGGACTAGTGTAATCATGCTTTAATTTTTTTTTCCTTTTTTAAAGAGAAGAAAAAAAAAAGAAAGAAAGAGAATAAGATAGAGAGATCAGTGAGGATAAACGTATAGCACGAGGAGGGACAGGTAGAAGGACAAATAAGCGGACACACTGACAATTAACCAGACAAACATTAAGATAGAATGGGTTGGTTCACAGCAAATGAAGATAAGCTATTTTCACAGAACACATTGTCTCAATGATAGCAACCTTGAAAGGAAAACAAACAACAACAGAAACTGTACACCTTGAGTAACATACATGAGCCTCATAGACTGTCATCAGCAAGGGAGTAGAAATACTATATGTTAGTCTAGTGCTTATTTATCACATATTGCATTATATACATTCACACTGACAAAAAACAGTTAATCATCAAAGACGAGGGGCTCATATGCAAGCCATTTTGTCCGGAAATCCATATGGTTCATTGTTAAATATGAGTTATATTTTTCAATTCTAAATCTATATTTCAATATTCTCAAAAAGACTGTTAATTGTGGGAGACTGCCTTCTAACTTACATTTATATACATACTGTTTTGCCAGAAGAATGATAAAGTAGAAATAACATCACCTGCAATTGTTGCATCAAAACCTAGAAGTACAAGAGACTCTGTTAAACGTATATTTTGTGCATGGGTACATTTCTCTTTTATTAATTCAGTGAACATACTCCAAAAGCATTTAATGTAAGTACATTTCCAAAACATATGGTCAATACTATCTTTAAATAGGCCGCAGAAACTACATTTATCATTATCGACTACTCCAATTTCTTTCAAAATTACATTTGTTCCTAAGCATCTATGGATTATTCTCAGCTGAAACCACTTAAGCTTCACATCCATTATCTTATGTATATTAAAGAAACACGATTCCAGTCATGGGTCTTCGAAAGTTTCATATCCCATTTGTCACAGCATGGAGCTCTCAATTTGTTATCAATCAATACATCGTAATACGTTTTTGAGCCTCTGCAGGTGGCAAACAATATCTTATAACAGAGTGAAGAATTATTACCTTTATTGTTTTCAATGGGAATGTCAACTTTCTTTATAAATTTGGTTATTGCCATCTTATATCCTGCAAAAGTAAGAAAATCAATATTAACATCATATTTTTCCTAGAAGTTCCTGTGGGAATGAAACTGACCATTATCATCAAAAAATGTGCGATATAATAAATACCTTTGTTTGCGAGCATTTTAGAAACAATGTACCTTTTCCCGACTTGAATACGTTTATTGTAGGATATAGGTTCTGCTAGTAGCTCAGCAGAATTTTGGGTTGGCATTTGTAATAAAAAAGTATATAAGCTTCAAGAACGTCTGCCCAGAACGGGTTATATTTTGTGAACTTTGCGACAATTTCTGGACCATATTTACTAATAAGAGGCCATTGAGGAAAGTTACTCACTAAAATTTGTTTCCATTTATGGTTTGATCGTTCAGTTCTACGGATCCAGGATAATTTAAGAGATGCGACGTAGGTTTTTAACTCAGGAAGACCAATACCTCCATTCCGTACATTTTTATAAGCTGTTTTTTGACTAATTTTTGCTGGTTTTTTATTCCATACAAATTTATTACATATTTTCTGACATGTTTGAAAGAAAACATCCGGCGGGTTTGGTAAAAGCAGCCATAAATGAATCAGTTTTGAAAGGATGATGGATTTCAAAATAGCTATTCTACCTAAAGGTGTAATCTGGCGTTTTACCCATATTTTAAACAAATGATTTACATCTGCTAGCTTTTCTGAATAGTTCATTTCTACGCAATCTTTCAAGTCATTTGTGAACCATATCCCAAGAATTCGAAAATTTTGTGGGTTCCAAACAATGTTCAAATGCTCCATATAGCGATTTTCACTATTTTTTAAACTTCCTAACCAAACTGCGCTCGTTTTACTCAGATTCATATGAAGACCCGAGACGCTGTCAAATCTAAAAAGAACGTCAATACAAGTTTCAAACGATTTTCTATCCCCTGCAAGTAGAAACTCTGTGTCATCGGCATACTGAGACAACTTATATTCAGTTTCGTTTATTCTAATTCCCCGAATATCTTGGTTTTCCCTAATCATGTTGGCTAATATTTCAACACAAATCACAAATAAATAAGGAGAAATTGGGTCTCCTTGTCGACAGCCTTTTTTAACATTGAACCAATCTGAAACTGTCCGTTAACAATAACGCAAGACTTAATATTTTTATAGAAAATGTTTATCCATCTACAAATGTCTCTTTGGAAGCCAAACGCTTTAAGGACTTTAGACATGAATTCCCAAGAAATCGAATCAAAGGCTTTTTCAAAGTCTATATTCAACAACAACCCGGGCAGATTATTCTCGTCTAAATACGAAATAGTGTCAAATATCAGTCTTATATTGTCGCCGATGTATCTATTTCTAATAAATCCAGTTTGATCTTCATTTATAATTTTCGGCAACACAATTTTTATTCTATTTGCAATGCAAGAAGACCCTATCTTGTAGACTACATTCAACAGAGAAATAGGTCTCCAGTTTTTAATATACTGCCTAGGTTTATCACCCTTTGGAATACATGTAATAATTCCCTCTCTTTGTACACATGACAGTTCTCCTTTTTTAAAACTTGCGTTTAATGCTCTGACGACAAAAACACCTATCTGTTTCCAAAATACTTTGAAAAATTCAACAGTAAAGCCATCAGAACCAGGGCTTTTATTATTTTTCATTGTCTTTAAGACATATGTTGCTTCTTCTAATGTAATAAGACCTTCTAATTCAGCTGCTTCTGTTTCATTCAAACTGAGGATGTCCTCAACTAAGTCATCTATGTCACAATTTTCCAAAGCGTTATCAGTGTATAATGATTTATAAAAATTGTGCACTTCTTTAAGTATGTCATTTTGGTTTGTTAAAACATTATTTTGTTTATCAATTAGTCTGGACATGTTTTTACTAATGTAGTGTCTTTTCTCAAGATTGCAAAAATAACTACTAACTTTTTCTCCCTCTGCTATCCATTTAGCCCGTGATCTTAATAAAACTCCTTCTATTCGTTTTGTTCTGATTTCCTTTAGTTGCTCTTTCTTCTCATTAATGATTTCAATATCATTTTCACTTTTCCTCTCTTTTTTTTCTAAAGTCCTGATAACTTGCTCTATCTGTTTTTCTTCTTCATTAGTCTGTCTTTTCTTTGCAGTAGCGTATGAAATTGTTTTCGATCTTATTTTCATCAGCAGGAAATCAAGAAATAGATCATCTGCGATTGAGAATTGTACTTTTTCTCCTGATTTATCATTATCTGTTTTATTTATCGAGTATTCTTCTTTCACATTTTCAATTACAGTATTTATTTCATCTAAATATGTCTTATCTTTCAAAAGAAACGAGTTAAGCTTCCAAAAAGTATTGCGTTTTAAGTCTTCATTAAATTTTAGTTTCAACAATACAGCAGAGTGATCCGTTCTATAACCAGACTCAATATCTACATCATCAGTATAGGAAACAACTGTGTCTGATATCAAAAGAAATCCAACCTGGCCTGTTGAAATGGATTAGTTCTTCTCCATGTAAAACGGCGACACTCTGGGTTTAGTTCCCTCCAAACATCATTCAGGTCTAAATTTTCGATCATGTTTTCAACAGCTTGTTTTTGCCTGAGGATTATTTGTGTGTTTATAATTATGATAATCTCTAGCTGGGTCTAAGACCAGATTAAAATCCCCGCCTATTATAACATTTTCTAAACCAAGTCCAACAATCTTTTGTTTCAGACTGTTGTAGAATTCTGGGTCATCTCTATTGGGTCCATATATATTAACAAACAAGAAGTTATTCTTATGTGTCTCAACATGTATTAAGATAAAATTCCAAACTCGTCGTTGATAACTTGTTTAACCTTAAATTCAAAGTTATTGTTGAACAAAATTGCGACTCCTCTCGCATTTGAAGAATAACTCGAAAAAAAAGCCTTGTAGCCCCATTCAGATAAGATATACTTTTCCATTTTTTTTTCAAAATGAGTATCTTGTAAAAAGTACACAGAGTATTTTTTACATCTCAGATAATGGAAAACATCACGTCTTTTCTTTAAATTATTGAGGCCCTGGCAGTTAACTGACAAAATAGACATGCTACTATCCATTTTCTTTAACACAATATCAGTAAAAACGACAATGTACTATTTCTATCTGTGAAACAAATCACGCCGAATGAGGTCATGAACCTCACATACAACAGATGGCATAAGATATGCCTTTTTAACCCATTCGAAAGAAAAGACTTACAGTAGTCCTTGACGAACAAACATACATACCACGATTTGATAGAGAAGAACATCAAAAAGAAAAAACAAAAATCCATCATCATCACCATCAACAACAACAATAACAAACACAAAAATGTAACAAAAATATATTTCCTTGACCGCCGCGAGCGAGCAAGGGGTGCACACACCACAACTAAACTGTAGGACCTAATATCATGTAAGTGATTTCAGACTTTAAAAAAAAAATAATAATAATAAAATAAAATAATAAAAAAAAAAAATAATAAAAAACAACAAATTGAGGAACAAATGTCCTCATTACAGAGATACGCAAAAAACATCATATCTACTGTAATCATTCTATCAACATAAATCCGTAATTACATCAATGCACATGAGTCAGATTTAATTCTATAAGTGGACTTTAAAAAGAAGCAACAACAAAAAGATATATAATCTTTTGGGGGGAAAAATCATATATTTTTCTTTTACAGGCGAAGAGAGCTAACTACCGAATTTTATGAGACAAGCATGTCAATACAGGCAGCATGTATATGAGCCACACGCACGCGTGTAGCCTAAAGGTGAGGGGGCTCTAGTCTTCCTTCCTCTCTTCCCCCCCAACATCTCGGGACCCCCACCGACCCACTCACCCACACGCCATGGCCACCACGATTCATATATTATGAATGGTGCTGAATACATCTCAGGGTAGAGAGAGAGAAAGAGAGAGGGGGGGGGGGGGGGGGGACAGAGAGAGCAAGGACGAATGGGGCAAAGGAAAGTCGTTAATTGTGAACACTTTTCGACCGTTTCATTCCAGTTTCCCCCCCCCCCCCCCCCCCCCCCCCCCCCCCCCCCCCCCTCCCCGCACGCGCATGCTTTACTCGTGCACGCACGTGCCCATTCAGGCACGATCCGAGAAGCAAGACACGCACGCGTGTGACACGCGCACATACCAGCATGGGAGAGTATATTAAAAAAAAAAAAAAATAAAAAAAAAAAAAAAAAAAAAATAAATAATAAAATAATAAATAAATAATAAAAAAAAAAATCTCCCTGCCCTTGTTCATGTTAGCCATTGTTAGCAATTGTTTTCTAATCCAACTTTTACCAGGCTGGGGTGTCGGAGGCGCTACTGACCCTGTTGGCGCACCACCTGTTAAAGCATAAACGAGTGTAGAGATAGCAAACCCAACAGCTGTTAATATACTAACTATTGTAATCCCTTGTTCTCTGAAGAGAGTCCTTATTCTTTCTGCTAGCGTAGTGTTTTCATAAAGTATTCTGTTTATAGTTTCTCTGATTCTGCTTGTTTGTGATGCTAGCTGCGCTCTGTTAGTAGACAGCACTTCTAACCTGGCTTTCCTTAGCAACCTTAAATCTTGTATTTTCTGCTGTATTATAGCCTTTTCTTCTCGCCCTAAGTTGTTATCGTCTGCATCAGCCAGTTTATTTTTTTCTTCTTCTATCTCTCTATCTAGCTCGCCAAGTTTTGCTAAATTGTTTTCTAGTTCACCCCTTATTGTCCGTAGAGCAGCATTAAGCCCCAGGATTTGACGCATAGGCAATGGAGAATCGTCAATTGTTTTTTACTGTGTCTCCTCATTAAAACTCGTTTCAATTTCTGCTATTAGTTCATCTGCTGTTCGATTTAATTCTTGAAGAGGTATGTTTTGTATTTCAGATTGTGTTGGCAACTCTTGCCCCAAGTTTTGTAAAAGACTAACAGCCTCAAGCCTTAAATTGTCAATAAAGTATAAAATTGCCTTTGGTCAACAGCAGGGAGATCTCTAAGAATTGTGCCCCTGCTTAAAAATTGGGTTGGGTCTGGTTTTGTAGTAAGCCGCACACGCTTTCCTTTACTGTTTCTTACATACAAATGATTATTTTTATCTGTTGAAAAATCAGAAACCCTAAGCGCTTCTGGCTGCTCTCCTCCCATATGGCTATATAATGATTCAATTTTATCTAGCAATCGTATTTGGCTTAATCCTACTCCTTGGCCTGCTGCTGCTCTACCAAGTTCTTCTTGCAATGAGGGGCCTAGTTCTTCATCTTCTTCTTCTTCAATAGGATTAATCGCGTCAAAATCTTCATCCATATTTTTTATTTATATTCTTTTTGTTTTATAAAAAATGAACTCATATGGTTGTGACCTCGATCCATACAGAAAAGAGAAGGAACCCCATGGCGTAAAAGGTATAAGGCAGACTGTAATTAGTGTAAATACTCCATCAACAGTTCAGCCTGGACAAGTTTTAATAGTTAAGTTTCCGGATGTTGGCGCTGACGATGTTATAATGCCAGGCACTGCTAAACTATCATTCAAAATAGATATTACATCGACAGATCTTAATGCTACTGTTGTTGCTAATTGGCAGGCTATCGTTAACATATAGCAATCAACTGAGTGCAGAGAAATCTTTGTACTAAGCGAGGCAGACATTTTTGCCCTCTATTCTGACCTAAGCTGCCTAATAAAAAGAAAGAAAGAAAAGTTTATCAGGGAATACAAGAACAATGGGCTCAAGCCACAGCCTTAAAGCGAGGATGCAAAAGAATGAGTTAAAGATGAGCAGTAGCAGAAGCATTTGCACAGATTCCTCATACCTCTAGATTTTGAACTGTATTAAGAACGCATATGCCATAATACCCAGGCGCACTAAAAAAAAACTTACTTATTAACTGACATTTAATCCACGATTTCTGTGTTCTGGCCTGAAACCTTTCCTTAGCTAAATACACAGTCAGTGACATTTCTCTGATTTGTTGTTGTTACTAACCCAGAACTGCCTGAACAATCTAAACCCAGTATAAAAATATAACAAAGTTTATTTATTATGATAGAGTATACACCACATAAGAAATAGAAACAACGATATCTAGGTTGGTACATACATAATTATAATATCGTATCTTTAAAATGTGTTGTTATGTTACTGTGAACAACTCATTTTCAAGAGATTCTGAAGCTTTTTATAATCCCAAAAATTGAGAAAGGTTTTGACTGTGTCAATAATTGGAAAGTCTTTCATTGTATCGTACGTGACTTTAACTCAAACAACACTTTGAGAAATAGGGGGGGGAAAGTTGTTTCCGCTGGAGTACAAAGAATCCTGCAGTTGATCGAGTATGTAAAAAACTTCGCCTTTATGATTTAAACTCGAATACTACTTAATAACCAAATATGGGCTTGGTTAGATTTTAGATCTAACATTGACAACAATTGTTTGAAGTGAGAAATGGTAAGCAAGATGTATAAAATAATTTTCACATAAAGCAAGAACCGAAACAACACATTAAAATATGTGGGAGGTTGATTCAATTAAACAGGTTTATTATCGTAAATACGTGGCTTATAAAAGCATAATTAAATAACCTATTAAAAACAATGTATTTTGAAAGTTTCTTCTGGCCCAAATCCCAATGATGTTCTCTATCTGCGGTATTACAGGTTGGAAAACTGTCTTCGTACTTGATTGTAACAAACAATAGACGTTTCATTACGAGAACATTTTTTTAACTGGCACAACCATTAAGCACAAGTCCTAACAAAGAAAGAAAGTTTATTGGGAAAAACCCAGAACGTATAATATAATTTTAGTTGATCCTAGCGAAAAACTGAGGAGATATTAGAACATTACTATAACTATTTGAGGGAACTTAAACCCTGTTTTAATTATTGAATAACAGTTCAGCGTATCAATTAAAAAATTGATACTTTGTTTTAAAAAAGAAAAAGCCTGTCAAAGCTATCCTTTATTGACGCCCACGCCCTTAGTTTCTGTGTGGCTCTTAACTCTAAAATATATGCTGTCTTAAATGACTTTAGTATCTGCAGTTAAAATCAGTTGTATTATTTTACACTAATGGACAAAGATAGTTTTTGAAGAATGGTTAAGTGAAAATTATATATAAGGGACAAAGATAGTTAAAAAAAATTAAATACAGTTTAAAAATCTAAGCATGCTAAGCTATGCTTGCGGACTGACCACTCCTTTTCAATACGTTTGTTTAATATAATTTTATTATATTATAACAAGAATGTCTCGGGGCCATAATCAAAACGCAGCTAGCTCCTAAATGCGTTGCATTAGAGCAAAAGAACCTAGCAGACACAACCCGAGTTTGATCTATAGGATTGCCAGGAATATGTTTTATGATTTTAGTACATAGAATATGGGTTTACAAACGAACAGAAATGAAGACAAAGAAACGACAGCAATATACTACCATAAAGAATAATAAAATTTAAGCATAAAGATTTGGCAAACAGAATACAAACTTCAAAAAAGAGAGAAGCTTGGGCGTTGCTTCCTGAAATTGCTTGTAATTTAAAGTTTGAACGACGAATCCCCATGTGTACTTTGATAAGAAAAATCAATTTTAAAAAGCCTTAAATCATGACCGTCTTGTTTATCCTAGTTCCATGAACACAACATAAAAAACAGATATGAAAATAACGAGGCAGTTCTGGAAATATGCTACAGAGAAAGAAGTCCTTATCTGAATTTTGGTATGACTACCATCGGCTTAGAATATACCCCAACTCAACTGCTAACAGTCCACTACCTAGGCAAATGACGAGATTTTCGCTTATTAATTACTCCGAGGGAGGGGCGATATAGTTTGCCAGAACATACCGCTAATTATATTTATACAAATAAATGTCTGAAAACTAGATGGCCCTCTTAAGCTCATTAAATTGCATATTACTAAAAATGGAGAATGAAATAAACCACCTTAGAATCATCTGACATGGTTACTGTGAATGTTAGTACAAAAGAACAAACAACAGTACTCGACTTATTTTCATTAATATTTTTATTTTAATTTCTGTTTTACTCTTATATATAAAGTGCTTGCCAGAAGAATTAATAAGAAGAAGATATGTATCAAGATTAATTAATAAATTAATCTTAATTAAAAAATGATGTTCAACTTTTTTTAGATTAAAGCAAATACCTGAACTTCCAAAAGGAAACAGAAAGTGACTTGGTGATAAGTTAGTTTACTAGAAAGAAATATGCTAAAGCTTTAAATACTCTTTCTTAAGTAATTACTGCTCATCAGCTGTATCTAGCGTAATTGCTGGTCTAGTGGTGCCTGTTTTAGCAACTGTTGTTGTGTGCGCCAGCCTCTTTAGCATTATGGGGCCTTTGTTTTTGTTTAGGCGCATATGTCTATTATTGTAATTGTCAGTTTAAAAAAAAATTAACTCCTAAATTACATAGCACACTACCATAGTAGCCCTAGAAAATCATCAAAACTTTGTTCATTAAGATTACGAATAAGCAAATCAATACAGATGAAAACATACAGATGAAGAAAATTTCAATAAGAGCTATGGTCCATTGTGAGGATACAGACTACAAAAAATTGAACTTCAAAATGAGTGGAGAAAGACTTTTACTTCACGACAAGTAACACCGAAAAATAAGCAGAACAATGAAAAACAAACACATAATCGTTAAACCCAAAATAATTAAAAAATAAGTTTAAACAAAAAGGTTTACAGACTTATTCACCCTATACACAATAACATCCTTGACTTCCAGCACTTCACTCACTGCACGCTAATATTGATCGCAGGCCCCACTTCTATGAATCCTGCCGCAGACTTACAGCGGCCTTGATATTATCACAGGCCCAGAGCTTTCATCATGCAATTCAGCTGATCGAGTCTTCGCACTGAAAAATTTTGTCCGCATCTCCTGTAAAATCTTTTTCTGAAAACTATTTTAAACCGGAAAAGAAAACTTTCTGAAAACTAGTAAAAACCGAAGAACGTTACAACTTGTTTTCAGTGCGCATGTTCTACCTTAGTGAATACATTAACATTAATAAAATCTAAACAACATTTGTAGTGCTCATGTAAATATAAATATGATAATGAAATCCCAGACAATGGTGGGCCTCCCTCAAATCCATCCCTCAACAACCAACCCTACAACTAACCAACCCTGCAACTAGACCAACGCATCACTAACCAACCATCAACGAACAACCAACAACAACAGGGACTCGTTGTTTCGTTTTTGAGAAAGCGTTTGCTGCATATTCGAGTATTTCAACCACTGCGTTAAAAGTTTCGATTTCCAGAAAGAAAAATAACTCCGTTAGATTAAAAGAAAAAAAGCCAAGCAAAGACAGAGAATAACTTTATCTTACAAAATAATTAAGAGCAACAGAGTTACTATATACCATGTTACACAAGAAATATCTCGTTACAAAATTTTGCGAATGAGTTCTATTCTCAAAATCACAGTCCCAGTGCAAGGACAAGCGTCGGGGTTAATGAGAATATTGGGACTCCATATAAACCAGCAGGTAAGTTATGGATTTTTTGCTCCTCTACACTAGCATGCATTGATGTGTGTTTCAGAGTTTGCTATAATGTTGCTCTGATTTTGTGTGTGGTTTCATTGCAGTGTGTGTTGCAGATGTGCTAAAAGTGTTACTATGATTTTGTGTGTGTGTTTGACATGAAGTTTAAACAAAAAAATGAATGTTTTGCAGATCAAATTTTTTTATTTAATTTAAAGATATTTTAAACCTAAAAATGAAGCCCGAAAACAGTGAAATCAGATATAAAGAATGATCTAATGATTTTAATGAAAATTGTAAGAACTATATGACGATGACAATTAAATTGTTAAACATTGATTTTAGTGAATTTGGTTTGAGAATGATGTAGACAATATAATAAAATATCCTAGTGAACTATTTTACGAAGCAATCATAGTGATGAACAATGACTGTATTGATTCAGAAAAATCTAAAATTACTGGCGGTGTATTGTAAGGTTAACGTATCTGTGAGTGTTTGCAACGCATGGGCGAAGAATAAAAGCTGCGTTTTACTTACTTTATTTACATTTATTTTTTTAATTACGTAATATGTGGCTTGAATATACAGACCACAAGTATATTCGAGGATTGAAAAACTATATACGAAAAAAAAAAAAAATTAGAAAGAAATATTTGGTAAGTTGACAAACACTTAATCAATACGTTTAGTGATTTATACTGACACATTACCCCTACAAACGTTCATTAAAGCGTATCACATGCTACTCTAAAATCCCAGAGTCTCTTCAGATTGAGCCGCCAGTAAAGTGCTGTTGCGTTCAGATATTATTAAATAACGTCCTGGATGAAAGTAACTTGCAAGGTTGGGTTTCAACTAAACAGAAAGAAGTTATTAACATCGCGACTTAATACTGACTGGCATGACGTACATGCTTACACTAGTTTAATTAACCATTCAATTTTAGGATGCAAAGTTAAAGGGGTTTTTGCTTTTCTTAGATTTACATTCCTGAAATCAGATTAAGACAACAAAGTACAACCTAAGTTTGCAATTCTTCCCTCCTCAACATAAAGAGTTTAGAGTTAAAACGAGCAAGTCTAAACATACATAATTCTGACAGCATGTGTTTTTATGTTGTGTGTTTTTAGTCGCATTTACATCCTTCAAAAAACATTCAAACAGAGTATCAATTTGAAAATATGATCAATAGCTGAACTATTTATAACATAACCTTTCCAGTAAGTTATAACATTATAACAACAGTTTGACGAGGGCCAAAACAACCTGAATCACGTAAACGTATTACAAATTTCTAAAAGAATACAATCTTGTGCCTCAACGGATTTCTCCCAAAGCCCTACTTTTGGCGAGCCACTTAACAAACATGTAGACTGATCCTTTTTCAGATTTACAAAGAGCATTATTTATTAAACATAACAATAAGCAGACTTATGTCCTACACGTCAAAGAATCCAGCAATACCACTTGCTTGTTTAGAATGTTTCCTAGTCAGATCCTCCCAACTATATAGAGCTTCCGCCATATCATAATAAACATTTACAAGTTTTTAGACTTGAAACCGAACTCCTCACCCTAAACTCATGGACTAAAGTTAGTTTTAAGAATTAAACACAAAATCAAATAACCATACGTGTTATGCAGACTTTGAATCAATCATTGCCACAGTACTGCGGCCCCCAACAGCAAGAACAAAAACAACCTTATTACCCACTCATCAGATCTTTCTAAGCGTTTATTGTTTTTAGGTTCGATGGTGCTTCACAACTCTCCGCAGAGATTACAGAGCCCCAATTCATGCTAGTAATCCATTAGAGCAGATTATAATAGGGGACAACTACCGCAAACATTATCCAACCAAATAAATCTTTCAGACTTTGTTATAACTCCTGAAGACCAAGAACGTTATGACGTCATCTACACACTTCTGGATTTGCGCTTCTAGCTAAACACCTAACAGTAATAATCGTGACAGTAAAGATACCACGATCACGATTACTGTAAAGTTCAGAGGCAGCGCACAACAGATTGGAACTCTTACTTAAGTTTGACCCTAAAAGACATGGAAACTTCCTTCATTCTTCCTAAGCTACGATGCTACGATTCTCTTTATCATGCAAGAATTACTTCTGAATATGGGGTTACCTGCATTGCACAGTCTTCAGAAAAGTACATACTTTAACTCTTGACTCTTTACCTTTATGACTCTGCCCAAATCTGTTGCTAGTTTAGATAATTTATCGTGATTGCTACAAGACTTTCCAATCTCTAAACATCTTATATCCATACTTTGTGCGTAAAGGGCGTCATCTTATGAATAAAAACTCGTTGGATAGGTTTGTATAAGACTCGTCTCCCCCCTAAAGTAGCTTTCTTTTCTAGTCTTAGATGCAAAGACATAACTGATGATGAATATGAAAGCGCCCATAAAGCCTGGACATAATTACACTGCCAAATCAATGGGCGATTATCTGATCACTAATTATTGGCTGACTTGTGTTTATTAGCATACGCCTTTTCTGATAGCAGTATCTACAACGCATGAAGTCATTTACATCTTAAACTCATCAATCATCACAGCGCCTGCCTTTCTTGGGATGGCTTTCCTTAAAGTCTACAAACATCAAGAATGACTTAATTTCTGACTACCCACACGTTACAATGATTTGAAGACTGTTTAAGGGGAGGTATTAGCATGGCCCTCACATCCTTACTGCAAAGCCAACACCAAGAATTAGCTACAATGATCCCACCAAACCATCCAACATCTAATGTACGTTAGACGACAACAATACAGTATTTATGGTCCATGTCTCAGCCACTCCCACTAAGAAAATTTAAGATGTGCAAGGTTCCCCATGAAGTTAAAACATTGTTAATTATTCTGTCCACAGCTTACGCCCGATAAATCCAGCAGTGACTAATCCTTGGAAGCAGTACATTATATATCCTAAGAATTACACTATCTCCCACAACGATAACCCACTAATCGCTCAGAAAGATTAAAGATATACGCATCTAACCACCTACACTTGTGCCTAAACTTAGACATAAAACTACAATAGTGTTGCCATTACGTATCATACTCCTACATTTTACTTAAGAACTTACTAAAGCTTTACATCTGTTTCACAGAGAAAAATTAATCTGGATCAAGAGCCCATATGAGTCCATACATCAAATAATAACACTGATTCTTATAACCCAAGCCACTGATGCTTCAAAAAGACTTCTTTAAACTGATTAACAACATCTGTTTTGGTAATACGATGGTATAACGTACACAAACGTAAAGATTTAAAAATATTTACAAAAGAAAACCAAGCAATAAAGTTTGTTCATCTAAACCCAACTATCAAGACTTTAGAAGATTAACACAGCCGTTGGCAATAGTTAATAAAGAAAAGGATGTTAAGTTGGAAAAGCCAGTGTTTATTTGGCATTACCCTAATTATAGTTTTTCAAAGTTATTGATTCTAGAATTTCTGTACGACTACTTTAAAACACGTGTACCCAGAAGCAAGAGTCCTTACACAGACTCTGATAGTTTTATTCTAGACGTCCCCACAGAAGACTTTTATCAAAGCTTATAAACAGAAGAGGATAAAGAACTGATGGGTGGTACGTGCAACATGCGACTATCCGAAAGATTCTCCTTTACATTCAACAGTGAACAAGAAAGTGTTTGGAAAGATGAAGGATGAACTTAATGTGACATTTATCAAATGAATATGTTTGGTTTGCGTCAAATAATTTAATATCGTTGCCAGCCAGACATCTTAATAAAAAATGCTAAGTGCATAAGTAAATGAATTTGTCAATAAATATAAATCCGACAACTACAATCAAGCTCTCAGTGAAAACAAAGGTATTTATCAAACAAATGTTAATCTGCGCTCTACTCTTCGAACAATGTAAACACAACTTGCTTGTTTAACAAGAAATCACTAGTCTCTAACAATTAAAAAGAAAACTTACGTCAAATCCTGCGTTTCATATGCTGTAAGGGCATTGGAGAACTTTAAAAAGATTTACTTGACTGACTTGACTTGTACATGATAATTAAAGAACCTAACTATACTTAACATATTAACCTAACTATTACTTGCTTAAGAACCTAACAATAAATAAAACTAGTAACTTAATTTTTGGTGCACTTAAACTTGTAATTTTCTTGCACTTAACTAACAGTACTTCTATAACTAACTTAACTTTACTTATCAAGTTCTTAACTTGTACTTATCTATTCATTAAAAACTATTCCATAGAAAATGGTTCTAAGCAGGAGGTTGCCTTTTTTTTTTGGCAGAAGCTGTTCTTCTTCTTTTATAACTGTTTTTGTGGACTTTTTGACTATGTTGTTATGTAGTTTAAGTATTTGTATCTAAAAAACCACGCACAACGAGCCGCACCCAATACTAATGATACATCTTATTTTTTGATAGTTTTGTTGTTGTTAATTGCGATTGATATATTGTTGTTGTTAATTTTGTTTTTGTTTGGCGGCGGCGATGTTGAATTAGCTATCTAACAATTGTTTTTTTTGCTTATTGTGTTTGCTTTTTGGCATTCTGTGCCATACCAACGTAGTCAAGGCTGGCCGCAACACTCTCCATCATTTTATAGGCAAGTAAACACTAACTCACTTGCGTTTACATTTCACTGTGTTGTGGGATGCTCTGTGCGCATTCTCTTTTGAACAATCATCACCCTTGCTAACTGTTATTCGCTTCTTAACTCTCATTTTATTTTATTTTCAATTAAATTTATATGATCAACAATTAATATGATAAAACTAAAAAAACCCAGATGAATGGCATAACAAATTTCCAAATCTGAAATACATTGTCCACATTCAAGATTGTTTGCTAGCGATTTGATTTAAGAACACGTGATCTTGTGATAATTCAAATTTATAAAATCTTCTTCTGAAACAAACCTTCTCCATCTTATCGTACTAACTTAGCATATAAACTATCAATGTCTGCCCCACTTGATCTAACCATTTGACCCTACTGTTCTTCGTACCTAGCGAAGTACTTTCTCCACTTCTGATGTAGACAGTTGTTGGTTTGTCAACAATTTAGTTCAGTGCCTAAATACTGTCCAAGTTTTCACACTCAGCCAGATAGTAAAATCATTCTTTATGGCATTGGTCTGCGGAGTATTCTGCTTCTCCTCACACTTTATAGTTCGTCAACAATCCCATTTAAAAAGCAATTAAAAAATAATATAAAAATTTTAAACCAAGATTTAACGCTGGTTAAATATGCATTTCCAATCGTTTTGTGTTATAGTGTTAGTTCAACCCTTGGCTAAATGTTTGTTCGGATAAAACCGACCGTCCCAACATGGTAAAGATAGAAGATTCTCCAAAACTAGTTCAACCTTATTTTAGCTAAACAACAAAAGATTAATCAGATGAAAAAACACAAATACAGTCCTTTCGCATTATGATTATTTAATTATTTTTTTTAGTTAATAAAAATATTAGTAAAAAAAGATTATCCATACGATTTACCATTCTGCGAAATTGGCGGTCTAGTAATTGGCTAATCTTGATTAGAAAAAAACAAGATAAAAATGGAGCCAGCTTACCTAGGAAGTTTATACAATGAAGGACGTTGTTAGGTTATAGTTTTGTTAATCCTGCGGATTGCGTCAAAATACTTTCTTGTTACACATTGATTATCCCAGAAAATATTAATACATAGAAAGATTAATCTAGAAATATTGATTTATAAAAGATGTTCGTTAATATTCTGATGTTGGGAAGGACTATATGTTAATGCTATTATCCTCTCTTTTAAGCAAATAAATGTTTATTAGAATTGCTGTCCGATGAATATATATAACGCCATAACAAGGCAATAGAATAATTATAAAATTCAGAAGAGACGCTAATAAGAAATACGATTGCTCACTTATACATTATTAGATAAAAAGTTAAGAGAACATTACATTTCATATCACAACATTTACAGACGTATATTGTACTCAATGAATAAGTAGTTACTTAGTGACAGGAAAGAATTTTCTAACAAGCACCAGCCATGCCATAACTTTCTGACTGTTATGAGCCAACTGTTGGAGATGAACAGTAATACTGCAGATATAGTTTTATCTGTATTGGCCATGACCTCAATGTTATCTTAGTTGCTCAACTTTCTTCTTGTTTAAAATAAAATGCATTTAAAATATGAACAAACGAATTAGCGACAATAATTATTCCCCTAAAGGCAATTTTAAGGATGAAAGACTGCAATTGAAAAACTGAGTAAATCATCTAAGTTTCTGAATCAGATGCTAAGACTGGCTTTCAAACATGCAAGGAGTGTGACATATATATGCCTGCCCCCCAAATGAATAATAAGGCCTAGATTTATAACTCAGTTCCATATCTACACCTCACCATATGGACTTGCTGGTATCTTTCCACATTATAAAGTTTCGAATAAAAAAGTTTAATAATCTCGACAGTTTTTGACATGGCTTTCATAGAACAAAGACTCTGAATCCTTTAACAGTAGTAAAATTGCTCAACCAGCTATGTCTGTTTCTTTTTACAACATATTATACATCAGGCCCATTAAATATCCTAGGATATTACAAGTTGATGAAGGAAAATAGTTTAAAGGTTGCTGTAAACCAGACTGTTTTTAAAACATCATGTTACAGTTAAGAGAGTAATCCCTAGGCAACCATCGATTCACAATCCCAAGGTAGAAAACTTTAATAAAATCTGGCTGAACGCCTGTTTACCTTAGACAATATCACAGATAAATTATGGACACTAACGAAGTATCACAAGAGCGCGTAACATAGAATGGGTTAGGATATTGCCAGCAGTACATACGTGCGCATGAACAATGAAGAAAATAAAGCAACAGGCCTTAAACCATAACGCGATCAAATAAAAAAAATAGCATTAAACTGAATGATGTGCAGGGGACTTCAAAAACACTTGCCTGTTTGTACTAAAAGTAAGATACTTTTATGCTCTCTTGATATGCAGAAGTTGATGTTTAGAATCGAGCCACAGATCCTATATGTAGCGTAGACTAGAATATGTTTAAAGAATCATAAAAACAACCCCTCCCGGTATTATATAAGATAGACTCTCTCTGCTACGGTGCTACTACGTCTAAGAAAGCCTGCTCCTAAAAGATCCTTTGTTCGTTAAGAGCTGCAAGTGTTCCCGCCAAACACAGTGAGTTACAAAAAAAAAATAGGATTTATTTTTTGCTAAAAGGTGGGGGGGTAACTTATTTTTTGGGGTATATGTGGGCTTAACTAATCATGTGTATTGGTTTTTCATGTTTCTGTTTAATTGCATCAGTGTCCCTACCTGTCGTGAATTAAAGCCTCTTTCTCCACTCCTTTTGAAGATAAATTTTTTGTCGCGTGAATCCTCACCATTCGGCCATAAGCTTCTTCGCTGAAATTCTTCGTCCTTAGTTTCATCCTTTAAAGATTGCTTATTCTTAATCTAATGAACAAAGTTTTGCTGATGCAGGGCATACAAATGGCAGTTTGCTTTTTGTAATTGTAAGGATTTAATTTTTTTTAAAAACAGCACTTACAATCATAGAACACAGCCCCTAAACGCCAACACGATACTCCTAATGCAAAAGATGCTGCGCTCCCATCCCTCATTAGCTAAAACAGTCAACACTATACCCAGCGACTTACGCTAGCTTGACAGGTTGAAGAGCCAGTAATTACATAAGAAAGAGTAATTTAAAGCTTTAGCATATTTCTTTCTAGTAACCCTATACTTATCCAAGACGCTTCCTATTTCCTTTTGAAGTTCATTATTTCTCTAACCTAAACTGTATGAACCTCCATTTTTTAATCAAATAATTGTGTGAAAAATGTTCTATTAATCCTTCTGTAGCACTTCACAACCATAGTAACACCATAAAATCCAACATATCTTAATGAAAATTAAAACGAAGCACTTTTAGTTAGTCTTTGTCAACATTCACATTAACCATTTGTCATATTAGAATAAAGTGTTTAATTTCTCCCCGTTTTAAGTAATGGCAATAACACGGCTAGAGACCATCCAAGATTCCAGACGATAATTGTACGCACCCCGTGCTAACTCTCTTGTAGGCAAATAATGACCTTATGTTCGAAAGCTTGCGTGTCTGGAGTGGGCACTGTCTTCATTCAGTCCTTGTCAGGTTTGTTGGGTCTGTGGGTTTGCTCGTCAGCTGTAGGGTGTTTTTTCTCCGTTTGTCTCTGCAGTCATGAAAACTGGCTGGTACACCCCATGGGATTCTAATTTAAGCTGTTAAGTAGCTGCATCCTTTAGTCTAATTTACCTCTTTCATTAGACATTTATGTCCCTTTAAATCCTTTAAATTAGTGACCTTCTCATGCCTTTACCCATCGTACAAAACATCGCAGTCCTCCCAAGTGAAGTTACATGACTGCACCTAAAGGCAGATGAAGACTAGTGCTACTCTTGGTCCACCCAACCCCATCACCTTCTGGTGTTTCTTTCTTCATTGCTTAACATTCTGACCCTGGGAGAAAAGGCATTGACGTTGATGAAATTACCACAGAAACCACAGTTAAAGTTCCTGTTGACAGTGGTAAATACAACAACTTTGTATTCTCACTTCTTGAGTTCATATAATACCTATGTCTACAGCTGAGGTCTGTGGTCCTGGAGTGTGCACTGACTTCATCTGTCCACGGGTCAGGTGTTGGGTCTTGGTTTGCTCGGCAGCTGATGTTGTATTTCGCCGGTGTCTCTGCAGTCATGAAATACGTAAGTGGCATGTACACCCATAGTGGATCATACTTTAAGCTGTTTATGAGTTCCATCCTGTATTCTAAAATACCACTGTTTCAGAGCATTTAATGTCCCTAGAATATCTTAAAGGATTTGTCCAGCGCATTCCTTTACCGAACTCAACACAGCTTCATTCCTCAAGGTTTGAGTGTGTTTTTGTACAGGACTGCTCTAAAGTCATATAATACATGTTTCTTGCTCTGTACCTCCCAAGCACTTCGGATTTTCTTTTCTTCTTTGCATTGGATCTATGTCCTTACCCAGGATAAATTCCTTGACGTTGAGAAAGACCCACTGACCCCATGGGAAGATTACCTGTATTACAGTGGTATAATACTACAACTTTTTGGGATCATCTCTGAGGGCATATAAGACCGTAAGTCTAAATCTTTGGCAGTGTCTTGGATATGGCACTGTCTTCATATCTTTCCTTTGGCAGTTGTTTTGTTTGTTTCATTTGTGTTTGCTCTGGCACTGAGGGTGTTATTTCACAACCGTGGGCTCTGGCAGTCATGAAATACGGCTGTACAGACACCCATTGTTTGATGCTACTTTAAGTCTGTTATTATCTGCATCCTGTAGTACTAATTTGACCTCCTGTTCTGGAGCAGTTATGTCCCTTTAATCTTAATGGAGTGTCCTGCGCAAGCCTGTACCCAACTCAACGACAGCGTCAGGTCCTCCAAGGGTGTACATGACATTGCTCTAAAGTCGAGATTAATTACATAGCATCTCTGGTTCCTCTCCCATCACCTTCGGTGATTTTCTTTTTCATTCTTCTGTTTCTGGCAAATACAAGAATTAGACTCCCCTTATAAATTAAGAAAACAAAAATTACATAACATTGTTAGTCATTGTTGTTTTGGTATAAAATCAAGTGTACTTTGTCATCCCCACTTCAACTAAGTACTTCTTTCTGCTGCAGCCTCATATTCACTTTAAATGAAACTATTACAATCTGTCTAATTCTGTGTGTTCCTGGAACAAGACTATCAAGAAAGGGACCGTCCAATCAAAATCCTTTCTGCTTTTTTTATTTCATCAAAGTATACATTGGTGACTCACAAGTCAAATTTAAAATCCCATTTTTATTTCAGACGCAAGACCCAGGTATTATTGTCTTGTCCTATAAAGCCTGTATTCATATTTGCCGTAATCAGTTTTTTCTAGAATTATTTTAATTGTTCGGGTGGGGGTGGGGGTGGTGAGTTTATGAAATTGCTGTCGATTTTTTGCTTCAATTTCAGGGGGGAGGGGTTACCTCATCTGTGTATTCAAATCCATAAACATTTCCTATCTCCCCTATCATATCAAACCTCTGCTTGTGTCTGCTAGTCTTTAGCTATACTGCAACGCATTTAGGAGCTAGCTGCGCAATTGATTCTGGCCTCTTATACATTCGATTAATATTAAAATTATAAATAAACAAAGTTGGGGGGGGGGGGGAGTAATTGAACTGGGAGGTCAATCCGCAAGCATAGCTTAGCATGCATTAGATTTTTGTAACTGCTCTTTTATTTTTTTTAGCACATCATTGTCCATTATATATATTTTCACTAAACATTCTTAAAAACTTATCTTTGTACTTAATGTAACAATAATACAACCGATTTTACTGCGATCGAAAGTCTTTTAGACAGTCAATTATATTTTTGAGTAAGAGCCACACAGAAACTAATCGATGCGTCCACTAAAGGCAAGCTTGACGATAGCTTTCATTTTTAACAATGTTCTCGTTCAGCGAACAGTCACAATAATAAACTGTGTTTTCAGTTCCCTCAAATAGTCTATAGTAATGTTCTAAACATCGCTTAGCATGGTCGCTAGGATCAACGAGAATATATCTCGTCTGACCAAATAAACTTCCATCTTTGTAAAGACTTGTTGTGCATAATGTGGTGCAGAATATAACAATTTGCACGAAATGAAACTATAAATTGTTTGTAACAAATCAAGTACGAAGACAGTTTTCCCCACACCGCAGTTAAACCGGCGCATATTAGAACAGTGCGATCTTTTGGCAGAAACTTCATAACTATCCTCTTTTTAAATAGTTATTTCTTCTGCATTTTAATAAGTCCCTCTTCTTTTAACCTTATTCTCAATTTTAACTTGACAAACACAAACCATAAAAAATGCATTTTTATGGGAGTTTCTGTCTGGGCTTTCTGTGAATATTTATTTTATACCAACTTGCCTAGCCTTTCTCCACTTCCAAACAAATCTTTTTCAAATTTATTATCTAAAATCCAACCACAACCATATTGGTATTAATTATTCTTCGGTATTACATCTAAATGGCTAATTATTAACATACACTATCAACAGTATGATTCTCCTTTGCCTACATCCAGCTGAACAACTTTCTTATTTTCATCAAAGTGTTGTGAGTAAAATTACACGACCCGAATACAACTGATCAGACTTGCCATTTTATTGCACAGTCAACCCTTCTCAATTTTTAGATTATAAAACTTTCTCAGATTCTCTATGAAATGGAGTTGTTCCTTCAAGTAAACAATACCAAAATTCCTTAAAAGACTTCAGATACCTGTTTTAGATGTATGTTCCAAATAGTGTCACTCTTTTCCTATTTCTGTTAATTGATTGTATAACTCTTTCCATAATAAATAACTGTTTATTTTTAAACGGTTTAAGTAGATGGTTCTGTCCATTTTGCGGTTAGTAACAAACATCAAACTCAAGAGAAATTACGCTAACTGGTGTATTTAGCATCAGGGTCTACATACAGAACAACAGAATCGCTAGTATTAAATGTCATTCATAAGTAAGTTTTTTCTTTTAGTGCGGCCTGGTAATATGGCATATGCGACCTTTAACAGTTCAAAAACCTAGAGGGATTGCAGAATCTTTTGCAATGCTTATGCCAACTGCCTCATCATTAACATCATTCTTTGCATCCACCGCTTTAAGCCTATGCTGTGACCGTTTGGGCCTTGTATCCCTGATAAACTTTCTCTTTCTTTCTTTTTTGGCATGCCATAAAACATAGAGATTGGCAAAAAGTGTCAGGCCATCCACGCTTAGTAACAAAGACATCTCTGCCCTCCAGTTAGATTGACCATATGTTTAACTGATTGCTCCTGCCCGAAAACAAAATTTATCAACAACAGAAGCCTTAGGATCTGTCGATTGTAATGATGTATTTTGTAATGATATTTTAGTCAGTGTCCTGCATAATAACAACGCCACGCCAAGATCAGTACGTTAACTATTAATTCTTGTCCAATTTATAACTTTTTAATGGGGAATTTAACACGAAAATACAGTCTGCCTTATACATTAACTCCATTGTTTCTTCTCTTTACTGTATGATCGAGGGCACAGAACCTAATTAGTTCATTATTTTATAAAACAAAAAGAATAAAAATAAAAAATATGGATGAAGATTTTTCTACGCCGTATTAGATCCTATTTAAGAATAAGAATAATATGAAACAGAACTTGGCCCTTCATTGCAAGTAATATCTTGAAGTATCGGGTCTTTGACTCCCAAGACAACGTTCCAAGAACAATTTCGACAGTGAATTGAATCATTTCTATAGAATCATTAGGACTAGAGCCACCAGATTGCTTTGATCCAACGATTTGAGGAAGACTTTGTGGGCAAATGCATATAAGAACTGATTCATGGAGGCCCGTGTAAAAGCTACTTCAACGCAAAACCCAAACAAGTTTTTAAAACAAAGCACAATTATTCGAAATCACCCTATTTCAAAGGGCAGCACAAATAAACCTTTAGATCTTATATCCGAAGCCTTAAGTCGTTGTACAGAACTTTTGGCAAGAATGTAAAAAAAAATCTTAAATACAAAACATTACCTCATCAAGATTACTCACAAGCAGATGAACTAATAGCATAAATTGAAACGAGTTTAAATTTAGGAACACAGTTTTAAAAACAATTGACGTTCCTCCTTTGCCCCATTCGTTAAATCCTGCTTAATGCTCTCTTAGAACGACAATAATGGGTGATCTAACACACAAATTGGCAAAACTTTTGTGAGGCTAGTATAGAGATATAGATAAAATAAAAATAAACTGTCTGAACTTACGATAACATTAGTGCGAGAAGAAAAAAAGGCTATAGATACATCAGAAAATACAATATTTAAGTTTGCTAAGGAAGCCAAGGTTAAATTGCTTACTACTAACAGAGCCAGCTAGCAGAACAAACAAGCAGAAATTAAAGAAACGTATAGACAGAATACTTATGAAAACACTACTCTAGCTGAAAGAATATAGGACTGTGTTCAGGGAACAGGGGATTACAATGTTATCATAATAACATCCGTTGGGTTTTCTAACTCTACACTCTTTTATTCTTTAAAAACCGGCAGCGCGCCAACTGGCCCTAGCTGCCCCCAACACCTCAGCTGGTAAAATTTGGATTAGAAAACAATACAACACCATCTATCAAACTTATAAGAAGTTAGCAGCCAAAGCGCTTGATGCTTCATCCTGTTCAATAATATGCAAGTGTTGGTCAGTTGGTTTTTGTCCTACTATAGGTAAGTTGGTTGTTTATATTTCCGACCATCTTTGACTTATTGAGTGATAGCTGCTGGATTAATTTTTAGTGAAATAAAGTATGGCAAAACCATAAAAGTTTAAAAATACAACGAGGCTGTCTTTTTCGCTAGTGTTACTGTCATTGTGAGGAACGAATAACGTTCGGTGTGTCTTCTGGTTCTGGGCTGCTTTCTGACTGTGGGGCGCTATAACTGGATCGCTTTCATCAAGGCTTGGGTACTGGGGGGGTTTTGGGGTTGGGAGAAGCCTTGAGTTTTTAACCTTTGATTGTGCACGAAAGTTTTTGTCTTTCTCCATCTCTATGAGGATTTCATTGTTTATAATTCTGTATAATGTCCAATTCTGCAGTCAAGTTCATAGGTAGCATGTATAATCCATGTCCTACAACAAAGTCAAACCTTTGACCTAGCGTGTTTAAGAACTTTTGATACTTGATGCTGGCAGCAAATCTACATCATAGTTATAAATAGCATCATTCAAATGGCAATAATTTGTTTTCTGGCATCAAAGCCTTAGATTGATCAACAATGCTTAGACTTATCCTGTGCTTGTGCTCCTAATGAGACCACCAAACGAATGTCCTTATTGATTCATTAATGTCTTTGCACTCCTGGCATTGTAGGCGTCCTTTCAATCTAATTATAAATGTTGCCCAAGCATTAGGAATGTTTTTGTTCTATGGATCCCAAACTAACTTGGTCGTCAGGTAAAAGAGTTGTGGCAGTCCCTTAGTCATAATTATATTCTCTTTTGCTCTCCCACAAATACAATGTGCCATCCCGATTATTACGTTCTAACTTTTGTCTAATATTCATTGAAGGAGTTAATGTTAAAGTTTCATTCATATTTCTTTCTATGCATTAGTGATCCATTTGTCTTGTTAAATGATTAAAAGCGTTGTCGTTAGGGTGTGTCACTTTGTAGTACAGATATTATTCGTCTGTACTGTGTAATAAACATGAAATTTATATACAGAAACTTACCAAGTATATTGGGTGGTTTAAATGGTTGCATATGTAAACACCGTAGCAGTAGTTGCTCAGTAAAATGTCAAAGATGTATCTGATTCAGGTAAAACTTCAATAGGGCGGGATTACCATGTCTTGATTTTCACTCTGTTCACTCTTTATTGGTGGATTTAAATATCTAGTTATTGTTTTTACAAGTCTGACTTGGAAGCATATGATGTCAATCTACTTCAATGGTTAAATTGCTTAATTCTAAAGTATTTGTGTATATAAACGCCCCTAAATTGTAAGTAGAACTTTTCGTTTTATATTTAAAAAGGTCCATTTTTAAATATACAGTTTTTTAAAATAGCTATAAAAAAGAAGTACAACTATATAACCCAACACAACAAACGTTTTATCTTAACTTCACCTCAATTTACAATATGGCACGTTAATATATGGTTGCCCTTAAAGAAATTTGTTTAAAAAGTAAAATGGATTAACGATATTTGAAAGAGCTACTAACAACTGTGTGATGTTAAGAACGAACAAGGCTATCTATTAAAACATTTAAAAATACCCGATGGCTACTACAAGATTTGTTCTTTAAGAGAATATTTAGCAATATGGCATCAAGTAAAAAATTAATGATGCGAATATCATATAATAACAATAAATTTCCAGAACTTAGAAAAACGGAGTGCTTTTCCTATAAGCCCTTGCTCGAATTTTAGGCTTTTTTTTTTTTTTTTTTTTTAATGGCTGTGGGAAACATATCATAATAAAAAACATATGCACTAAAAAGCTGTCTTTATGAGAAGTATGCAGTAGGACCAGGCCAATTTCTCATGTACCCGATGTATGTAATGTCTATTAGAAGATTTAAAAACAGACGCAATCATTTAATGGGCGGCCCGACTACAGTTCTACATGCACTACCGTCAACTAAGGCCTGGGTTTGCGATTATCAGTTTATACATTTTTGGAAGCCGTAAATAGTCATTTAAAGAATTAGTTAACGTATACATAATTCATTAAATATCAAAAAACTAGCCAAGATGAAGACTAGTATTTTTGTTCTGATTTTATTAATAGTGCAGGAATTAGAATATAACGAACTGTAAGCCATTAGTTTTTTTTATGCCATTGATGTAAATATCTTTGTGCACGATCGCCCTATCTATTTAGCATACAACCCCCATTTAAAGTACTGTTTACGTCAATTTTTGCTGTTTTTGCATGTGTAATTGTTTAGAAAACAGGTTTAATTTTGGCCAAAAGAGACATTAAAGGACGTGGTTTTGTAATGAGAAACTTGTGATTTTCTTTGTCAAAATAAGATGGGTTGTCATGAACATAGTATTTACATTCTCTGCAGATTCACTCGATCTCTTCAGGACTCGGGCACTGAAAACTAAGTGTTGCTCATATGTTCATTCCAACTTTGTAACCCTCTTGTTTGGACTTTACTTAACATGCCCATCACCCATGGGCTAATCACTACATTGTCGCTCGCAGCCATAAATGGGCAGAATCAGAATCAGAAAAGCACATGGGACCTCATTCGTATAACCTATAAACGCAAGTCCCTGAAGCTAGGTCTCAAAAGGGGGCTTGATCGTGCATTGTAGCATCGTACGTTGTCGCTTACAAAAATTGATTGGTGACACGGTTCGGAGAGCTTGATCTCTCTCTTTCTGGTGTGTGTGTGTGTGTGTGTGTGTGTGTGTGTGTGTGTGTGTGTGTGTGTGTGCGTGTGCGTTGCGCGCGCGTGCGGGTACGTGTGTGCGTGCGTGTGTGCGTGTGTGTGTGTGTATGTATGGTGTGTGTGTGTGTGTGTGTGTGTGTGTGTGTGTGTGTGTGTGTGTGTGTGTGTGTGTGTGTGTGCGCGCACGTGCGGGTGCGTGTGTGCGTGCGTGCATGCGTGTGTGTGTGTGTGTGTGTGTGTGTGTGTGTGTGTGTGTGTGTGTGTGTGTGTGTGGTGTGTGTGTGTGTGGTGGCGCGCACGCGCGCGCGTTCGCGTGCCTTCGCCCGTGTGCAATGAATTTTCCAACGGAACACATAAGACAAAAGCTATGTTTTCGCTATACTTTTTGGAACAAGATCAAAATATATCGTCGGTAACAAATTTTAAAGAACGAGCCCAACAAAATGACTTTCCTGTACCACATTTTATAGGCAACTATTCAGAGCATCATAGTGCACCTTTTACCACTCATTTTAGTGATGAAGGGTGGACATTTAATTGTGCTGTTTAAAACTAAATTTTCAGGAATATTTTAAACGGGAGGTGACCTAACTAAGTGCAAGGCAAACAAAGGACGTTGTGTTTCAAGTGATGAGTCTAGAATACGTTGGGAGATAAAGAACCGGCACAAAATGCTATGATACAAATCAAATTAATATTCAGCAAACGTGTTTCGTACCTGCACAGACAGAACGATCAAAATCATCCCGACTTTGTACCACGGAGTGAAACACCGTTGCCACTGTCCAGATTTGTTGCCTTGTTGGTTAGTAACGGTATTCTGCAACTCCTCACAAGTATAGGTCCATTTAACAAAGTGAAAGACGAACAAAACAAGAGAAAAATAATTCTGCACGTTGAATTGCTAGTAGTCATCGTGAACAGCACGGCAGTGACGCACCCAATGGCAATCCCAGAAGCATGAAAGACGACAGAGTTCTACAGCTGTCCATCCCATCATGCTGATGATGACATTGTTCAAACAGGAAAATTATAATGCAGACAATGAGACATAACAAAGCCACCGAATTCTGCGCCCATTTTGTGAGCTGAAAATCAGACAGTTCTTCAGCTTGAAGAGTTTTACACGTCGTGTAGTTGGTCTTCTGATGAGGCCAGGTGAACTCAGGGCAACGATCACAGATCGTACCATTTTCCACAAGACGTTCATTGACTTCACACAATCTGCAGACCCAGCAACATGGCACGTTCTGCACAACAAAGGCCATTTTAGGTGGGCAGGGTAAACTAACATTGATGCTGGGTGTTTGGGGCCAAAATGCGTATAACTACGTTTCCAAATCACCTCGCTGTCTAATTTAATTGTGCCATTGTGAGAATAGAAAATTCCAATTTCTTTCGCGAACAAGTAATCAGACGCTTTCCTTAGTTGCTTGATAGCGTAGGGCGTGTTCCGCCCGCCAGTGGAATCCAGTTCTAGCCAGCCAGTGTAGCCATGCTGCCGCGTACCATACAGTTCCTTAAGGAGACGAGGTCCGGTCACACATTGTCTGGCAGCAGATCCTTCAAGTGAACGACAATCAGCGCTCTCGAGAACTCGGGAGGTGGCGTTTGCAATCATGAGGACGCTATCTACAACATAACCGTAGTGCCCGGGTGCAA
Organism: Conus ventricosus; assembly: GCA_018398815.1. Classification (NCBI taxonomy): domain Eukaryota; kingdom Metazoa; phylum Mollusca; class Gastropoda; order Neogastropoda; family Conidae; genus Conus; species Conus ventricosus. The sequence goes on from CM031596.1 coordinate 92,086,977, forward strand.
AACTTTTGGGTAAGTTCACGTCAATGAGAGTCTGAGTGTCATCACAAGTTTCGCTGGCAAGAGAACAGTTGAATATGTGTTCCCAGAAGTCAGCAAACCAAGGGTCAGGTTGTGTTTTCTGTGGATAACAAAGGAAGCAGATACAATACATGTGTAATTAGACAGGTACAATATCTAAATTCAGGAATAAAAAGAAGAAAAAAATACGGCTATTATGCTGTTAGGGCCACCTACCTTTAAAAACCGAATTCATTTAAAAATTAAGAACAATTATTGATTAAAGGAGCACCTGTTACAAATTAAATAAGCACATTCTTCTGGACTACATGAGGTTAAAAAAATTAAAAAACAAAAACAAAACAAAAAAACCGTCTCCTACAAAAGGAACCTGAACAATCACATTTGCGTAAATATGTCTTTGCCAGGTTTACAGGTCAAGAGTTGAAATGATACACGAATTAAATATAGAATGATGACACATTGTAACAAGAATGAAAACATTTTGCTTTATAAACTAGTCACAAAAAGTTAAGGGCCAGAGAGAAAACTCTCACCAAAATAAAACGACATAACGCACCAGGAAAACAGCTTATACCGTATTTTATTTCATGTCTTTAGCTTTCATGTCAATGCCATTGCAATTGTGTCAATTCAATTTTCTGGACAAAATGCAAGGATCAAACATCATAACCCCTCTTTTGAAAATCAAAAAATTGACAATTTACAAGAAAGTTTATTGAAAAGCTTCAGTAGTGCGTATGTCCGCCATTTGCACCACACATTCACGCATCTAGGCCTCATGGACTGGATCAGAGTCACAAGGGTCTGTTGAGGCATGGCGTTCCACTCCTGCAGCAAAAAGGGAACAGTTGGTGGAGGTCAACAGGAGGAGGGTGGTTGTTGTGGACGCGGCGTTCCAGATGGTCCCAAAAGTTCTCAATAGGGTTCAAATCAGGCGAACGCGATGGCCAGTCCAGTCGTGGAACCTGCTGCTGCCTCAGGTAGTCGTTCACCACGGGCGCGTGTGGAGTGGCGTTGTCGTCCATGAGGGTGGCACCAGGTCCCATGGCTTGCAGAGTGGGGATAATCAACGGCCTCACGATTTCATCTCTGTACCTTACGCCAGTAAGTCTGCCTAGCACAAGGTGAAGGGGTGTCCTGCCATGAAGGTGGATGCCTCCCATTACCATCAGGGAGCCGCCTCCATAGCGATCGTGCTCACGAACACAGCCATCAGCAAGCCTTCCCCTGGACGACGCCAGAACGCGTACCCGGCCATCATTTCGGGCAGGAGAGAATCTTGACTCATCGGTGAAGAGGATGGTGCTCCATTGCTGCCTCGTCCATCGCTGATGACGTCGACACCACCTCCTTCTGGCCTGTCGATGGTGCTGTGTTAGTGGGAGACGGACGGCGGGCCTTCTTGAGCGGAGGTTGAAACTGTGAAGGCGACCTCGGACGGTCTGGCGACTTACGTTGATGTTAGTCGTTCTTCTCAGCTCCTGTCTCAGAGTGGTTGCATTGATGGTTCTGCTGCGGACTGCTGTCAGCATCAAGTAGCGATCATCTTGCCCGTTGGTGATTCTTGGCCGCCCTGAGCGTGGTCGTTCCTCGGCTCTTCCAGTGTCTTGGTATCGCTGGTGAAGGCGTTGAATGACCGAGTGGCTCACTCCCAGACGTCTTGCCACCTCTCTTCCAGAAATGCCATCTTGGAGCCATCCCAGAGCCCGGCCGCGATCTAGTGTTGACAGTTTTCGTCTTGGAGGCATGGTTATTGCAGCCCGATTAGCGGTCATTTTATACCCACCGCAGGCAAATTGTCATTGAAAAGTGTTCAACATAGGCAGCCTTGCACGTGCACTGTCCCGATTTCTCAATTCAAAACTGCTGTGTAATCTGCCCCTGGCCAAACTTCATGCATTATTCACGGATTTTTGGTGTTTTGGCTGAGCGAAATATTCTCGACCCGAAAAATGCAGTCGTCTGAAAGATTATTTCGGTCATACAGTGTGGTGTGTGAGCTGTCAGAATAGCTCAGAATGAAACACGCTGCGCTTTGTTTTACGAGCATTCAGACCCATTACTTAGAGTACCCAAAATCTAAGGCGGCCCTTAACTTTTTGTGACTAGCTATTTTACATTCCTCAAGTTCATATCCTTTCCAAATAATTTCAACAGTCTTCTTTTTTCTCTTTTGTTTTTTTTTCTTCAAAAGTACATTAATAGTACTGATAATTACAACGAAGATATACCACAGCTGCTACTACTATTGCTACTACTGCTACTACTACTGCTACTGCTACTACTACTACTACTACTACTACTACTGCCACTAAACATGGAATCGAAAACCTGTCCCCAAGGCGTTTACCTTAGATATTTATGGAAGCCGCAAAAATAAAACAAAAACAAGAACAAATTTCAAATAAAAGAAAGAAAAGAGAGAAGAATGAAACATAAGACGTGTGAAAGTAAGGAAACGAACCTGTCTCCAGGGTAGAGAGCCTGTGTGCTACCTACTGTCCAAGACATTGTCCTTTTTGCTGCGAGTGAAAGATAACTTAATAACTCAAACGTTTAAGGTCCACTTGTTGTTAACCACATTGTATGTGTTACTGCGTACAAATCGATATTGTAAATAGGGATTGTTTGTCTTTAAAGCAATGCTGATTTTTAATTCAAGAAAACAATTGCTCCGCCTTTGGTTTGAACCTGAGAGCGCTACAGCATGGTTTCATACGTTCATGACCCTTATACCTTTGTCCTTTGATTCACTGGATTTTTTTCTGTCAGCGAAATCAGTCCCAAATAATGAGACTGCAACTCAAACATTCAGCAGAAATTTGTTATTCAGGCTTTAATTCGTCAACCTGTAAAAACATTGCTCACCACACAGCTTGGTTTCAGTGTCAGAGAAACAAGGTAGGTAAATGTCACAAACATTTAGGACAAAAGGTCGATAACTGCAAGAGAACTAAAACATGTCGAACGGAAGAAGATGATTTCCGCCCGCAATTCTTAAGTAAAAAAACTGCTGGATTGATGTAAATTGCTTGAAGCTCTTCCTACTCGCCAAATTCGAAGCCAAACTTCATGTGGAGAAACACATTTTACATCGAGGCACTGTGTTAGGCATTGGTTGTCTTCCCTTTATGGCGCTCTTTTTTAGATTTCTTTTTTTGTGCCATAGTGATCTAGCTGTGATCCCTCTTGCCCCTTGAGAAGAGTACAGTAGGACTCACACCCCGATTGGCGACTGTCAGCTCTGACACGGTGAGTGTTAGCTGCACGAGGGCCAGGTACCCTACTCTTCAGCTGTCACATGTAAATCAGACAAGGTGGGTGAAGCCGAGCTTTAGTGTATTGGGAATGACCTACATTTTTTTGTAACTGAAAATTCTGCGTTATTTTGTTATTTTGGTGTTTTCTTCTTCTAATTGTCAAGTTATCTATCTCAAGAAGGAAAGAAGATTTTTGTTATACTGCTTTTAATCAACCAGTCCCGACCCTCTTTCTAGCAAACAATCATAATCATAATTATGATCACAAGCAGGAACGAACTAGTTTCATAGGTTTGATCTGTCTTATTTTTTGCACACGTGCCTCTTTGGAATATAAGAATTCTTCAATAAGGACAGACATTTGTTTAACAAGTTGCATGATTTAACAGATATGTGATTTTTACGTGTGATCATTGTTCTGTAAATCTGCATAAAGAAATTCAATTATTTCCAGCACTTCCAAACAATACCAAAAAACAAAAAAAAAATGCCCTCTTGCTTCATTTGATACCATTCAATGTTAGTATAATTGCAGGGCAGTTGACAGTCTATTTATTCTGAATTATTTATAAAAAGCATTTTTTTTCTAATTATTTCCCTTTTTGGTTTGCCTTTATGTTTTGCGCCCATACCATTCTGCGTTTTTTTGGAACATAAAATTCTACCTTTTTTTCGAAACACATCTCACCCCAAATATATCCATGCATCCAACAACTCACAGCACGCATGCCAAAAAAAGTTATCCCTTATAAACGCAAGGGACAAACCCCGCCATTAACCCCCCACAATCAAATTATTTTCCCCGGGCAAGGGGAAACCCCAGGTTTGGGAAAGGGAAAAGGGGTTTCGGCCCCATGACAGCCTTTTTATTTCAGTGGATTTTTTAGGTATTTGCCCATTCTTGCCCCAGAGCGAGTTTGCTGTTGGCTCGTTGTGAAAAACTGGCCCCCACAGAGCGATTTTCTTTTTACTCAAGGGATGCTTTTTTCTGAGGGGGTTGCATTGCAGGTGCCTGGGCCTGTGGTGGCCCGGGGACTTATTCTAAAAAGAAAGCGCGCAGTACGGGCCCTGTCATGCGTCAAGTTTTTTAAAGGGAAACCCCACACCCTCTTTTCCGTTTTCGTCTTTCCCCCAACATATAAGGTTTTTTTTTTTTGTGCCAAGTGATCTACCCTGTGATCCCTTTTTGTCCCTTAAAGGATTACATTCAAAAGAAAAAAAAACTCAAACTCTGATTTGTCCCTTTTGGTTTAAATTTATGTCGAACCGTCAGTATCAGTCAGTTTATGGGAGCTGTCTTTAAAAGGGAAAAGTGGGGGTAGCCCCAAGATTTCCTAAGTAGTTGGTGAGTATTTTTGTGTTTTGCAAATTTATTTTGGATCAATATAGGCTCTAAGGGAACGCCTAAAAATTTTATTCGGCAACGTTCGTGTTTTCTTGGGGGGGTTTCCCTCGTGAGGATTTGGGCCTTTTAAGCTCCCCCTGTAGCGAACCCGTAAAAGTTGCGACGGCACAATCCGGGGGTGTAACTGCAGGGGAGAAAAGAAACGAAATGAGCGGCAAAGGTTTAATCCCACTGGGGGTGGCGGGGAAAAGGGAGAGGGACAGTTAAACAAAAATACATTTCGACGAATTTGTTTCCGGCTACTTGTTTCTTTTCGCAAAGGACAAACCCTTTCGCGAAAGCAGGTTCATTACTGGCCAAAACTTGCTGCCCCGGGGGAAAGGATCCAGGGGCCCCCCCCCCCCCCCCCCCCCATTGAAAATCCCCACAACGACCAAGCGATAAAAAATAAAAAACAAATAAAAAAAGAAAAAAAAAGGAAGGAAAAGGGAAAACCCAGTTCCTGCCCCCTTAATTTTTCAAAAGCAATAACAAGGGGGGCCGGAGGGAAGATGTAGAGGGGGGGGTTAAAAATGAGATCATGGTAAAATAAAGGGTGGAAAAAATAGACGGGAGGGTAGAATAATCTTTAAAAAAATAAAATTAGCCCTCCACATCCAAATCAGAAAACGAGGGAAGTTCGCCTTCACCCACACACCCCACCACACACACAAAACCACACACCCCACACACCCCAAACCAACCCCACCACACACACACACACACCCACACGAAAGCACGCACGAACGCACTGCACCCCACACACACACACACACACACACAACACACACAAAACCACAACCCCACACACACACACGTACACACCAAAATGAACAGTATGAAATATGGTTTTTAAACTCACGTGGCAACCCCCCCTTTTTTGGTCTTCATTTTTTACTATTATTTACTTTATTGATTAAAAATGATAACAAAAAAAATTAATAATAAAAATAAAAAAAAATAATAAAATAATAATAATGAAATGAAAATTTAATTTTTATGTTTTATGATTATCATTTCATTATTGTTGTTTTTTGTTTATAACCCTTTTTTTTATTTTTGTTCTGTTGGTTGTTGTTATCTTTAATACTATTCCCCCCCCCTTTGTTTTTATTAAATTTCTTTGATTATTGTTGTTGTTATTGCTTTTTTCATTGTTTTGGTTGTTTTTTTTCCCTTTGGGTTATTATTACTATTATTATTGTAGTGGTTCCCTGTTGTTTTTTGTTTTGGGTTGTGGTGCTGCGGGGGAGGTGGTAGTTGTGGTTGTTTTTTGGAGTGGTTTTGTTGTTGTTGTTGTTTTTTTTCTTTTTTAAAAATTACCCCCGTTTGTTATCACCGCATCTCATCTGGCAATTCATACTGAAAGATAAAACTATTTCTTTTGTGTTTTTCTAATTCAAATCTTTTTTTGTATTCTTACCCCCACCATTTCCCCATTTACCTGCAAAATTATCATTATTACCTTACAAATTTTTTTTAACCCGTTTTTCTTCTTCTATTATTTTTCATTTTTTTTAAATTATTTTTAAAACAACATAAAGCGCACCCACCCGCAGGACCCAACATCATCAACTTCACATCTTTGTCATCATAAACCATAAACATAAATCAACATCATCACCATCATTTTTTCTTTTTGTTTTTTCCCTTGTTACTTTAACTCATGTTATCATTATCATTCCCCATCACATTTTCATTACCTTTTTTTTAAAATTTAAACCCCATCGTTGTCAAAAATTACTACTACTACTGCTACGGTTACTACAAATACTACAAATACTACTATTTACTACTGCTGTGCTGCTGCTACAAACTCCTACAACACTACTGCTACTACCCCACTACTACTACTACAAATACAAATACTACTACTATTTCTATCACATCACATCTTTAAAACTTTAAATTTTATTTTTGTTGGCTTTGAGGTGATTGTTCTTGTTTTTGTTGTTTTTGTGTTTTTTCTTCTTTACTTCAACCGTATTTTTTCCCTTTCAAGTTTTTTTTCCTTTTTGTTTTAATTCCTTTTCCGTTTTTTTTATTTTGCTTCCCCCCAAAACCCTTTTTTTGCACAGAAAAAAGAGATACGTGACTCTAAAAGGAAGTTTTTTTACTTTTTTTTAATGTTGGTTGCCGGGGTGAAGAACCCCACCCCAGTGGGCTAAAGGGTAAAAGGGCCCGGGGAGCAAATTTATGAAAATTGTCACTTACGAACTAAAGAAAGAAGGGGGCCAAAAAAACCTGAAGGTAGTCCAAATAAAACGACTTTGGGCTTTGGGTAGCAGGGCCCAAAGCGCCCCCCCCCAAGAAATATCAGGGGAAATAAAATACAGCTTTGGGGCCCAAAGCAAAAGGATCCGATTTTTTTCCCAAATTTGTCTATAAACCTCTGTTCATAAAGGGCCGACCCAAAAAGGAATGGGGGAAATAAATTTTTTTTTTTTCTTTCTCCGAAACGCAAAATGACTCCCTGCGGGCACTGCCTGTTTAACAGGCAGTGGAGTTTTGTGGTATGACCGTTTTTCCCGCCTTAAAGGCAGCCAAAACTAATCTTGGGGGAAGGTGAAATGTTTATGTGAAAGTTTTAATCCCCCAACGGCCAAATTTCCCTTTCCTTCCAAAAGTTGGTGATGGGATTTTACTTTTGGTGTGAAAGATTTGTGCTTTGCGTTCACACACGGAACCTGGGTTTTTTAAGTCTAAATTCGAAGGATGTAGGGGGAATGGAGTCAGAACCAATTTTAACTCCGAAAAAAACCCCCCTTGTCCCGAAATACTACCCTTTAACCCCGGGAAATCACGAGTCCGGCGTTTTTCCCAAAACTGAGCTTTTCCCGGCCCCCCGGAAATTTCAGATGACCTGGGGCCCGGTCTGCTGCCACACCCCCCCCCCCAAACCCTGGTGCTTTGTTTAAATTATGCGAAGAAAAAGCTTTAAACCCAATGGAAGTGCACAGGGCGGAACAAACTGGGTGCCAAGGGAATTGCTTTAAGTTTCACCTCCCCAGAAAATCAAAAAAGCCACCAGAAGCTAAAAGGGGACGACCCCTCTGCAGGGGAATGAAGCAGAAAAGCGTTTTAAAAGATACAGTGACATCAAAAAGCAGGGATGGGGGGGATTTGCTGAAGATTTTTTGATGATGACCTGCAAAAAAACCCTTTCCCAAAAAGGGGAAAACCTCCCAGAGGAAATGAAGCTAAATTACCCCCAAACCGGGTTTTCCCCCAAGAAAACCCAATTCCGATTGTCCCTATTTTTAAGGGGAAAGTCCAGGGAGAACGTTTTCCCATCGAAAAAAGACTGGGATGTATGCAATCTAATCAGCGTTTTAAAACAACCGGCATCCAAACCATGCCCTTCGCGGGTCGATTTGGGGCAAAGGATTTAGGGGCCCTCATTGTGAAATGATGTCATAAAGGGCCCTCAAAAATTTCAGAAAAGGGGCCCCCAAAGCCCTATCTGCAGGGGGTAAAAATTCAGAAAAACGTTTTTCCAAATTTCGGGTTTCGAGAAAAAGGGAGTGGGGAAACTTCCAAAGGGGTTTTTTTCCCCCCCCCCGTTTGTTGCTTTAAGAACACGTATCCCCAGGGCAAAGTGGGTAAGCCCATCTACCACATGATTTGGGGCTTTTAAAACGCCAAATCATCTGGGAATTGCGGGTTAAAATAAAGGCCCAGTACAAAAACTTTTCTGACAGCAAAAGGGGCATGTTAGCCCCTTAAAACTGGACCAACCCAGCCTTTTTTAAAAGGTAAGGGTTCAAGATCCGAACACTTTACAAAGGCGTTTCTTTTTGAAGACTTTCCACTGTCAACCCCTCCACATTTTTTTGCCTTAAAATTTTTTTCATGCTTAAGCAACCCCCTTTTATTAAAAAGGGGAGCTTGTCGTTTGCACCCACGGCCCGATACGTCCACGGCCCATACGCCCAAATGGACACATGGGGCCGGGGAAATTATCGGGAGCTGGCTCCCGATGCTCCAGGGCCCCATACTCCAGGGCCCCCGATACGTCCAAAGGGACACATGGGGCCCGTTTAAAAGTACGGGCGGGGACGTATCTGACCCCTTGGACTTTATGGGGCCTTGGACGTATCGGGTTTTGGACGCATCGAACCGTGGACGAATGGGGGACCGGGGACCATGGGGACCGAGAGAATGTAAAATATTTTTTTTCAAGCTCACCCACCCCTTTTTTTTGGAAAAAAACCCCCCCTTTTCCAAAAAAAATTCACGTCCTTCTCATGTTTTATTTTTACCCAAAAATTTAAACCCCCCCTTTTTTTAAAAAAAAATTAACACGCAAAAACCCAAAAAAATTGCCCTAATCAGTAAAATTAAAAGGGGGGCTTACGTGCAAAAAGATTTGGTGACTGTGAACAAAAATATTGACATTCCCCCCAAAGGGGCATAAAAACCCATTTTTAAAAAAAAATAGTCCCAAAACCCTTTTCCAAATTTTCCAAATTACTGCCACCCCCGGGTTTCAAAAAGGGGGGCCCCTTTTGGCTTTAAAAATCAAAGGAAAAACTTCTCTTTCTACTTAAAGCACCTTTAAAATAAATCAAAACAAACAACCGGCTCCCCTTTTTGGGGAGGTTTTTTTTTACATACCAATAAATTTTTAATAGGCCCATTAACTAACCTTTTTAAGCACTTTTTTTTTTCCAACTGAGTTTTAATCGTTAATGCAAAACCCCGCCCTATTTGACGGAAAAACCCTTTTAGAACTGTAAAATAAATACCCATCAAAAAAATTTTAGCATCTTTTTTTTTAACTTTTTTGTAAAGGGAAATTTACAACTTTGGGGTTAACGAGAAAAATCAAAAGGGTTTTTTACCTTAAAAATGATAAACACTTCTCTTGAAATAAATTATAAGCTCTGTCACTACTGTAAAAAGCCAAAAAGATTTTAGCAGGCCTTTGGGAAAAAAGTGTACTCTTTTCCCCTTTCCTTCTAGGGGGAAATGTATAGAAATTTTGGGGGTTTCTTCTTTAAATTTTTTTAACAAAAATGCCCAAATTCGCTAAGTACTTTTTTTTAAAAAAAGGAAAAATTTTGTAGAAACCCAAATTCGGGGTATTTTTACATGAGTTATTTGATTCCCCCACCTCGTTACAAAATTTTGACCCTTTATTTTGAGCCCCTTCAGTTTTTGTTAACCCACAAAATTTTTTAAAACCCCAATTTTCTTTAAGGGCAATCCTACAACTCCCCGCCCCCAATTTTGGCAGTTGGGTAGGGTTTAAGAACAAAAGGGTCTTTTTTGCTTGGTTATATAGAGGAAACATTTTTTTTTTATAACTATTTTAAAAACTTTTAAAAAGGGAAACCCTTTTAAATAAAACGAAAGTCCCACTTACAATTGGGAAGCGTTTTAAAACCCCAAATTTTGGACTTAAAAGAAATTTTAAACCATTGCAGTAGTGGATCAACGGTTTCCCGGGGGTCAGATTTGTAAATCCACAACTAAATTTTTAAAACCCCGCAATAAAGAGTTGACAGAGGCCATCAGCATGGTCATCCCCCCCTAGGGCTATTTTCCAGAATCATTTAAATTTTTTGGGCCTTTTAACTGTGAAAACCACAGGCTCGGTGTTTAAATATGCAAACCTTTTAAAAACCAAACCAATTTTTTAAAGTAAGGTCATATATAATTTTCATTTTTATTCCCCGTACAAAACCGAATACAAACTGAACACAAGTGCCCCCCCCAAACGAAAAACGCTTTTAATCTTTTTAAAAAACCCCAAATGGAAAATAATGCATATGAAAAAAATCGGGCAAAAAAATTTAACATTAACCCCCTTCCCCCAAACGATTTTAGACAAAATTTTTTAGCCCAACATGGGTTGGGCAAATTGTATTTGTGGGGCGAACGTAAGAATATAATTTATGACTGGGGGGCCTGGCCCACTTTTTTAAAAAACCAGAAAACTTTTCGATTGGGATCCTTTAAAACAAAAACATCCTAATGCGGGGAAAAAATTTTTATCTTAGAGGGAAAGTGAAGGTTTAAAACAATGCCATGAGTCCCAAAGGCTTAATGACTCCTTAAGGACAAACGTTTGGTGTCTTTTTGGAAACCCAAAACACGACTAATTAGCATAGTGGGAATCAATCTAACGGGCCCTTTGGGATCTAGAAAACAATTTCTACAAATTTAAAAGATGCTATTAACCCCTACTTTTGGATTTCCCCTCAGCATACAAAGGTAATAAAAAACGTTCTTGCACAGCTAGGTCCGGGGTTTTGACTTTTTTTGTGGGGCCAGGATTATACATGTTTCCCCTCTGCCCTTTAAGGGGGCAGATTGGCATGATACAGAATTTTTAATAATGAAATCCTCATAGTTTGGAGCCCGATAAAAAAACTTAGGCCCACAATAAAACCCCCTTAAACCCCAAGGCCTGCTCCACCATTTAAAAAAAAGCCCCTACCCTGAACAAAGCGTTTTCCATTATAAGCCCCAAAACCCAAAAAGCACGCCCCCCTGTTAATGTACCTCACCCTGACACCCACACTACGAAAAGACACCCCTTTGTTGTTTTTTTTAAAACTTTTTAATGGATTCCCCATACTTTTTTTTCACTAAAAATTTTCCAAAACCGCTGCACTCCTAACGTTCCCCCAGGGGGTCGGGCCATAAAACCCAGAAAATTTTTCCTATAGTAGAAAAAAACCCAACAAACAACACTGCCTATTTGCCAGGCGGGAGCATAAAGCGCTTTGGTGCAAATTTCCCTTTAAATAGGTTTGCTAAAATTTTGTAATTGTTTTCTAATCCAACTTTTACCAGGCGAGGCGTTGGGGGCGCTAGACCTTTTGGGCCACCCTTTTTAAAGAAAAAACCCGATGGGGAGTTTAGAAAAACCCAACAGCCTTTTAATATACTAACATTGTAATCCCCTTTTTTCCCTGAACAGAGTCCTTATTTTTTTCCCTTTAGCGTGGGTTTTTCTTTAAAGAAAATTTTTTTTTTATAGTTTCTCTGATTCTGCTTGTTTGCGCTGCTAGCTCTTCTTTTATCAGAAAAGCGTTTCAAACCCCTAATTTTTTTTTAAATTTCCTTTTAATTTTGTATTTTTTCTTGTTTTCTCCTTTTTTTCTACCCAAAAATTGTTTCGTCTGCATCGCCGTTTTTTTTTTTCTTCTTCTATCTCCTACCCAAAACCCCGTTTTGCAAAATTGTTTTCTATTTCGCCCCTTTAAAATTGACTTTGGGTTCATTAAGGCCAGGAGGTCACGCATACGAAAAATGGGAACGCCCAATTGTTTCCTCTTTAAAAAACTCGTCTCCATTTCTGCTTTGCTTAATTGTTTTTGGGGCCAAAATTTCCTGAAAAGATGTTTTTCTTTTTCGGTTCGTGTTAGAAACCCTCCGCCTCAAGTTTGAAAAAAAAAAACAAACCGCTCAAACCTTAAAATTTTTTAAATCGTTTTTGGTGGGCAACAGAAACTTTCTGTCAAATTTGTGTTTAGTTTTAAAAATTTTGGTTGGGTCGGGTTTTTGTAGAAAAATCTTAAAAAAATTTCCCTTTCGGGTAGTTCTTCTACAGATGGTTGCTTTTATCCATCTTAAAATAAAAAGGGACTTTGGCCTTCTGGGGGTTCTATCCAAGCTTATTAGAAGATTTAAAATTTTTTTTGGGTTAATATTCCCCACAGATGCGTTTAACTGAAGGGGGGTTTTTTTTATCCTTCTTTAATGAAGGGATTAAAGTTTCCTTTTGCTCTTTCAATTTCTTTTTGGCAATAAGGTTTTTAATTCTGTTTCATCTTCTTCTTTTCCCTTAAAAGGATAAATTTTGCGTCAGACTTCAGATATATTTTTTTTTTTATTTTTTTTTTTGTTTTTTTAAAAAAATGAACTCATAGGGTTGTGCCTCGCCCCTACGAAAAAGAAAAAAAAACCCCATGGAAAAAGGCACAAGGCAGACTGTAATTAGTGTAAATATTTCCAAATAACATTAAGCCCGGGAAAAGTTTTAACAGTCAATTTCCCCGATTTTGGGCCCGCTGGCGATGTTAAAATCCCAACCCCTAAACTATCATTAAAAAATGGGTTTTTTAAATCGCCCAGATCCTAAGTACGGGTGTTGCAAATTTTGGGTAGGGCTATCTTTTAACCATAGGAAATCAAACTGGAGGAGAGAAGAAATTTGTACTAAGCGAGGCAGACATTTTTTGCCCTTTTATTCTGATCAAAGGCTCCCCAAAAAAAAGAAAGAAAGAGAAATTTTTTAACCCCCGGGGGGGGGAAAAATAAAAGGGCCCCAAAACGGCCTCAAGCACAGCTTAAAGCGGAGGATCCCAAAGGATAATTTAAAGATGAGCATAGCAAAGAAATTTGGAACAGATTCTGCACCCCATAGTTTTTAAAGCTGTTAAAGACGCAAAAGCCATATTACCAAGCCCCACTAAAAAAAAAAAATTTAACTTATGAACTGACTTTAATCTAGCGATTCTTTTGTTCTGCCCTGAAGCCCCTTTAGCCAAAAACCCCAGTCAGCAAATTTTCTCTTGGTTTGTTTTTGTTCTAACCCTGAACGGGCCAGAACAATTTTAAACCCCAGTATAAAAATAAAACATTTTAAATTTATTATGAAAGAGCTAAAATCCACAAACAGAAAAATAAAATAAGCGAGACACTCTCGGGAAAAAACATCAAAATCATTCTCTGAAGTCTTTAAAAGGAATTTTTTTTTGTTTACTAAAGAAACAACCCCTTTTTCCCTAGAGAACCCGAAGCTTTTTTAAAACCCAAAAAATTGAAAAGGTTGACTGTGCAAAAAAGGGCAAGTCTGACAGTTTTTATGGGGGCGCGGACTTTTACCTCACCAACATTTTTGATGAAAAAAAGAAAGTTGTTCGCGGGAGGAAGGCAAAGGGATCCTACGTTGATCGCGTATTAAAAAAAATTCGCCTTTAGGTTAAGACCCAAAGATTTAATTTAAAAAAACCAAAAAAGGGTTTGTGGTTAAAAAAATTTTTAGATTACTTTTTTTAAAAAAACAAAAAAAAAAATTTTTTGGGAAGTGGAAAAAGGGGTTGGCAAAAAGGTTTTAAAAATAAATATTCACAAAAAAAGCAAGGGAAACGCCCCAAAAAAAATGCATGTTATTATGGTTTTTGATGCTCAGCTAAACATTGAAGAAAAAAGGCTTAAAAAACGTGGCTTATTAAAATGCAGAAGAAAAAACCCATTTTAAAAAAAGATGGATATTTGAATTTTTCCCAAAAAAATCCCCACTTTCTCCAATTATTTGCGGGGGTTACTGGGGGTGGGAAAATGTCTTCGACTTTAAATTTTTTAAAAAAAAATATACAGGGTTTTTATTACGAGACATTTTTTAAATTTGCACAACCAAATTTAAAACAACAAGTCTTACAAAAAAAGGAATTTAATTTTGGGCAGACGAGAAAATAATTTTTTGTTGAAACCTAGCGACAAACCCGAGCGCTGTTTTGAACATTTCTATGGTTATTTGAAAGGGGAAAAAACCTTGTTATTACTGAGGGAAGTTCGGCTGAACAAACAATTGGGTTTAAAAAAAAAAAAACTCTGTCAAACCCACCTTTTGTGGGCGCCTTTTTTTTTTCTGTTTGGCTCTTAAATCAAAAAATTTTAATGCTGCTTAAAAGACTTTTGATCGAAATTAAAAAACGGTTTTTTTTTATTTTACAATAAGGGCAAAGAAGTTTTGAAGGGAAAGTTTAAGTGAAAATTATATAATAAGGGGCAAAGATGGGGCTTTAAAAAAAAAAAACCCTAAAAAAAACTTAAAAAACTAAAAACCCCGCTAAGCTATGCTTCGGGCTGACCCCCCCGTTCAATACCGGTTTTTTTTTTTTTTAAAAATTTAAAAATTTAAAAAGAATTTTCCCAGGGCCAGAATCAAAAGGGGCAGCAGCTCCTAAATGCATGCAGTAGGCTAAAAGACCTAGAACACAGCCGATTTGATCTGATAGGGGGGATAGGAAAAGTTTTTTGGATTTTTTAAAAAACAGATTATGGGGTTTCCCCAAAAGACAGAAATTGAAAAAAAAAAAAACGAAGCAATAAACCCAAACTAGAAAAAAAAAGAAATCTAGAAACAAGGGGATTAGGCAAATTTTGAATCCCGGCTTTTAAACAAGACAAAAGCTGGGGTTTTTGGGGTCCTGAAATTAACTGGGGTTTTAAATTTGACTTACGAAGCCCCAAAGTTTTACTTTTAAAAAACAAAACAATTTTAGAAAAGCTTTTTAAAGCAGGGCCCTTTCTTGAAATCTTGTCCCAGGCCCCAAAAAGAAAAAGCAAAAGTAATAGATAAATATAAGCCCCATATTCTGAGAGAAAGAAAATCCTTAGTTGAAGTGGGGGGGTGACACAGTAACCCCAGGAAATTTTTTCCAAAACCACCAATCCCAACACTGTACTTTTTTTTGTTTTATTAATTACCCCTGGGGGGTCTAATTCTGTTTGCCGAACATGGTTTTGCAAGGGGGGGTACAATTAAAGTCGGAAAATTTTGGTTCCCTCTTAGGGGGGTTATTGTTTTTACTTTAAAAAAAGGGGTTGGGAAATTTAAAAACTTTTTCTCCTTGGACAATTTCTTTAATGTTGAAAAGACAAATAACGTTTTCTCGACTTTAAATTTTTATTAAGATGTTGATTTTATTTCGTTTTTAAAAATCTGTTGATGAAGTGCTGCCAGAAGGGTTAATAAGAAGTTTTTATAAGATTAAAAAATAAAAAAAACTTATTTAAAAAAAAGGAGGTTCAACCCTTTAGGTTTTGAGGGAAATAACTGAATTCAAAAGGAAATAGAAAGCGACTTGGATAAAATATAGGGGTACTAGAAAAAATATGCTAAAAACTTTTAAAAACTTTTCCCTTATGTTTAAATTTCTGGGTCCCCAGCTGTAGCTACGTAAGCGTGGGCTAGTGTTGTTTTTTCTAGCTTGGGCTGGGGGCGCCAGTCTTTTAGCATTAAAGGGGGCCCTTTGGTTTTGGGTTTTGGCCCCTGTCTATGATTGTAAGGGTTTTAAAAAAAAAAATTTAATCCTTAATTACAAAAACCCCACTGCCCTTGGTTTCCCTAGCAAACAGCAAAAAATTTGATCATTAAAATTTAAAAATAAGCAAAAACAATTTCAGGATGAAAAAAAAAAAGAAAAAACCCGAAGGTGTGGGGAGGACCCCGAGAACACCGTCTTCCCCCTGCCTTTAGAGCATCCGTAACCAAACCCGGGGGGCCTGCCGTGTTGACATGGGTCCCGGCATGCGCAGGGTAAAACATTAAGCCCAAAAATTTCAGAAGCTTAAAGGGGTGACGGTGAGGGTTACAGACGGCAAAAAAATTTAACTTCAAAAAGAGGGGAGAAAGACCCTTTTTTTTCACAACCCGGTTTTGACCCCTGATGCAATTAAACAGAAAAAATTTAAAAACAAAAAATGATTGGTTAAACCCCCAAAAAAGGCTAAAAAAAAAAGTTAAACAAAAAAAAAAAAATATTTTAAGTTTAGCCCCAAAAACTTTTTTTTTAAATTTCTGTGTTTTTTGGGGGCAACTTTTCTACTTTTTCACGAAAAAAGGTTTTAGGGGCAGGCATTTTAGAAGGGAGGGGTTTTTTTTTTAAATAATACACAGGGGGTTTTTTAAAATTCTTTAAAATCATAACGTAACCTCCATATAGGATCTGTACTTAATTCTAACCTCACCCTTTTGCCCCCCAGGAGCATACAAGTAATTTTCTTTTAGTCCCCAAACCGGAGTTTTTGAATTTCCCCGGGACCTCTTCAGTAATGCAAAATTTTTTTTTAAAATTTTTAAATTTCGTTTACTGGTTTAAGGCCCCCGTTGCTTAAATTTTTCATTGTTCATGGAAATTTAAACTGCTGGCAATCTCCCAAACCCATTCCCGGGGTTTTCCTTCTCTGTACTTCGTAGTGTCCTTAAATTTCTGTAAATTGATAGGTAACCCGGGGTTCGGCTAGATTCTTATTAAAGTTTTTTACTAGGGGGTTTTTGATCGATGGTTGCCTGGGGGTTTCCCCTCTTAAAAAGGGAACATGGTGTTTAAAACAGCTGGTTTCAGAACCTTTAAAAATCTTTTCCATCATCCCAACCCCATCATCCCCAGGGATTTAAATTCCTCGAATGTATATTTGTTGTAAAACTACAGCCACAGCAGTTTTAGCTTTTTTTAACCCTTTAAAAGGTTCGGCGTTTTTGTATCTTGGGAAACCCTGTCAAAACTGTCAGAGGGATACTTAATTTTTTTTTTTAACTTTTTTTCAAGTGGGAAAATACGCAAGTCCTCTGGTGGGGTCATTTGGAAAAGAGTTAACAAAAAATTTGGCCCTTTTTATTCTTTTTGGGGGAGGGCCCGATATATTTTCCAAATTTCCTGTTTTGAAAGCCAGGGCTTTCGCAAACTGATTCAGACCCCTCTAAGGGAGCTTTACTCAGTTTTTTTTTTAGCCAAGGGCTTTCCTTTCCCAAAAACCCCTTTGGGAAAAAATATTTTTCCTTTTTTTAAATGCATTTTATTTTACACAAAAAAAGTGAGCCAAAAAGATAGACTGAGGTCATGCCAACTGCAATTTAAAAAAATCTCTGGGAGTTTTTGGTTCCTCAGTTTTTCATAAAAGTCAGACAGTTCTGGCGGTGGCGATGTAGAAAACTTCTTTTCCCGTCCTAAGTAAACCCTTCCCTTGCGTCATCAACGTTGTAAATGTATGCTCTGCATGGGCCCTTTTTCTTAACTTTTTAATTTAAAAAAGTCTAAGTGAGCAATTGCCTTTTTCCCTAATTGTCTCTTGGTTTGCTAAAACTTCCATTGCCTTGGTTATTTCGTTTCTCCTTCATCGGAAAGCAGTTTACCCCAAACATAAAATTTCTGCCGAAAAAGGCTAAAGCATTAACAATAGTCCCCCCAACCCTCAGAACTAACCCCGACATCTTTTTATAATAAAAATTTTTTAGATTAATTTTCATGCATTAAAATTTTCTGGGGTAATCCCCTGTGTAACAAGAAAGTTTTTTTTGAGGGAAAACCTGAGTTAAATTTCAAAAATATAACCTTAACAATGTCCTCAATGCTTTAAACCTTTCCCAAATTTAAGGGCCCGGGTTCATTTTAAACATGTTTTTTGTAGCCCCGCTTTTAGCCAATCCCAAGGGCTAATTTTCAGCAGAATGGTAAATGTATTAATAATCTTTTTTTCACTCCCTCTTTTTTTTAACCCAAAAAAATAATTAAAATAATCATAATAGAAAGACTGTCTATGGGCTTTTTTTTTCAGGGTAATCTTTTGTTTTTAAAACTAAAAATAAGGTTTTAACGGTTTTGGGGGAAAACTTCTATCTTTCCCCTGTTTGGCGGTTTTATTCCTAACAAAAAAATTTTGCAAGGGGGTTTAAATTTAAAATATAACAAACCCAAAGTAGGGCCCGCATAATTAACCCGCGTTTAAAATCATGGTTTTAAAAATAATTTTATTATTTTTTATTGTTTTAAAAAAGGGGTTGTGAAAGAACTATTAAAGTTTTGAGGACAAGCAGGGTACTCCGGGAGGTACTCAGCAGACCACTGCCATAAAGAAAGATTATACTTCTAGCTGCTTGGGAAAAATAGACAGTAAATTTGGCCCCTGAAATAATATTAAAAAAAATTCAGGGAACTTCTTCTTCAGACGTTGAGAAGGGCTACGTAGGGACGAAACACAAGCTAGGGGGCAAAAAAGGGTTTGATCGGTGAGGCAGGGCAATGAAATTTGTCTAATGCTAAGTTAGTAAGTAAGATGGGCGCCAAATTGATTCGAAGAAATTTAAAAAAATGACTTTTTTCACAAAATTTCCTTTTTAAAAAACCCTAGGGAAATCTTGCCTTGGATTAATACAAAATTTGGGGGGATGTTTTGCCCATTTTTCATGGGATTAATTACTTTTTAAACATTTTTAAATTTTTATATATTTAAAATTTTAAACCAATAAAAAAAATGAGCGAAAAAGGCGGGCCGCCCGGACAGTCGCCCGGGGAGAAGTTCCACAAAGATGCGCCACAAATGAGTGCTCCCCCAAAGGGAAAGTTTCCCCCAGTGAGTAGGTTCCCAAATCTAAAGTCCCGGACGTGTTTGAGGCTGGCGTAAAATAGCTGAATGGAACAACTGAAAAAAACAAAAACCCCTCAGCAAAAAAAAAATTGTAAATTTGTAATACAACATCGGGCCCCCCACCGCCAAAACCAAAACAATTAAAAAAAAAAACACAATCGCAATCACAACCCATAAGATTTTCATTAAGTATTGGGGGCTGCTGATGTTTTCTGGGGGGGTTTTTTTTTGCATAAAAAAATACCAACACCATACTAGCAACCCAAAAACACAAACTCCCACATAAAAAGAAGAACTAGCTTCCGCAAAAAGACAACCTCCCGGGTTTTTTAGATCCATTTTCTATGGAATAGTTTTTTAAAGAACTAAAAAAAAGTAAGGAAAATAGATAAGTACAATTAACTTTGTTATAGAAAGTACTTTTTTAAATTTAAGTACCCGTTTAAATACAAGTAAATTTTTAAGTTATGGGTTTAAAATTCTTTTTAAGTTTTTAAGTAAGTACGAGGGAAAATTCTTTGGGAAATACTAGTTAGTTTCTTAAGTTAAGAAAAAGGGCCCAAAAAGCAAGTTAATCTTTTAAAGTTCTCCAAGGGCCCTTTCAGATATGAAAAAATCATGATTGAGTAAGTTCTCTTTTTTTTGTTAAAAGACAAGGTTTTTTGTTAAAGGGAGTTTTTTTTTTACTTGATGAAAAGTAGAGCGCAGATTAAAATTTGTGTTATTAAAAAAATTTTTTTTCAAAAAAGAGGCCCTTTCTTGTTTTATTGGGAGTTTATTTTTTTTACAATTCCCTTTTCTTATCCCTTTGTCTTCTTTATTACAGGGAAAATTTGGGTAAACAACACTAAAATCTTCGACGTAAGCCAACCCATTTTGTTAACTTCCCCTTAAGTTCACCCCTTTATCTTTCCAATTACTTTTTTGTTCACAAATTTAATGTAAAAAGGGGCGTCTTTGGGGCAGTGCATTTTTCGACCACCCCTCAGTTTCCCCTTTTGCTACCTCATTTCTAAAACCTTATAAAGTTTCCTTGGGATTTTTAAAAAAAATAAAACTATCATGTCTGTGTAAAGGATCTTTCTTCTGGGGGACAGCGGTTTAAAAATAGTCGTACAGAAATTCTAGCATCAATAACTTTTTTCAACCTAATAGGTGAAGCCTTTTAAAAAACCGGGGGGTCTTTGCTTTAAAAACCTTTTTTTTTTCATCATAATGCCAAAACCCGGCTGTCGTTAAAAACTTCTAAAATCTTGATAGTTAGGTTTTTTTTTAATAGTTTGAATTTCTTTTTTTTTTTGAATAATCTTACATCTTTGCGCCCTTTTGTGGGTTTTCCATAGTTTTTTCCAAAAAAAGCTGGTTTTTCTCAACTTAAAGAAATCTTTTTTGAGGCGTCAGTGGCTTGGGTTTAAGATCGGTGTTCTTCAGATGTATGGCCCTTTATAAAGGACTCTTGGTCCCAAGTAATTATTCTAAAGAACGGCTTTTTAGTTTTAGCCCGTTTTTCTTTAAAACGTTAGGAGTTTTGTAATGAAACATATTTAGTTTTTGGTTTTTGGAAAATTAGGCCAAAAAGTTTTTGGAGGTTTTGATGGGGGTCAACTTTAATCTTTTTTGCGGGTGGGGGGAATCCCTGGGGGAAACGGTTAAAACTTTGGAATATTCTAAAACTACTCCAAGATTATTTCCTTTGGGGGTTAAACAAAGGGAAACTCTGACGTACCTAACCAATATTAACATCATGAGGTCCTTTTTTTCATGTAAAAATTTTCAGTGGGAAATGGGTTTACTCATGGCCCACCCCTAAGATTGTTGGCGTCTAAAAAAAAATTAATTGTTGGGTGGTTTAGTAGGACATAATCGTCTAAATAGTGTTTTTACTTACAGTAAGGGGTGTGAGGCCCCCCGCTAAAAACCCCCCTCGCCCCTCTTCAATCAAACTGAAATGTGGGTAGATCAGAAAATTTTCAATCTGAATTTTTTGTAGACTTTAAAAATGCATCCCCCGCAACCCTGGGGGAGAGATGTAAAGTATGAGTCCAAAATGTAATGTTTTTATGCATGGGGGCTCGTAATTCTGAAAAAGCCGCTGCCCAAAAAACAACGTCACCCCCTTTGATAGTAAACCCCCCCTAGTCGCCCCTTTTTCGCAATGTAATTTTGTCCGGCTTTCTTTTCATATTATATTTAGAGTCTGTTATGCCCTTTCCCCGTAAGCCAGAGTTTAAAAAAAGCTTTTTTGCGGGGGCGGGCCCCTCGTCAAAAATTTCCCCCATCCATTTTATTCAAAAAGGATAGATGGCCCTTTTCGCGCTAAAAATGGGTCAAAGTATCGTTTAGTGAAAGGGAAGTCTTTTAGGATCCCCCTAATTTTTCCAAAATTGCCATCAGAAATTTTGGGGGAGTCATAAAAAAGGGTAAACAGTCCCAAAATTAAAAATTATTTTTTTTTCTGAAAACTGTGCAATGCGGTAACTCTTTATTTTCCGAAGTCACTGCTTGCATGAAAAAAATGAAAAATCGTAGCCTCGAAAGGGTTTTGAAAAAAGATAGGGAGTTTCCCAAATTTTGGGGCCCCCTTAAGGTTTAAAATTTTTCACTTTTTGTGTGGGAACTCCCCTGAACTTTCCGTAAGTGATCGTGGTTTCTTTACCGTGTCGTTTTAATAAATTTTCTGTTACATATCCAACAGCGAGTGGCTGAAAACATTGCGTTCTTCTCTTTAGGAGGGCATAAAATGTTGAAAATTTTTGATTGAATTAAAATTTCGAATTGTTTCATTGCCCCTAAAAATTTTCCCAAACTGCTTGGGGCCTCTGTAAAATTCCCGGGGGTGTTTGGGTTGGGCCGTCGACCCCACAACAATAAAACAAAAGAACAGGGTCTGATGGTGGGTTAAAAAAGGTTTTTTTTTTGTTTTTGTTGGGGGCCCTATACTGTTTTTCAAGATTTATTTAAAAATCAGCAAAAACCCCCGTATGGGCTCATTTGCAATTTTTTGTTTCATTTTTTTAAAGCTAAAAAATTTTGACCCCGGGTTTTGGTTTTGAGGATTTGGTTTTTACGTCTAAAAAAACTTTTTCAATGTTTTTTTAAAGACTGGCGCTGCTTTATAGTTGGGATTCTAACCAAAACCTTTTAAAAAAGCTCCCGTTTTGCTGGGGCTTTGTTTGTATAAGCCAAAAGTTGCTTATTTTCCTGATTAAAAACTTTGGACTCTTTTGGGCCCTCGTAAAAAAGATCAAGTCTTCAATTTTTTAAGTTTAACGCCCAAAGTAGGAGCTTTTGGAGAAACCCTTTGAGGCTTTTAATTTTTCTAAATACAGACCATTTTTTACGTTTACGGTTTATTGGTTGTTTTTCTCTTCAAACTAAAATATACTTTCTTTTACTTACTGGGAAAGGTATGGGTTTTCAAAGTTCGCTTTGTTTGTATGCCTTTTATAATTGGAGATTTTCTTTCGTTTTTTTTAAAGGATGTAAAATTTCGCCCCAAAACAACCCCCTAAAACACCTGCTGTAAAGGGTTTGTATGTTTAAGACTGCTCGTTTAAAAATACCCCTTTTGGGAAAAGGAAAATAAGAATTTTCCAACTATAGGATAGTAATTTTTTTTGTTTCCCAAAATTTTAATTTTGGGGGACTTTCCCTTTAGACCCCAGAACCGCGCAATTTCGCTTCTTCACTTGCATGGTTTTTAAATGTGTAAGCAAAGAATCAGCCCCTTCAAATTAAATTTGCGATAGCTAATAACTTTTTTTTGTTTTGTTTTAAACCCCCAAACTTGCATGTTAACTATCATTAGGGGTTTTATAAACAATTAGAAACGCAACAACAATTTTTCTGGCGGCCCCCATCTGAAGAAACCTGGGGGTTTTTGAGATAGCATGTGTCCCGCCCTTTTATGAACCCTTGTGGGGTTAATGATTTTCCCCGTCCCACTTCCCCTCCCCTTTGCTTTAAATTTTTTGTCACTACCTTTCCCCGTGCGCTAGTTGGTATTTTTTCAAAATCAGACCGTTTGAGGCCATTTTGAAAATAAATATCTACGGAAATTTAAAAAAAAATTTAAAATAAAAAAAGTAAAACGGGGCTTTTTTTTCTTCAACCCCAAAACGTTGCAAAAACTTCAAGGGCACGTTAAACCCTTTCCTTTAAAACCTGTAATTTTTTTAGCTTTTTCTGAAACAAATACAGTCAATGTTCTTCACTTTGATTGCTTTGTCAAATAGTTCCTATGAAACTTTTATTTTTATTGTTTTAAAACATTCTCAAAAACCAAAAACCTGAAAAACAATTTTAAAACTTTTTTTTGGTTTTTCCAAAAAGTTCCCTTAAAATTCTTTAAATCGATTTACGAGTTTTACAAACCCCTTTTTTTTAAAACTAAAAAAAAATAAAAAAAAAAAATTGTAAATTCAGGGTATTATTCATAGTCTTTTCAAAACGTAAACCCGATCTTGATTTAAAAAGAATAGGTACTCCTTTAGAGTCAGTTGAAACAGTTTAGTTCCCCTCTTCAGGGGCCATATTATTTAAATTAAAAAGGCAAACAACTTTTTTAACTGGTTTGGGGGCCCCCAATCGGTTTTTTACTGATGGCCTGCTTTTACGCTTTCTCGCATATTTAGCGCTTTAAAAAGATCAGTAATTTAATTTTTCAAACCTGCCCCTTTAATGTCCCTTTCAGCCTCCCTCTCCCAATCCAACTCGTAAAGTATATTAATTAAACTCTGAGCAATTTTGGGGCTTCATTTTTAAACTAAATAAAATGACAATTAAAAAAAACTATTACCCAAAAAAGGGGGGGGGGGGTGGGGTTTTGCGAATTTTTCGAAAAAATCTCAGTTGGGAAAAAAAGTGAAATTTTAAAAAATTAAAATTAATGGGGCCCATAAATTCATTGGATGTAAAAAAAACTAAACCCAAAATGGAAAACCGGGTTTTTTGTTCTGATTTTTTAATGGGGGGCTTGAAGGGAAAAAGCGTTCTGTTTGCCAATTTTTATTTTTTTTATGTCATTTGGGTTAAATTAGGGCCCAGGGGGAATAAATAATGTGGCCAGATGCGAAAAAGTTTTTTTCATTTTTTTTTTAAAGAAATTTTTTCCCCGGGGGAGAAGGTTAAAAATTTTGTTCCCCGGGCCACCAAATCTTATTTCACAAGCCCCCCCTTTTAAAAGTTGGGTTACGCAATTTTTAGAGGTTTTTTCGTGTAATTTTGTTTGTAAAAAAGGGTTAAAATTTTTTTAAAAAGTGACATGAGAAAACGTGAAATTTTTTTGTGAAAAGGGGGGTTTTCGTACAAAAAAAGATGGGTTTAGCTTTTAACAAACATATTTCATTCTCTGACCGTGGGGCGCATCGGGCCGTGACTTTTCGAGTTTAACCCCCTTGAAAATTTTGTTTGAACCCGCAGGCGTATTTTTTTAGTCAAAGAAACGTTTCCCCATTTGGCTTTTGGGGTTTTAGGGCAAAGTAGGGTTTTTCGAAAATTTTTAAATTTTGACAAAACAGCCGCCCCCTTTATCCCTATTTTCCCTATCATTTCTTTGGCTGTTTGGGAAAGGGGAGTGAAAATCTTTAAACGTCTCTCCCTCCCTTTCTCCCCCCCCCCCCCCTTTTCACACACACACACAACACACACACACCAAAAACACACAACACCACAAAACACACAACACAACGAAAGCAAAAATAAGAAAATTTCTTTTGGAAACAAAAAACTTTACCCGGTGTTAAAACTGTCTGATTGTGTTTTAAGCTCAGGGAACCATGGCCCGGGGTAAAGGGTTCCCATAAGGGCCCAGCTTTTGAGGACATCACGAAGTTTAGTCATTTGAGGTTTTCAGCGTGGGGCCCCCCCCGCCCAAGGGGGATCCAATAAATGCCCCCCTTCTTTGGCAAACGGTCAACGGCTTTCAAGCAAGCCCGTTTCCTTTTTTTTTCCCCCGCGATCAGGGTAAAACCCCAGGCGCTTTATCTGCAACCCATGAACCCCTTTGCTGCTTTCTTGCCTGAAAAACAGCAGTGAACACAGGAAAATATGAGGTTTAAATGTGACCCCAAAAACTTTTTCCCTTTCTGTATGGGTCATTATGGGTTTGGGAAAGCCAGAGGGGGCTTTTTACAACTGATTTCATTTACTAAATCACCCTGTAAAAATTTTTGATGGTATTTTTTATTAATCTTTCAAATTTTGTTTATACGAAAAAGGGAAAAACTTAAGGAGGCAGAGAACAGTAAACAAATAAATAACCAACAAGTAGGGAAAAATCTTGCTCCCCTGTTTTGGTTTTTTTTTTTTTTTTTCTGTCCCAACCTCTGCGCCCCTCAGAGGCAATGTACCCGGGCCCCTCATTCCGACACCCCTCCACAGCCACAGCCCGGGCGGCCCCGCCACAAACCCCGGGACCAGCAATCCACAGGGGGCAGTCAATTTTCAAGTCGTTAAAGGGAACCCCCCCGGGGGAGACACTGCATGCTTCCCAGTCACTTCGGTGGTGTTCAGTGGGGGCCCGTTTCCCGATCTGACCCTACGCAGTACACCAAACCCACTAAGCCCCCCACTGAGACAATAATTGCTTAGGGCCGGAGCCCGGGTTAAATGAGCTCTCCCCCCGGAGGGCGCCAAACCCTGTCCCTCCCCTCGACAGCCCCATGGACCCGCCCTACCGGGGGTTTACCCCCACGGAAGCAAAACCAAGGCCAAACCCGGGGGGGGGACATCGAAATTGAGGGCACCATACGCAGGGGATGAAAAGGGCCACAGAATTTGAAAAATTTTTTTAAAAATTTCTAATCAATGAGAATGAGGATGATTTTGGGTAAGCCGGATTTTCCCCACTTCGGTCTGAACTAAGGGCAGGGGTGTACTCTAGCTTTTCCTTTTATAATAAATCCCGGCCCCCCCCCGGGGGGGGGGCAACCAGGCCCCCAGAGAATTTTCAGGCACCTGCAGGGTTTGGGCAGGAAATTTGAGCAACCCCTCCCCCGGAAAAACCTCCATTAAGTGGATGAAACTCGACTGTGTGGGCCCATTTCCCAAATGAGTCCCAGTAAAAACTCAACCCCTGGGGAGGAGCCCGGGCGTGCAGAAAACCCCCCATGACTTCTGATGGGGTTCGAACCCCCCACCCCCAGCCCGGGGGGTCTGCGGACGCTAACCCTTTTGCCCCGGCGGTGGTTTTAATGTTATGGTTTTTCATAACCCCGCTGAACTTAAAAAAAGGGATTTAGCTAAATCATATTTTAAACAAAAATTGATAATGTCCAAAAATGGGAAAAAGAGGATGGAAAAGTGATTATTTTGACGCAAAGACAATGCGAGCCACAACAAACAATATACAAGTGAAAATTAAAAGGGGTTGGCCCTTTTCAGAAAATGATCATTTAAAAAGATAATGCGTCATTTCCCCCCAAGGGGGTCATGAGCAATTTTGTCCATTTTACTTAAATCAAAACCCGCACGCACCGAATTTTATATCATGTTAAAAAAGTGCGGGGGGGGTTTTGATACCCAACCCAAAAATATCCTACCCGAAGGCATATTTACCCCTTGATTGCTTTCAAGTACACCCTGTGGCCCGTAAACCCGGGGCCCTTTTTTATGACCGTGGTCAACCCGTTAGAGGGTACTACGGGCCCCTTTCCCTTTGACTGCCTTTTTTTATTTCTGGCCCTTTAACCCCTGAATTAGTGTATTGTTTTAAAAAGCGTTTTGTTGGGAAAAAAATTTAAAAGCTTTCGGTGGGTTTACCTGGAGTTTAGGGCCCTTCCCAGGGAAATCTCCCAAGCATTTTTGTTTGAAGTGCTTTAAAACAGAGGGGGGGGTTTTTTTTTTAAAATTATGCATACACACAGCGCGGTGGGGCGCGGAGTTTTGGGGAGAAGGGGAGAGAGAGGGGAGAAGGGGGAGAAGAGAAGAGGGGAGGGGAAAAGAGAAAAGAGAGAGGAGAAGAGAATTCACATTTTATTTAAGGATAAAGAAGATGAAAATGAAGAAATGATAAAGATGGTGAAATGGTGTTTGGGGTGATTTATAAACGATGATGATAATGATGTGTTTTTTACGAGTATGTGTTGTGTGTGGTGTGTGTGTGTGTGTATGTGTGTTTTGTGTGTGTTTTGTGTTTTTGTGTGTGTGTGTGTGTGTGTGTCCCGTGTGCGTTTTGTGGCACACACCCCCGGGCGCCTTGCCCTTTTAAAAAAACAAGTAAGTGTATGTGTGTGTGGTGTTTTGTTTTGTGTTGTGTGTGTGTGGTTTTGTGGGTGTGGTGTGTGTGGTGGGTGTAATGGTTTTTTGGGAATTGACTCATAAAACGCCAAAGATTTAGTGCACGTATTCGGGGAGAGCAAAAAAAAATCGCTAAAATGTCAGGGGGTTCTCCCGGGGAATTTTATTTTCTTCAATAACAAAAAATTGTGGGTAAAAAAAATAAAAAAAAAAAATAAAAAAAACTTCCCGCTTTCCGACTCCTGGAGGGTAAAATATTCTATTTTTACAAATTTTTTCCCCTGGTTTTTAAAAAATTTTAAATTTTTTGCGAAAAGTGCTTAAAACATCCCTTGGGAAAATCTGTGGGAAATGAGTGCTGTGCCGTTTTTTTCGTTTGAAAGGGAAAAAAAAAAAATGTTTTCCCCGGTTTTTGCTATTAACATCTTTTCTTCATCATATGCCAACCAGCTTCGTTAAATCTTCTAAAGTCTGTAGTTAGGTTAGAGACTAGTATCTTGTTTTTTTGTAATAATCTTACATCTTTGCGCTTGTGTGGGTTCTCCATAGTTTTTGCCAAAACAGCTGTTATTCATCAACTTAAAGAAGTCTTTTTCTGAGGCTGCAGTGGCTTGGGTTCTAAGATCGGTGTTCTTCATGATGTATGGCCTCATAAAGGACTCTTGGTCGCAAGTAATTATTCTATGAACGGCTGTTAGTTTTAGCCCGTGTCTTAAGTAAAACGTTAGGAGTCTGTAATGACACACATATTTAGTCTTGTGTCGAAGATTAGGCACAAGTTTAGGAGGTTCGATGGGACTCATCTTTAATCTTTCTGCGGCTAGGGGTAATCGTGGAGATCGTGTAAATCATAGAATATTCTAAGTCTACTTCCCAAGATTAGTCCTATTGGATTATAGGAGAAGCTCTGACAGCATACCTAACACAATATTAACATCATGAGGTCCTTTATCATTGTAAAGTTTCTCAGTGGAAGTGGTTGACTCATGGCCCACCCATACAGATTGTTGGCGTCTAAGTACATTAGATAGTTGGATGGTTTTTAGTAGGATCATAATCGTCTAAATACGTGTTGTTAGCTTTACAGTAAGGATGTGAGGCCATGCTAAATACCTCCCCTCAGCCCATCTTCAATCATCTGAAGTGTGGGTAGATCAGAAATTAAGTCAATCTGAATGTTTGTAGACTTTAAGAATGCATCCCAAGACAACCCTGGGGCAGAGATGTAATGTGATGAGTCCAAACTGTAATGTTTCATGCATGTGGCTCTGTAATTCTGAAAGACGTCTGCCAATAAACACACGTCAGCCATTAGATAGTAAATCATGATAGTCGCCCATTGTTCGACAATGTAATCTAGTCCAGGCTTTCTTTGCATATTCTATTTAGAGTCTGTTTATGCCTTTCCCTGTAAGCCTAGAGTAAAAATCGTCTTTATGCGGTGGCGCCGGCTCGTCAAAACTTTCCCACGAGTCCATGTATTCATAAGGATAGATGCCTTTACGCGCTAAAGATGGGTCAAAGTATCGTTTAGTGATTGGAAAGTCTTGTAGAGATCCCGCTATTTATCCAAACTTGCCATCAGATGTTGGGCAGAGTCATAAAAGGATAAACAGTCAAGAGTAAAAGTTATGTACTTTTCTGAAGACTGTGCAATGCAGGTAACTCTCTTATATCAGAAGTCCCTGCTTGCATGATAAAATGAGAATCGTAGCCTCGTAGGTTATGAAAGAAGATAGGCAGTTTCCAAGTCTTTGGGTCAACCTTAAGTTGAAGATTACACTTGTTGTGTGCAGCTCCTCTGAACTTTCCAGTAATGTGATCGTGGTCTCTCACTGTGTCGTCTAATAATTCTCTGTTACATATCAACAGCGAGTGGCTTGAGTCATAGCGTTTCTTGCTCTTCAGGAGTCATAACAATGTCTGAAAGATTTAGTTGATTGAAGTAGAAATTACGAAGTTGTTTCTCTGCTCTAAAAATCTACTAGCTGCATTGGGGCCTCTGTAAATCTCTGGGGGTGTGTTGACCGTCTGACCTAACAACAATAAACGCATAAGAACAGATCGATGGTGGGTTAATAAGGTTGTTTTTTGTTCTTGTTGGGGCCGTAGTAACTGTGTCAAGATTGATTCAAAGTCAGCATAAACCACGTATGGGCTCATTTGCATTTTGGTGTACATTCTTAAAGCTAACTTTAGACCCTGGTTTAGGTGTGAGGAGTTTGGTTTCACAGTCTACAAAACTTTTACAATGTTTCTTATGACGAGCAGCTGCTTCTATAGTTGGGATTCTAACCAAACACTCTTCTACAAAGCTCCTGTTTAGCTGGATGCTTTGTAGTATAAGCCATAAGTCTGCTTATTGTTCTGATTAATAATAGTGACTCTTTAGGCCGTCTGTAAACAGTATCAAGTCTACATGTTTGTTAAGTGAATCGCCTAAAGTAGGAGCTTTAGGAGAAACCCTTAGAGGCTGTAGATTGTCTACTACAGACCATTTGTATACGTTTACGGTGATTGGCTTGTTTTGCTCTTCAAACTGAGATATACTTTCTCTACTTACTGGGAAAGGTATGTTATCAAAGTTCAGCTCTTGTTTGTATGCTTCATAATTGGAGACTCTTTCTGCGTTCTTTTTAACAGGATGTAAATGCGCTAAAACACACCACATAAAACACATGCTGTCAGGATTTTGTATGTTTAAGACTGCTCGTTTTAAAACTAACTCTCTTGGAAGAGGAAAGTAAGAATTACCAACTAGGATAGTATTTTGTTTGTTTCAATATAATTTTGGAGGACTGTTCCTTCAGACCAGCCAGAACCGCGCAATTTCGCTTCTTCACTTGCATGGTTAAACTGTGTAAGCAATGTAATCAGCCCATTCAGAATTAAAGTCGCGATAGCTAATAACTTCTTTCTGTTTAGTTGAAACCCAAACTTGCATGTTACTATCATCAGGCGTTATATAATCAATTAGAACGACCAACAACACTTTTACTGCGGCTCCATCTGAAGAAACTCTGGGATTTTAGAGATAGCATGTGTCACGCTTCATGAACATTTGTGGGGTTAATGATGTCCATGTCTACTTCACTAAACATTTTGCTTAATTGTTTGTCACTACCTTTCACCAGTGCGCTAGTTGGTAGTTTTTCAAACTCAGACACGCTTGTGAGGCTCATTTTGTAACTCAAATATCTACGTAAATTAAAAAAATAATTGTACATAAAAGTAAGTAAAACGCGCTTTTTATTCTTCACCCAAGCGTTGCAACACTTCAAGACACGTTAACCTTACAATAACACCTGCTAATATTTTAGCTTTTTCTGAATCACTACAGTCAATGTTCATCACTTTGATTGCTTTGTCAAATAGTTCACTATGATCTTTTATTATATTGTTTACATCATTCTCAAAACCAAATTCACTGAAATCAATGTTTAATACTTTCATTGTTTTGTCAAATAGTTCATTACAATTCTTTAAATCAGATTCACTGAGTTTGACAGCCATTTTTAAATCTAAAATAAATAAAAAAATAATTGTAAATTCAGCTATTATTCATAGTCTTTTCTAATCGTAAAACCTGATCTTGATTAAAACGAATAGCTACTCCTTCAGAGTCAGTAGAAACAGTCAGATTAACATCTTCAGGAGCCATATTATCAACTAAAATGGCAAACAACTTTATAACTGGTTGGGGCCAAGAATCTGGTATTTTACTGATGGCCTGCTTCACGCTTTCTCGCATATTTATGCGCTCAAAAAGATCAGTAATTAATTCTTCAAACCTGCTCTTTAACTGATCCTTATCAGCCTCCCTCTCCCAATCCAACTCGTAAAGTATATTAATAAGCTCTGTAGCTACTTCGGGCTTCATTTTTAAACTCAAATAAAAATGACAATTAAAAAAATCTAATTACCAAAAGGGCAGGAGGGTGGGGTTTTGCGATTATCGATTAATCTCAGTTGGAAAAAACAGTGAATTTAAAGAATTAATTAATGGGCCTATAAATTCATTGGATGTAAAAATAACTAACCAAGATGGAAAGCCGGTTGTTTGTTCTGATTTATTAATGGTGCTTGAAGTGGAAGAGCGTTCTGTTTGCCATTTGATTTTTTTATGTCATAGGGTCTCAAGTTAGACCCAGGGGCAATAAATAATGTGGCCAGATGCGAAGAGTTTTGCACTTTTTTATAATGATTTTATGCCCTGGGAGAGAAGGTAAATATGTTTGTTCACGACCACCAAATCTTATCTTGCACGTAAGCCCCCCATTTTAATGTACTGATTACGTCAATTTTTAGAGGTTTTTGCGTGTTAATTTTGTTTGTAAAAAAGGTGTTAATTTGGTAAAAAGTGACATGAGAAGGACGTGATTTGTTTGTGAAAAGGGGGGTTTTCGTACAAAATAAGATGGGTGAGCTTGAACAAACATATTGACATTCTCTGACCGTGGACGCATCGGGCCGTGGACGTATCGAGCTGACCCCATTGAAAATATGTTTGAACCAGCAGGCGTATTTTTTTTACGTCAAATGAAACGTTTCTCATAGGCGTGTGTGTTCAGGACAATGTAGGTTGCTGACACATTTAATTTTCGCACATAATCAGCCGCCACCTCTTTATCCCTCTATTTACCGTATCATTCTCTTTGGACTGTGGGCAAGGGCGAGTGAAAATCTTTAACGTCTCTCCCTCCCTCTCTCTCTTTTACACACACACACACACACACACAACACACACACACACACACACCAAAACACACACACACACGAAATGCAAAGTAAGCATTGCTTTGGAATCAAAAGACTCACCGGTGTAAGCTGTCTGATGTGTGTTTCAAGCTCAGGAACCATGGCGGGGTAGGCTTCGATAAGGAGCGAGTCTTCGAGGACATCAGCGAAGTCAGTCATATGAGTTGCAGCGTGTGCCCACCCGCCAAGGGCGATC
>CM031596.1:92119042-92129042 GCA_018398815.1 Conus ventricosus
TTTTTTTTTTTAAAATTTTTAAAAAAAAGATTACATCTATAAACCAAGCAAAACGGGGGGGTTCTAACTACCCCTGCCTTTGGGCGCGAGATTTGTAGATTGCCCTTAAAAAAAATTGGGTTTTAAAATTTTATGTGGGTTAACATATCTGGGGGGCTCAAAAAACGGCAATTTAGTAACGGGGTGGGCAATCAAATAACTCATTAAAAATCCCGAGGTTACACAACTTTTGTTTTTTTAAAAGAAGTACTTAGCAAATTTGTCATATTTTTAAAAATTCGAAGCAAACCTCAAATTACTAAAACATTTCCCACAGAAGAAAAAAGAGGTACACTTTCCAAAGGCCTAGCAAAAATCTAGGCTTTCACAGTAGGACAAGTTTTAAATTTATACAAAGAAATGTTTATCAATTTGAAGGAAAAAAAACCCTTTCTGATTTCTCGTAAACCCCAATTTTTGTATTCCATTTACAACTTTAAAAACAGATCAATTTTTTTGAGGGCATCCATCTACAGTTCAAAGGGTTTTGGCCGTCAACTAGGGCGGTTTTGCGATTAACATTATCCATTGGGAAAAAACAGTAAAAAAAGAATAGTAAGGGGCCTTAAATTCATGGAGTAAAAATACTAACCAGTTTGAGACCGGTTGTTGTTCTGAATTTATAATGTGCTTGAAGTAGAAAGGCAACTTTTTCCATTAGATTTTAGCCATAGGCCAATTAGACCCGGGGTGATCATAATTGGCCAGAGGAAGGTTTTGCACTATTTTTAAAATGATTTTTATGCCCTTGGAGAGAATGTCAATATGTTTTTCACGACACCAAATCTTTTTTTGCACTAAGCCCCCCATTTTAATGTACTGAAAACGCAATTTTAAGGTTTTAGCGTTTAATTTTGTTTAAAAACGGGTGTTAATTTTGGCTAAAAGTAGCATGAGAAGGAGTGATTTTTTTGTAAAAGGGGGTTTTCGTGCAAAATAAGATGGGGGAGCTTGAACAAACATATTGACATTCTCCCCGGTCCGATGCGTCCACGGTCCGATGCGTCCACGGTTCGATGCGTCCCAAACCCGATACGTCCAAGGCCCGATACGTCCAAGGTCAGATACGTCCAAGCCCGATACGTCAACGGGCCCCATGTGTCCCTTGGACTATCGGGCCGTGGACGGGATCGGCCGTGGACGCATCGGCACGCCAGCTCCCGATACGTCCACGGCCCGAGTGTCCATTTGGACGTATCGGGCCGTGGACGTACGGGCCGTGGTGCATCGACATGCTCCCTTTTCAATGAAAGGGGGTTCTTAAGCATGAAAAAATGTAGGCAAAAAAATGTGGAGGGCTTGACAGTGGAAAGTCTTCAGAAAAAAAACGCCTTTAGGGAAGTGTTCTGGATCTGAACTCCTTACATTTTAAGAAGGCTGGGTTAGATTTCCCGATCAAGACTAACATGCCCTTCTGCTGTCAGAAAAGTTTTTAGTATGCCGTTACTTCAACCTGCAACTTCTAGATGATTTGGCGTTTAAAAACCCAAGTCATGTGGTAGATGGGCTTACCCACTTGCCAGGATACGTGTTCTATGTCAACAAACGCAAGCCTTAGGAAGTTCACACTCCTTTCTTCCCGACCAGATCTAGGAAGAACGTTTTTGCTGATTTTACAGCTGCAGATAGGCTCTGGACCTCTTCTTGCTAGAAATTTAGAGCCGTTTCATGACATCATACACAGATGAGCCCTAATACCTTTCCCCCAAAACCTCGACAGCGAAGACTATGGTTTGGATCCCGGATTGTTTTTAAGCTGCTGATAGATTGGGCATACACCCAGTCTTGCAGATGGAAGCGTTCTCCATGTAGCTTTCCATTGAAAAATATGCACAATCGGAATTGTTTGTCTTGGGAAACCTGGGTGGGTGCTAATTCAGCTTCATGCCTCTGGGAGGTTTCCCATTGTATGGAAGGTCTGCTCTGCAGGGGTCATTCATCAACTCTTTTCAGCAACTCCCACATCCCTGCTTCAGATGTCACTGTATCTTTCAAATCATGCTTTGCTGCTTCATTCCGTGCAAGTGTCGTCTCGGAGCTTCTGGTGGCTTTGTGATTTCTCTGGCAGTGATGAACACGTATGCATATTCCCTTGGCACTAGTTTGTGCCGCCATGTGCACTTCCATTGGTTTAAAAGCTGCTTCGCATGAAGCAGAACACGCACCACTGTTTTGGGTGTGCCAGCAGACCGGACACACAATGGTCATCTGATTTCCGGGGGGCCCGGGAAAAGCTCAGTTGGGGAAAGCGCCGGACTCGTGATCCTGGGGTTACGGGTACGTAATTTCGGGACAGGGGATTTTTCCCTCGGAGTTAACATTGGTTCTGACTCCATTCCCCATACAGTCCTTCGAATGAGACTAAAACCGAGGTTCCGTGTGTGAACGCACGCACAACATCTTGCACACACGTAAAATCCCATCACCAACTTTCGGAAGAGAAGGCCAGTTTGGCCGTTGGTATGGATGACACGTTACACATAGCAGCACCTTCCCCGAAGATATAGTTGCGCCTTAATGGCGGGATAAAAAACGGTCATACACACAAAACTCCACTGCCTGTCATACAGGGAGTGTCCGCAGGAGAGTCAGTCTGCGTACGCAGAAAGAAAAAAAAATCTGATTTCCTCCATTCCTTTGGCTCTGCCTTCATGAACAGCAGTCATAGACAAATCTGAGAATGAAACGGATCCTTAGCTTGGCCACATGCTGTATTTTTATTCCACTGATATTCTCTGGGTGCGCTTTGCCATGCTATCCAATGCCAATGTCGGTCTATTTGGACTACCTTCAGGATTCTTTGGCCCCTTTTTTCTTCATTCGAAGTGACAATATTTCATAGTTGCTCCGTGCCTTTGACCATTTAGCCCGACTGGGCTGGAGTTCTTCAGCCAGGGCAACCAACATAAAAAAAATTAAAAACAACTGACACATTCAGAGTCACGTATCTCTTTGATCTCTGTGCAAAATATGTTCTTGGGTGAGCAACTAAAAACAACGGAATGGAATTAAAAACAAAATGGAAAATAAACTTGTAAGGAAAAGATACGAGTGAAGTAAAGAAGAAGAACACAACAACAAAAAACAACAAGAACAATCACCTCAACGCCAAAACAATAACAGTAATGATAATGATGATGATGATGATAGTAGTAGTAGTATAGTAGTAGTATAGTAGTAGTATTTGTAGTAGTAGCAGTAGTATATAGTAGTAGTAGCAGCAGCACACAGTAGTAGTAGTAGTAGTAGTAGTAGTAGTAGTAGCAGAAACAGTAGTAGTAGTAATAATGACAACGATGTTAATTTAAATGATGGTAATGACAATGATGATGGCAATGATAATGATAACGATGATGTTAAAAAGTAACAAGAACAACAATATGAATAATGATGGTGATGAGATGAGATGATGAAGAGGGGGATGATGACAATGATGATGAAGTTGATGATGTTGATCCCGCTGCTGCTGCTGCTGATGAGATAGTAAAAATTAATAAAATAATGAAATAATAGAAGAAGAAGACGTTACAATAATAGTTATGATAATAATGATAATTATGCAGGGAAATGGGAAATGGTGAGGTAAGAGATACAAAAATAGATTTGAATTAGAAATCACAAAAGAAATAGATTTCATCATTCAGTATGAATTTCCAAGATGATGATGTCGGGGATAACAAATCGGATAATGGGTAACAAAGAAAACAACAACAACAACAACAAACAACCACATCAGCAACAACCACAACTACCACCTCCAGCAGCACCACAACCGAAGCAACAACAACAGCAACCACTACAATAATAATAGTAATAATAACAACGGCAAAAAACAACAACCAAAAC
This sequence comes from Conus ventricosus, assembly GCA_018398815.1. NCBI lineage: Eukaryota > Metazoa > Mollusca > Gastropoda > Neogastropoda > Conidae > Conus > Conus ventricosus. Next base: position 92,122,928 of record CM031596.1, read on the forward strand.
AATGAAAATAGCAATAACAACAACAATAATCATAGTATTATAATAACAACAATGGGTGTGTAATAGTATAACGATAACAACAACACAACAGAAACAATAATAATAAAAATGATTATAAACAAAAACAACAATAATGATAATGATAATCTAAACATAATAATTATTATCATTTCATATTTATTATTATTATTATTATTATTATTATTATTTATTATTATTTATCATTATTATCAATAATGATAATAATAGTAATAATGAAGAAATAATTAGGTGGGTTTCCACGTGAGTTAAATCCCTATGCATACTGTCTCATTTCGGTGTGTACGTGTGTGTGTGTGTGTGTGTGTGTGTGTGTGTGTGGGGTGTGTGTGTGTGTGTGTGTGTGTGTGCGAGTGCGTGCGTGCGTGCGTGCGTGTGTGTGTGTGTGTGTGTGTGGTGTGTGTGTGTGTGTGTGGTGTGTTTTGTGTGTGTGTGTGTGTGTGTGTGTGTGTGTGAAGGCGACCTCCTCGTTTTCTGAGTGTAGGTGCGAGGACTAATGTGTGATTTTTACCGATTATACTACCCTCCTGTCTATTTTTTTCCACCATTTATTTACCATGATCTCATTTCAGCCCCTCCTCTACATCTTCCCTCCAGGCTCCCTGTCTGATTGCATATTGAAACTTTAAATTGCGCTTAGTAACTGGTTTCTTTTCCTTTCCTTTTTCTTTCTTTTTTTTATTTGTTTCTTTTTTTCATCGCTTGGTCTGTTTTTGTAGTTGTCAATGGAGGGGGGGGGGGGGGGGGGGGGGGGGGGGGGGGACCCTGGATCCTTTCCTGTGTGCAGCATGTTAGCGCCAGTAAATGAACCTGCTGCAGCGAAAGGATTTGTCCTTTGCGAAAAGAAACAAGTAGCCGGTAACAAATTCGTCGAAATAGCATTTTTTGTTTAACTGTCATCTCTTCTCTGCCACCTCAGTGGTATTAAACCTTAGCCCTCATTTCGTTTCTCTCCCCCGTCTGCAGTTACACCCAGGATTGTGCCGTCGCAGCTTTTCCATCGGCAGTCGTCTACAGGGAGAGCAAATGTCAACCCTCACGGGGAAACCCACCAGAGAAGACACTGAACTGTTGCCGAATAAATTTGATGGCGTTCAGTAGAGCCTATATTGATCCAACATAATATGCAAAACACAAACTACCAGCCATCTACTTAGGAAATCTGTGTCACCCCCACTGTCTTTTAACGACAGCTCCCATAAACTGACTGATACTGACGGCTCGACAAAACTCACCAAGAGCACAGGCCTCAGAGTTTGAGTTTTTTTTTCTTTTTTGTAATGTACTCCTCTAAGGGGCAAACGGGGTCACAGCTAGATCACTATGGCACAAAAAAAGAAACCTTAAAATGATGAGAATGACGAAAACGGAAATGATGCTGTGGGGTTCCATTCAAATCTGTGACTGCATGACAGGCCTTACTGCGCGCTTACTTTTCAGAATAAAGTCCCAGCGTCCACCACAGGCCCAGGCACTGCAATGCAACCCCTTTAGAAACGCATCCATTGAGTAAACGAAACTCGACTCTGTGGTGCCAGTCTTCACAACTGAGCCAACAGCAAACTCAGCTCTGGGGCAAGACTGGTCACTAGCTAAAACTCGCACTGATATAAATGGCTTCATGGGAGCCGAACCCATCACCTTTTCCCAACCTGGAATCCACTTCGCCAGGGAAGATAATTCTGATTTGGTGTGGTTCATTGGCGGTGTTTGTCCCTTGCGTTGATAAGCATAACTATTTGAGTGCATGCGTGCTGTAGAGTTGTGTGGATGCATGATATATGGAGTGAGATGTGATGCAAATAAGGTAGAATTGTATGATTGCATAAAATAACGCAGAATGGTATGGGCGCATACATAATGGCAAACAAAGTGTAAGTAATTAGAATAAATGCTTGTATAAATAATTCAGAATAAGTAGATACTGTCAACTGGCATGCAATTATGACTAACATTGAATGGTATCAAATGAAGCAAGAGGTCATTTTGTTTCTGTTGTTTTGGTATTGTTTGGAAGTGCTGGAAATAATTGAATTTCTTTATGCAGATTTACAGAACAATAATCACACGTAAAAATCACATATCGTGTTAAATCCTGCAACTTGTTAAACAAATGTCTGTCCTTATTGAAGAATTCTTATATTCCAAAGAGGCACGTGTGCAAAAATAAGACAGATCAAAACCTATGAAACTAGTTCGTTCCTGCTTGTGATCATAATTATGATTATGATTGTTTGCTAGAAAGAGGGTCGGGACTGGTTGATTAAAAGCAGTATAACAAAAATCTTCTTTCCTTCTTGAGATAGATAACTTGACAATTAGAAGAAGAAAACACCAAATAACAAAATAACGCAGAATTTTCAGTTACAAAAAAAATGTAGGTCATTCCCAATACACTAAAGCTCGGCTTCACCCACCTTGTCTGATTTACATGTGACAGCTGAAGAGTAGGGTACCTGGCCCTCGTGCAGCTAACACTCACCCGGTGTCAGAGCTGACAGTCGCCAATCGGGTGTGAGTCCTACTGTACTCTTCTCAAGGGGCAAGAGGGATCACAGCTAGATCACTATGGCACAAAAAAAGAAATCTAAAAAGAGCGCCATAAAGGGAAGACAACCAATGCCTAACACAGTGCCTCGATGTAAAGTGTTTCTCCACAGAAGTTTGGCTTCGAATTTGGCGAGTAGGAAGAGCTTCAAGCAATTTACATCAATCCAGCAGTTTTTTTACTTAAGAATTGCGGGCGGAAATCATCTTCTTCCGTTCGACATGTTTTAGTTCTCTTGCAGTTATCGACCTTTGTCCTAAATGTTTGTGACATTTACCTACCTTGTTTCTCTGACACTGAAACCAAGCGTGTGTGGTGAGCAATGTTTTTACAGGTTGACGAATTAAAGCCTGAATAACAAATTTCTGCTGAATGTTTGAGTTGCAGTCTCATTATTGGGACTGATTTCGCTGACAGAAAAAAAATCCAGTGAATCAAAGGACAAAGGTATAAGGGTCATGAACGTATGAAACCATGCTGTAGCGCTCTCAGGTTCCAAACCAAAGGCGGAGCAATTGTTTTCTTGAATTAAAAATCAGCATTGCTTTAAAGACAAACAATCCCTATTTACAATATCGATTTGTACGCAGTAACACATACAATGTGGTTTAACAACAAGTGGACTTAAACGTTTGAGTTATTAAGTTATCTTTCACTCGCAGCAAAAAGGACAATGTCTTGGACAGTAGTAGCACACAGGCTCTCTACCCTGGAGACAGGTTCGTTTCCTTACTTTCACACGTCCTTATGTTTCATTCTCTCTCTTTTCTTTCTTTTTATTGAAATTTGTTCTTGTTTTTGTTTATATTTTTGCGGCTTCCATAAATATCTAAGGTAAACGCCTTGGACAGGTTTTCGATTCCATGTTTAGTGGCATATGTAGTAGTATAGTAGTAGTAGTAGCAGTAGCAGTAGTAGTAGCAGTAGTAGCAATAGTAGTAGCAGCTGTGGTATATCTTCGTTGTAATTATCAGTACTATTAATGTACTTTTTGAAGAAAAAAAAACAAAAGAGAAAAAAGAAGACTGTTGAAATTATTTGGAAAGGATATGAACTTGAGGAATGTAAAATAAGCTAGTCACAAAAAGTTAAGGGCCGCCTTAGATTTTGGGGTACTCTAAGTAATGGGTCTGAATGCTCGTAAAACAAAGCGCAGCGTTTTCATTCTGAGCTATTCTGACAGCTCACACACCACACTGTATGACCGAAATAATCTTTCAGACGATGCATTTTTCGGTCGAGAATATGCGCTCAGCCAAAACACCAAAAATCCGTGAATAATGCATGAAGTTTGGCCAGGCGCAGATTACACAGCAGTTTTGAATTGAGAAATCGGGACAGTGCACGTGCAAGGCCTGCCTATGTTGAACACTTTTCAATGACAATTTGCCTGCGTGGGTATAAAATGACCGCTAATGGGCTGCAATAACCATGCCTCCAAGACGAAAACTGTCAACACTAGATCGCGGCCGGGCTCTGGGATGGCTCCAAGATGGCATTTCTGGAAGAGAGGTGGCAAGACGTCTGGAGTGAGCCACTCGGTCATTCAACGCCTTCACCAGCGATACCAAGACACTGGAAGAGCCGAGGAACGACCACGCTCAGGCGGCCAAGAATCACCAACGGGCAAGATGATCGCTACTTGATGCTGACAGCAGTCCGCAGCAGAACCATCAATGCAACCACTCTGAGACAGGAGCTGAGAAGAACGACTAACATCAACGTAAGTCGCCAGACCGTCCGAGGTCGCCTTCACAGTTTCAACCTCCACTCAAGAAGGCCCGCCGTCCGTCTCCCACTAACACAGCACCATCGACAGGCCAAAGGAGGTGGTGTCGACGTCATCAGCGATGGACGAGGCAGCAATGGAGCACCATCCTCTTCACCGATGATCAAGATTCTCCCTGTCCCGAAATGATGGCCGGGTACGCGTCTGGCGTCGTCCAGGGGAGAGGCTTGCTGATGGCTGTGTTCGTGAGCACGATCGCTATGGAGGCGGCTCCCTGATGGTATGGGGAGGCATCCACCTTCATGGCAGGACACCCCTTCACCTTGTGCTAGGCAGACTTACTGGCGTAAGGTACAGAGATGAAATCGTGAGGCCGTTGATTATCCCCACTCTGCAAGCCATGGGACCTGGTGCCACCCTCATGGACGACAACGCCACTCCCACACCGCGCCCGTGGTGAACGACTACCTGAGGCAGCAGCAGGTTCCACGACTGGACTGGCCATCGCGTTCGCCTGATTTGAACCCTATGAGAACTTTTGGGACCATCTGGAACGCCGCGTCCACGACAACCACCCTCCTCCTGTTGACCTCCACCAACTGTTCCAATTTCTGCTGCAGGAGTGGAACGCCCATGCCTCAACAGACCCTTGTGACTCTGATCCAGTCCATGAGGCCTAGATGCGTGGAATGTGTGGGTGCAAATGGCGGACATACGCACTACTGAAGCTTTTCAATAAACTTTCTTGTAAATTGTCAATTTTGTGATTTTCAAAAAGAGGGTTATGATGTTTGATCCTTGATTTTGTCCAGAAAAATTGAATTGACACAATTGCAATGGCATTGACATGAAAGCTAAAGCATGAAATAAAATACGGTATAAGCTGTTTTCCTGTGCGTTATGTCGTTTTATTTTGGTGAGAGTTTTTCTCTCTGGCCTTAACTTTTGTGACTAGTTTATAAAGCAAAATGTTTTCATTCTGTTACAATGTGTCATCATTCTATATTTAATTCGTGTATTCATTTCAACTCTTGACCTGTAAACCTGGCAAAGACATATTTACGCAAATGTGATTGTTCAGGTTCCTTTTGTAGAGACGGTTTTTTTTTTGTTTTGTTTTGTTTTTTAATTTTTTTTAACCTCATGTAGTCCAGAAGAATGTGCTTATTTAATTTGTAACAGGTGCTCCTTTAATCAATAATTGTTCTTAATTTTTAAATGAATTCGGTTTTTAAAGGTAGGTGGCCCTAACAGCATAATAGCCGTATTTTTTTCTTCTTTTATTCCTGAATTTAGATATTGTACCTGTCTAATTACACATGTATTGTATCTGCTTCCTTGTTTATCCACAGAAAACACAACCTGACCCTTGGTTTGCTGACTCTGGGACACATATTCAACTGTTCTCTTGCCAGCGAAACTTGTGATGACACTCAGACTCTCATTGACGTGAACTTACCCAAAAGTTTTGCACCCGGGCACTACGGTTATGTTGTAGATAGCGTCCTCATGATTGCAAACGCCACCTCCCGAGTTCTCGAGAGCGCTGATTGTCGTTCACTTGAAGGATCTGCTGCCAGACAATGTGTGACCGGACCTCGTCTCCTTAAGGAACTGTATGGTACGCGGCAGCATGGCTACACTGGCTGGCTAGAACTGGATTCCACTGGCGGGCGGAACACGCCCTACGCTATCAAGCAACTAAGGAAAGCGTCTGATTACTTGTTCGCGAAAGAAATTGGAATTTTCTATTCTCACAATGGCACAATTAAATTAGACAGCGAGGTGATTTGGAAACG
>CM031596.1:92131542-92149235 GCA_018398815.1 Conus ventricosus
CATCCACCCAGTTATTCTTTACACTTCAAATATGATTTAATCCTTATACTTTTAAACTCAATTTCTTTAAGGCAACCCTATATTCACCGTGCCTATTGACAATTGGGTGCGTTTAAAACACACGTTGTTTTGTTGGTTTATATAGATTTGTACATCTTTTTTTATAGCTATTTTAAAACTATTTAAAAATGGAAACCTTTTAAATATAACCGAAAGTGCTACTTAAAATGTAAGGGGGTCGTTTTATAACCCCAAATCTTTTAGACATCAGCTATTTGAACATTGCATGTAGATGAACAATATGGCTTCCTTCCAAGTCAGACTTGTAAACCCACTAACTAGATATTTAAATCCCACCAATTAAAAGAGTGACGAGTGCCATCAGCATGTCATCCCGCCCAATGACGTTTTAAAACGAGAATCAGTTAAATTTTTAGCCATTTACTGCGCAACTACTGGCTACGGTGTTTCATATGCAAACCATTTAAACCACCCCAATCTCTTGGTAAGATCAGTATATAACTTTCATGTTTATTACCAGGACAGACGAATACTAACTGAACTACAAGTGACCCTCTCCTAACGACAACGCCTTTTAATCCATATACAGCCCAATGGACACTAATGCATATGAAAGAATCGCAATGAATTTAACATAATCCTATCACCTGACTTTAGACAAAAGTTAGACCGTAACATGGGATTGGCTCATTGTATTTGTGTGGGGTGGCAAAAAGAGAATATAATTATGACTACTTATTACTGGCCTGGCCACACCTCTTTTCAACCAGACGAACAAGTTCGATTGGAATCCATAGAACAAAAACATCCAATGCATTGGGCAACATTTATTTAGATGAAAGTGAAGGCCAACAATGCCAGGAGTGCAAAGACTTAATGAACTCCCATACTGACATAAACTTTTGGTGTCTATTAGGAGCACAAGCACAGACTAAGTCGTGCAATAGTTGATCAATCTAACAGGCTTTGAAGCAGAAAACAATTTCTAGCCAATTAGAAGATGCGATTACCTCTGCTGTTGATTTCCTGCCAGCAAACAAAGGTATCAAAACGTACTTACACACGCAAGGTCAAAGGTTGACTCTTGTTGTAGGCCATGGATAATACATGCTACCCTACTGACCTTAGACTGCAGATTGGCATGATACAGAATTAATAACAATGAAATCCCATAATCTGGAGACGACCAAAACTTCGGGCACAATCCAAGGTTTAAACACAAGGCCTGCTCCCTCCATTTTAAAAAAAAAGTATACCCACTTGAAGAAAGCGATCCCGTTAATAAAGCGCCCCACATTCATAAAGCAGGCCCAGAACCAGAAAGAGCCCACCGCCCCGTTATTGTAACCTCACACTGACAGTCCACACTAGCGAAAAGACAGCCCTCGTTGTATTTTTTAACATTTACTGGATTAGCCATACTTTATTTCCCTAAAAAATAAACCGCACTAACACCTCTAACGTCCCCACAGATGGTCGCCATATATCAACCACCCCACCATACCTAAAGTAGACAAAACCCAACTAACCCCCTCTGCTATTATGCCAGGAAGAGCATCAAGGCGCTTTGGCTGCTAACTTCTTTCAGTAAGTTATGCTAGATGGTGTAATTGTTTTCTAAAACCAACTTTACCAGCTGAGGTGTTGGGGGCGCTACGGCCCCTGTTGCGCGCTGCCGTTAAAGCCCATAAAACGAGTGTAGAGATAGCAAACCCCAACGGCTTGTTAATATGCTAAAAATTAATCCTCCTGTTCCGCTGGACCACAGTCCTTATTCTTTCTGCAAGCGTAGTGTATTCATAAAGTATTTCTGTCTATATTTCTTTAATTCTGCTTGTTTGTGATGCAAGCTGCGCTCTGTTAGATAGACAGCCACTTCTAACCTTGCTTTCCTTAGCAACCGTTAAATCTTGTATTTCTGCTGTACTCTAGCCCTTTTCTTCTTCGCCCACATTGTTATCGTCTGCATCAGGCCAGTTTTATTCCTTTTCTTCTTCTATCTCTCTATCTAGCTCACCAGTTTTTGCCAAATTGTTATGTTAGTTTCACCCCCTTACTGTCCGTAAGCACATTTAAGGCCTCAGGATTTCACACGCATGGGCAATGGAGAATCTCAATTGTTTTACTGTGTCTCCTCACTTAAACTCGTTTCAATTTCTGCTAGTAGTTTCATCTCTTGTTGAGGTTAAATATTGAAGAGGTTATGTTTTGTATTTCAGATTTTTTACAACTCTTGCCCAAGTTTTCAGTAAACACTAACGGCTTCGGCTCTAAGCCTAAAAAGGTTTTAATTGTTCCTGCCTTAGCAATAGGAGTTTTCGGCCTAATTGTGCTTAGTTTTAAAACTTGGTTGGGTTTTAGCTTTGAAGTAGCTTATACAACGGCCTTCCTGCATCAGTTTCTATATCATGCAAATGCCCACCATCTTCCTCAAAATCGTTAGGATCAAGCAATCCTGGTAGCTCTCGGTCCTATGCTTCTATAGAATGATTCAATTCACTGCGCAATAGTTCTTGACGTTTGTCAAGGAGAGTAAATAACCCGCTCCTTCAAGCTCTTCTGCTATGAAGGGCGGCCCAAAAAGTGATTCCCCCCCCCTGTTTCATCTTCTTCTTCCTTCTCATATAGATTAATCGCGTCGAAATCTTCATCATATATTTTATTTATATTCTTTTTTGTTTTATATAAAAATGAACTCATATGGTGTGACCCTCGAGTCCATACAGAAATGAGAAGGAAACCCCATGGCGAAAAAGTATAAGGCAGACTGTATGTAGTGTAAATACCCCATCAACAGTCAACTTGACAAGCCATAATAGTTTACGTCTTCCCTGATCTTGCGCTGGCGATGTACTAATGCCAGGCAACTTGCTAACTAATCATTCAAAATACTTATTAACATCGACCAAGATCCTAATGCAACTGTTGTTTGCTAATTTGGCAGTAGCAATCGTTAAACATATGGTAAATCAAACTGGAGGGCAGAGAAGTCTTTGTACAAAGTCGAGGCAGACATTTTTGCCCTCTATTCTGAACTATGGCCGCTAAAAAAGAAAGAAAAGAGAAAGTTTATCAGGGAATACAAGGCCCAAACGGTCTCAAGCACAGGCTTATAGCGGAGGATGCAAAGAATGATGTTTCAAGATGAGGCAGTAGCAGAAGCATTGGCAACAGATTCTGCATCCCACTAGATTTTGAACAGTTTAAAGACGCATATGCCAATATTATACCAAGGCTCACTAAAAGAACAAACTTACCTTATTGACTGACATTTAATCCTAGCGATTCTGTTGTTCCTGTCTGAAGACCCGAAGCAAACTACAAAGTTAGACGGACATTTCCTCTTGTAGTTTGATGTTGTTACTAACCCCGACTGCCAAACAATCTAAACCCAGTATAAAAATAAAACCTATGATTTAATTATTAAAGAGTTATAACACTTTCAATTACAGAACTAGAAACAAGCGAGACACTCTTTGGAACATACATACTAAATCTGTCTCTGAAAGTCTTTAAAAGGAATTTGTTTCTTGTTTTACTGAAGGGACAACTTCCTTTTCATAGAGAATCAGAAGCGTTTTAATAATCCAAAAATTGAGAAGGTAGACTGTGCACTAAATGGCAAGTCAGATCAGTATGTATTCGGGTCCGTGACTTTTACCACCCTCACCAACACTTTTGATGAAATACGAAAGTTGTTCGCAGGAGGTAGGCAAAGAGATCCCTACAGTTTGATCAGTATGTAAAAACTTCGCCATTATGAGGTAAAACTCGAAGGACTACTTAATACACCCAATATGGGTTGTGTTGGATTATAGATCATACATTAACAACAATTGTTTGAAGTGGAAAAGGGTAGGGCAAGTTGGTAAAAAAAATAAATATTCACAAGAAAGCAGACAGAAACTCCCACATAAAAATGCGCATGTTTTTATGGTTGTGATGCCAGTTAAACATTGAAGAAAACAGGTTAAAAGACTTGCTTATTTAAAATGCAGAAGAAATAACCTATTAAGAATAAAAAAACAGATGGATAGTTTGAAGTTTCTGCCAAAGATCCGCACAGTACTCTTACTCTGAGGATAACTGGTGTTGGAAAATGTCTTCGTCTTGATTTTGTTACAAACAATATATAGGTTTTCATTACGACGCACATTGTTTATATTCTGCAACAACCATTAAGCCACAACAAGTCTTACAAAGGAAGGGAAGTTTATTTGGACAGACGAGAAAATATTTTCCTAGTTTGATCCTAGCGACAAGCTAAACGACGTTTAGAAACATTACTATAGACTATTTTGAGGGAACTGAAACACTGTTTCTATTATTGATGACTGTTCATCTGAACGAGACTTGTTAAAAACTGAAAAACACTGTACAAAGCTAGCCTTTAGTGGGCGCCACCCGCCTTAGTACTACTGTGGTGGCTCTAACTCAAAATATACTGCTGTCGTTAAAAAGACTTTCGATCGCAGTTAAAATCGGTTGTATTATTTGTACAACTAAGGAACAAAGATAGTTTTTTTAAGCAGTTTAAGTTGAAAATTATATAATAAGGGACAAAAGATGAGCTAACAAAATAAAAGAGCAGTTTACAAAAAATCTAGCATGCTAAGCATGCCTTGCGACAGACCCCCCGTTCAATACTTTTTGTTTATTATTAAAATTTAATATTAAAAAGAATGTCTAGAGGGGGCCAGAATCCAAAAGCGCAGCTAGCTCCTAAATGCGTTGCTTTAGAGCTAAAAGACTGAGCAGACACAGCCCGAGTTTGATCTGATAGGGTGATAGGAAATGTTTAAGGATTTGAATACACAGATGAATGGGGTTTACAAACGAACAGAAATAGAAGAAAAAACGACAGCAATATCCTAAAACAAGAACAATTAAAAAATCTCGAAACAACTGATTACGGCAAATATGAATACCGGCTTTTATAGACAAGACAATAACTGGTCCTTGCGGTCCTGACATAAACTGGGATTTTAAATTTGACTTGTTAGGCCCCAAAGTATACTTGATTAAAAAAAAATCAGAAATGCTTTGAATGCCCGGTCCCTTTCTTGCTAAGCTTGTTCCAGGAACACAACAGAAAAAGCAGATGTAATAGATACATATAAACGTGAATAGTGCCTGAGCAGAAAAGAAGTCCTTAGTTGAAGTGGGGGATGACAAAGTAACCCAAGAATTTATCCCAAAACCACCAAGCCGTAACAACAGTGCTACTTTAATTTTTGTTTTATTAATTACTCCAGGGATCTAATTCCCTAGTTGCCAGAACAGAAGAAAAAGAAACACCCGAAGGTTGCTGTGGGGAGGACCCAGAGAGCACTGTCTTCATCTGCCTTTAGGAGGGCGAGTCCCTGTACCACCCTTGGAGGCGCTGCGCTGGTTGACGATGGTACAGGCATGCGCAGGACACTCCATTAGATATCAAGGGACATAACTGCTCCTGAAACAGAGGTAAATAAGACTACAGGATGCAGCTCATAACACCTTAAAGTAGCATCCCATGGGTGACCAGCCCGTATTTCATGACTGCAGAGCCCACCGGCGAAAAAACCACCCTCCAGCTGCCGAGTCAAAACCGCCACAGACCCAACCACACCCTGCCCACGGACAGATGAAGACAGTGCCACATGGTCCATACACAGCCAGCTTTCGGCCATAGCGGTCTTATAAGCCCTCAAGAGAGAATGCCCAAGTTTGTCGTCTTTCCACTGTCAACAGGACTTCCTTTCCCTGTGGTCAGTGGGTCTTTCCTCTCCTCACTGGACCTTTCTCCAGGGTCAGCCTAGTTAAGGCAAAGAAGAAAAAGAAACACCCGAAGGTGCTGGGGAGGAACCCAGAGAAGCACTGTCTTCATCTGCCTTTAGAGCAGTCCTGTACCACCCTTGGAGGCCTGCGCTGGGGTTGACGATGGTACAGGCATGCGCAAGACACTATCCATTAAGATTCAAGGACATAACTGCGCCTGAACAGAGGTAAATTAGAACTACAGGAGGCAGCTCATAACAGCCTTAAAGTAGTCATCCCAGGGTGTACCAGCCCGTATTTCAATGACTGCAGAGCCCACCGGCGAAAAACCACCCCTCTCCACTGCCGAGCCAAACCCCACAGACCCCACCACCCCTGAGGCCCACTGACAGATGAAGAAGTGCCACCTCCAACACAGCCAAGCTTCGCCATACGTCCTTATATGCCCCTCAGAGAGAGAATCCAAAGTTGTAGTCTTTCCCACCGGTCAACAAGGACTTCCGCCTGTGGTCAGTGGGTCTTTCCCTCAACCGTCACTGGACCTTTCTTCTCCAAGGTCAGCCTAGATAAGGCAAAGAAGAAAAAGAATCAACCCGAAAGGTGCTGTGAGGACCCAGAGAAGCACTGTCTTCATCTGCCTTTAGAGCAGTCCCCTGTACCACCCTTGGAGGCCTGCGCTGTGTTTGACAGGGTACAGGCAGCGCAGGACACGACCATTAAGATATCAAGGGACATAACTGCTCCTGAACAAGGTAAATTAGACTACAGGATGCAGCTCATAACAGCCTTAAAGTAGCATCCCCATGGTGTACCAGCCCGAAATTCATGACTGCAAGAGCCCACCGGCGAAAAACCACCCTCCAGCTGCCAGCGGCCGAGGCAAACCCGCCAGACACAACCACCCCAGCCCACGGACAGATGAAGACAGTGCCACTCCAGACACAGCCAAGCTTCCGGCCATACGGTTCTTATATGCCCACAAGAGAGAATCCAAAGTTTAGATCTGTCCCACCGACAACAAGGACTTTCCCTGGGTCAGTGGGTTCTTTCCTCAACCGTCACTGGGACCTTTCTCCAGGTCAGTCCTAGTTAAGGCAAAGAAGAAAAAGAAACAACCCGAAGGGGTCGGGTGGATGAACCCAGAGAAGCCCTGTCCCTTCATCAGCCGTTAGAGGCAGGTCCTTGTACCACCTTGGAGGCCTGCGCTGTGATGACGATGGGCACAGGCATGCGCAGACACTCCCATTAAGGATATCAATGGACATAACTGCTCCTGAACAAAGGTAAAATAGCACTACAGGATGCAGATCAATTAACAGCCTTAAAGTACATCCCCCATGGGTGACCATCCCGTATTTCATGACTGCAGAGCCCACAGCCGAAAAACCCACCCTCCCAGCAGCCGAGCAAACCCCACAGACCCAACCACAACCCTGCCCACGGCAGATGAAGAACAGTGCCACTCTCCAACACAGCCAAGCTTTCGCCATATACGGTCCTTATATGCCCTCAAGAGAGTTAGCACGGGGAGTACAATTATCGTCTGGATCTTGGATGGTCCCTTAAGCTGTTTATTGCCATTACAAAAAAGGGAAGTAAAAAAAACACTTTCTTATCATCTACAAGGTACTGTGAATGTTGACAAAGACAAACTAACAGTACTCGACTTTATTTTTCATTAAAGTATTAGATTTTATTGCGTTTAAACTCCATGTTGTGAATTGCTAACCAGAAGGATTAATAAGAACATTGTTTACAACTTTAATTTGATTAAAAATGGAGGTTCAACAGGTTAGGTTAGAGCAAATAAACTGAACTATCAAAAGGAAATAGAATGCGACTTGGATAAGAATATAGGGTTACTAAAGGCGAAATAAGCTATACTTTAAAACTCTTTGCTTATGTAATTACTGGCTCAATCAACTGTAAGCTAGCGTAAGTGCTGGTCTAGTGTTTTTTGCTGTTTTAGCTACTGGGGTTGGAGCGCCCAGCCTCTTTAGGCATTAGGAGTCTCTGGGTGTGATTAGGGGCTGTGTCTAGATTGTACGATTGCTGTTTATAAAAAAAATTACCTCCTAAATTACAAAAGCACCTACTGCCATTGTTGCCCAGCATCAGCAAAACTTTGTTCATTAAGATTAAGAATAAGCAAATCAAATACAGGATGAAAACATTACGGGACGAAGAATTTTCAGAAGCTTATGGCCGATGGAGAGGATCACAGACGACAAAAAAATTAAACTTTTCAAAAGGAGTGAAAGACGTTAACTTCACGACAGGTAGACACTGATGCAATTAAAACAGAACAATTTGAAAAACCACACATGATTAGCTAAGCCCAAAATAGACAAAAAAATAAGTTTAAAACAAAAAATAAGTTTAAGCAAAAATAAAGTCCCTATTTTTTTTGTTAACTCCCTGTGTTTGGCGGGACACTTTGCAGCTCTCCCGAACAAAAGTGATCTTTTTAGAGCAGGCGTTTTTAGACGTAGTAACACCGCTAGCAGAGAGAGTCTCTCTTAAATAAACACGGGAGGGGTTTTTTTTATGATTCTTTCACAACTTCATATACGTCTTACGCGCCATTAGGACCTTGGCTCTAATACTAACATCACCTTCTGCTCTCTTCTCCAGGAGCATTACAAGTATCTTACTTTAGTCCAAACGGCAAGAGATTTGAGTCCCCTGCACATCTTCAGTAAATGCTAATTTTTTTAATTGATCGCGTTTACTGGGTTTAAGGCCTGTATTGCGTTAAAATTCTTCATGTTCTATGGCACGTAAGACTAGCTGCAATCTCCTAACCCATTCTGTGTTACGCGCTCTGTGCTTCGTAAGTGTCCCATTAATTTCTCTGTGATATTGATAGGTAAACAGGCTTTCAGCCAGATTCTTATTAATGTATCTACTAGGCTTGTGATCGATGTTGCCTGGGATTGCCTCCTCCTTAACTGTAACATTGAATGTTTTAAAAACAGTTGGTTTACAGACCCTTTAAACTCTTTTTCCATCATCAACATGAATCCATTCCCTAGGATACATTAATGGGCCTCGCATGTATATTTGTTGTAAAGTCCACAGCCATAGTAGTGAGCTTTTATATCTGTAAAGGTTCACGTCTTTGTAGGTATCTTGAAGCCATGTCAACAACTGTCCAGAGCATACTTTAAACTTTTTTTCTTCTAACTTTATTCAGTGGGAAGATACAGCTACGAGTTCCATCTGGTGGGGTGTCGTTTGGAACTGAGTTAACAAATCTAAGGCCTTATTATTCTTGGGGGCAGGCCAGATAGATATCCCAAATTGCCTTTTTTTGAAAGCCATCTTTCGGCATCTGATTCAGGACACTCTAGCAGCTTTACTCAGTTTTCAATAGCAGTCTTCTTTTCCCATAGCCTTTAGGGAATAATATATTTTGTAACTTCGTATTGTTCATATTTTAAATGCATATTTATTTTACAACAAGAAAGTGAGCAACAAGATAAACTAGGTCATGCCAACTACAATAAAAACGATCTCTGCAGTCTTCTGTTCCTCAATGCTCATAAAAGTCAGAAAAGTTCTGGCGGTGGTGATGTTAGAAACTACTTTTCCTGTCACTAATAATACTTATTCATTGCGTCATCAACGTCTGTAAATGTTGTGCTCGCATTACCCCTGTTTCTCTTAACTTTTTATATAATAAAGCTAAGTGAGCAATTCGGAAACTCCTTACATTCTCATAAGCGTCTCTTGCCTTATCTAAATATTCTATTGCCTGTTATGGCGTTCTCTCTCTTCAACGGACCGCAAATTTACTAAACATAAAATTGCTTTCCATAGAAGCTAAAGCATACCAATAGCTTCCTCCCCCATCATAACTAATCCAGACATCTTTTTAATAAAAAATCAATAGTTTCTAGATTAATCCTTCTATGTATTAATATTTTCTTGATAATCCCCTGTGTAACAAGAAAGTCTTTGGAACGCAATCCCCGCAGTGAATACAACTATAACCTTAACAACGCCACAATGTCTAACCTTCCTAGGTCGCTGGCTCATATTTTAACATGTTTTTTGCTAACACGCTATAGCCAATAATAAGGACCGCCAATTACGGCAGAATGGTAAATCGTTATGATATCTATTTTTCACATCATCTTTTTAAATAACTAAAAAAATAATTACATAATCATAATACGAATGACTGTCTATGTGGTTTTTTCATCAATAATCATTTGTGGTTAAAGCAAAAATAAGGTTTGCGGCAACTAGTTTTGGCGAATCTTCTATCTTTCCCATGTTGGCAGTTTTATATTTCCTAACAAAACATTTGCAGAGGTTGAATAAACTATAAACACCAACGATAGGCACTGCATAATTAAACCACGTTTCAACTCCTGGTTTTAAAAGTATTATATTAGTTTTTAATTGCTTTTTAAAATGGATTGTGACGAACTATTAAGTGTGAGGATCATAGCAGACAACTCCGCAGACCACTGCCATAAAGAAAGATTAACTCTCTGGCTGCGTGGAAAAACTAACAGTAATTAGGCACTGAACTATGTTGAAAAATCCCAACAACTGTCTACATAATAACGTTTGAGAAGTATACGCTAGGACGAAGCACAGCTAGGACAAAAAATTGGTTTAGAATCAGTGGGCAGACAATGATTAGTTTTATTATGCTAAGTTAGTAAGTATGATGGCGCCGGTTGATTCAGAAGAAGCTTTAAAATATGACTTATCACAAGATCCGGTTTAAAACAAATCGCTATAAACTCTATGCATGTTGACAATGTATTACATGATTTGTAACTATGTTATCCCCATTCATCATGGATTATTACGTTTAATCATATTAATTTTGATCATATGGAAATTTAAATGCAATAAAAAAAAATGAAAGCGTTACAGACGCCGCAGAACAGTTCGCCAGGAGCAGAATGTACCACCCAGAGAATGCCCACAGAGCAACCCCACAAGTGAATGTACCGCAAGTGAGTAGTTTACTAAGCCTAAAATGGCTGAGGCGTGTTGCGGCCGGCCCATAGACTTGTTGAATGGCACAGACTGCAAAAAGCAAACAATCAGCAAAACAAAAATGTTAGATAGTAATACAACATCGCCGCCGCCAACAACAACACACTTAACAACCAACAACAATCTCAATCATCGCAATTAACTACAACATCACAATCAAACAATAAGAATGTATCTTAAAGTATTGGGTGCCTGCTGTTGTTGGTGGGTTATTTTTAGGCAAACAAATACTTAACCCCATACCTAACACAAAGTCACCAGTCCCCTCAAAAACAGTAAAACAGAAGAACCAGCTCTTGCAAAAAAAAAGGTGCAACCTCCACTGTAGACCCATTTTCTATGGAAATAGTTTTTTATGGAACTAGATAAGTACAAGTTTAAGTAAAACTAGATAAGTACAAGTTAAGTTAGTTATAGAAGTACTTTTTAAGTTAAGTGCAAGTAAATTACAGTTAAGTGCAAAAAAGTAATTTCTAGTTTTAAGTTCTTGTTATGGTCTTAACAATTACTAGTTAGGATCCTTAGTTAAGTAACTAGTTAGGTTCTTAGTTAAGTAACAAGTCAAGTCAGTCAAGTAATCTTTATAAAGTTCTTCCAATGCCCTACACATAATGAAAACGCAGGATTGACTAAGTTCTCTTGTTATTGTTAGAAGACTAGTGATTTCTTGTTAATCAGCAGTTTTGTGGTTTACTTGATGAAGAGTAGAGCGCAGAACTACATTTGTGTGATAAAAACTTTGTTTTCAAAGAGAGCTTGCTTGTAGTTGTCGTGATTTATATTATTTTGACAAATTCATTACTTATGCCCTTAGCTTATTTTAATTACAAAGTCTGGCTGGCAACGCTATACATCTTGACCGCCAAAACCAACATATTCTATGATAACTGTCCCCATTAAGTTCATCCTTCATCTTTCCAATCACTTTCTCTTGTCAGCAGTTGAATGTAAAGGCGAATCTTTCGATAGTCGCATGTGTCGTACCACCCATCAGTTCCTTTAGCCACTTTCTGTTTCTAAGTCTTTGTAAAAGTCTTCTGTGGGGACTCTAGAATAAAACTATCATGTCTGTGTAAAGGACTCTTGCTCTTCTGGGTACAGTGGTTTAAAGTAGTCGTACAGAAATTCTAGATCAAATACCTTTGACAACTCTAATACGGTAAAGCCAATAAACACCGGCTTTCCAACTTAAACATCCTTTTATTCTTCATCATATTGCCAACCAGGGCTATTTTTCCCCCCCCCCCCCGTTAAATCTTCTAAAGTCTTTGAAGTGTGGGGGGTTTTGATATGAGGGGGGTGGGGGGTGGGAGGGGGGGGGGGGGGGGGGGGGGTGGGGGGGGGGGTTGGCAAACTTAAATTGCTTGGTTTCTTTTGTACTAATGTGACATCTTTACGATTGTGTACGTCTCCATCGTCTTACCAAAATCAGCAGTTGTTCATCAGTTTAAAGAAGTCTTTTTCTGAAGCATCAGGGATTTGGTTCTAATAGATCAGTGGTTCTTCTGGATGTATGATGGCCTCATTAAGGGCTCTTGAGCACAGATACTTATTCTGTGAACAGCTGTCAGCTTTAGTCCGTGTCTTAAGTAAACTGTAGGAGTCTGTATGCACACATATTTAGGTTTTATGTCTAAGATTAGGCACAAGTTTAGGAGTTCGATCGGATCATCTTTTAATCTTTACTGCGCAAGTGGGTAATCGTTGTGGAATCGTGTAATTCTTTAGGAATATTCTAAGTCTGGCTTCCCAAGATTAGTCCTGCTGGAGTATCGGGGTAAGCTGTGACAGAAACTTAACACTGTATTAAACTTCATGGGTGCCCCTGGTTCACACTTCAATTATCTTAGTGGGATTGCTGAGACATGGCCCATCCATACAGAGTGTTGTCGTCAAAGTACATTAGATAGTATGGATGTTTGGTGGGATCTAGTCGTTCTACAACCTTGTTGTTTGGCTTTGCAGTAATGATGTGAGGCCATGCTAATACCTCCCATAAACCGTCTTCCAATCTTTGAAGTGTGGGGTAGATCAGAAATTAAGTCAATCGTGATGTTTTGAGTAGCCTTTAGAAAGCATCCCCAAGAAAGGCCAGGCGCAGAGATGTAATGTGATGAGTCCTAAGCTTGTAATGCTCATGCGTGTAATCTGGTAATTCTGAAAGGGCGTCTAGCCTAATAAACACACGACACCAATAAAAATTGACATGAAAATACGCCATTGTTTGGCATTTGTAATTCTGTTTCCAGGATTTCTGTCGTATTCATATTCATCTCATTTATGTCTTTGCCTCTAAGAACTAGAAAAGAAAGCGCCATTAGGGGAAGCGATCTTCATCACACCTATCCCACGAGTTTCATGTATTCCCATAAGATAGACGCCTGTTACGCACACAAAGATGATCAAAGTATTGTTTAGTGATTGGAAAGTCTTGTAGCAATCACGCTAACTTATCTAACTAGCCACTGATGGTTGGGCCAAGTCATAAAAGGATAAACAGTCAAGAGTAAAAGTCATTTAATTTTCTGAAGACCTGTTCAATGCAGGTAACCCTCTAATTCAGAAGTAACGCTTGCATGATAAAATGAGAATCGTAGCCTCGTAGCTTATGAAGAAGATAGGCATTTTCAATGTCTATAGGGTCAACTTAAGCTGAAGATTACTATTGTCTGTGCCCCGGCGGCCCCTCTGAACTTTCCAGTAATGTGATCGTGGTCTCTTACTGTCACGTCTTTACTGTTAGGTGTTAGCTCTAAGCCGCAAATCCAACATTGCGTAGATGAGTCATAGCGTTCTGGTCTTCGGAGTCATAACAATGCCTGAAAGATTTAGTTGGTTGGATAACTGTTTGCGAAGTTTTTTTTATCTGCTCTAAAAATCTACTAGCTGCGTTGGGGCCTCTGTAAATCTGGGGGTGTCGTGTGTTAAACCGTCTGAACTAACAACAATAAACGCATAAGAACAGATCTGTGGTGAGTTAATAAGGTTGTTTTTTGTTCTTGCTGTTGTGGGCCGTATTTACTGCGGTAAGAGCGATTCAAAGTCAGCATTAAACCAGTACGGCTCATCTGCATTTTGTGTAAATTCTTAAAACTAATTTTAAAGACCCGGGTTTAGGTGTGAGGAGTTCGGTTTCACAGTCTACAAAACTTTTACAAACGTTTCTTATGCTTGGCAGCTTCTTCTTAGTAGAAATTTGAGCAAACCCCTTTCTACAAACCTCTTTTTTAGCTAGATGCTTTGATGTAAAACCCATAAGTCTGCTTATTGTTCTGATTAATACATAATGACTCTTTGTACTATCTTTAACAGAATCAAGTTACATGCTTGTCAAGTGGCTCGCCTAAAGTGGGAGCTTTGGGGAGAAACCCTTAGAGGCACTAGTTTGGTTTTTTACAGACCATGTGTATACGTCCCAGTGATTGGTTTGTTTTGCTCTTAAAACTGAGATATGCTGTTTATACTTACTGGAAAGGTTATGTTACAAAGTTCAGCTCTTGTTTGTATGATCATAATTAGAAACTCTTTTTTGCATGATTTTTAACAGGAAAGTAAATGCGCTAAAATACCCCACATAAAACACATGTTGTCAGTATTTTTTATGTTTTAAGACTGCTCGTTTTAAAACTAACTCTTTTGGGAGAGGAAGGTAAGAATTGGCCAACTATGGATAGAACTTTGTTTGTCTCAATTTGGATTTCAAGGACTGTCCTTCGGGCCAGCCAGAACCCTTAACTTTGCCTCCTCACTTGCATGGTTAAACCTGTTTTAAGCATGTAGTCAGCCCAGTTGGAGTTAAAGTCGTGATAACTGATAACTTCTTTCGTTTAGTTGAAACCCAAACTTCCATGCTACTATCATAGTGTTATATAATCAATCAGAACGGTCAACAGCACTTTACTGGGGGCTCCATCTGAAGAGACTCTGGGATTTTAGAGATAGCGTGTGCCACGCTTCATGAACGGTTGTGGGGTTAATGATTCATGTCTACTTCACTGAACATATTGCTTAATTGTTTTTTTTTCAATATCAAATATTTCTTCCTTCGTATATATTTTTTCCGTCCTCGAATTTACTTGTGGTCGTCTTTTTAAGCCAAAAATATTTACGTAGATTAAAAAATAAATGTAAATAAAAGTAAGTAAAACGCTTTTTTATTCTTCACCAAGTGCCGCAACACTTCAAACATGTTAACCTTACAATAACCCCTGCTAATTTTTTAGCTTTTTCTGAATCACTACAGTCAATGTTTATCACTTTAAATGGCTTCGTTAATAGTTCACTATTATCTTTTATTATATTGTTTACATCTTCTCAAACCCAAATTCACTAAAAATCAATGTTTAATAATTTCATTGTTTCGTCAAATAGTTCATTACGTTCTTTAAATCGATTCCCCTGAGTTGGGCAGCCATTTTTTTAATATAAAATTTAAATAAAAAATAATTGTAAATTCAACTGTTATTCATAGTCTTTTCTAATCGAAAAAACTTGTTTCTTTATTAAAGCGAATAGCTACCCCTTCAGGGGTGTAGAAACAGTCAGATTAACATCTTCAGGAGCTATTTATCAACTAAAATAGCAAACACTTTACAATTGGTTGAGGCCAAGAATCTGTTATTTTAGATAGCTTCCAATACACTTCTTGCAGGGTCTATACAATTAAAAAGATCAGTAATTAATTCTTCAAACCTGTTCTTTAACTGATCTTATGGGCTTCTCTCTCCCAATCCAACTCGTAAAGAAATATTAAAAAGCTCTGTAGCTAATTGGGCCCTTTTCATTTTTAAACCAGATTAAAATCAAATTAAAAAAAATTAATTAATCAGTTTCTTTTGTTTTTGTGCAAAATCAGAAAAGTTATATGTGTTTTGCGTGAGTGGGCAGGTGGTGGGGCGTGTGCGGCTTAATCAACTAGGCCAATCAATCCCAGATCCTTTAAACCTAGTTTACTGCACTGCTTTGTAGGACAAACGTGTGCGTGCGTGCGTGCGTGGGTTGGGGGCACGTGGAGGTGAGTACGTGGGGCGGGGGTGGGGGGGGGGGAGGTGGAGTACGTGGGGGGGGTGGGGGGGGTGGGGGGTTTGTGCATGCGTGGGGGGGGGGTGGGGGTGGGGGGTTGTGCATGCGTGGGGTGGGGTGTGTGTTTTGCAGGAGTTACCCCCCTTTAGTATTATTTTCGGCCTGTTTGAGGCCTTTTGGGTCATTGTTCGGCGCGGAACAATGACCTAGTTCGGGGCATATTTTAGCCTTAGGTGAAGTCAGCGGCTGTTGGCGTCACGCGACCTGTCGCCGCTACATAGCCGCTGCTGGATCAAAAACCGACGCTGTCTCTTGGTCTCCATGTGTCTGGCCTCATCGGCTAGCCTTTAATCGCTTTGCAGAACTCACGAAAACCAACGTCGCTTTGCATATATTTTAAAATGAGCCTTCTTTTCTCATACAAGTGTGGATAAAAATTTTCCAAGCTTGTGAAGTTTTGGTTTAATAGAAAAAACAAAATGATAGTTCCGTCAGTTTTTTTACACAGCGTGGGTTTCCATCAAAATTTCGTTTTTCAAATAATTATCCAAGACGCTTTTGGATTAGACTTTTTGAAAAGAGTTTTTGTTCTTTCAAGCCAATGGCCTAAAAGCAAAGTTTTCCCGAAGAGTTTTACGATTTCGGCTTTGATCTCAAAACCCCAGCTTTCAGTAAAACGGCGTAATTTCAGCATGTTTTTTAACTTCATAAAGGACCCTTCATCAATCGGCTCATTATCAAGTTTTTCTCGACAAAACAATTACTTAAAAAATCATGCAGTTCACTTACTGTCATTTCACGGGTTGGTTTCTTCGTTTCCAAAAGATCTAAACTTTCTTTGGCCGGGTCGGTTTCGAGCAAGGCTCGCCACGTTCCAATTTTCAAGATATAAAATCATTTCTTGATAATACTTTTTGTGTTTCAATATTATTTTTTTTTGCTCATTCGAATAAAGCAAATCTCAGTTTGGCTTCTTGAGGGGGGGCATCCATTGTGGTTTCTTGTGAAGAAGCCTCGGGTCCAAACTTAATCCGCATTTGTTCAGAGAGAGAGATAAAACGCACACGTCTAGACACCTAGACCGTCCATGCATAATGCCAGCACGGGCCGGTCCCCAAACCTACCCGACAGAAATGATGTCATACCCCCTGTCGATTGGTTGAAACCCCGAACACGTGGGCAGTAAACTAATTAATAATGGAGTATTTGCAGGGGGTCTCGTGAGCAACAGCGCGTGCAAGCAGCACGGGAAACCAATATTGATTAGAACAGGCCCCGTGACTGTTAAGCCATTTTAGTTCATTTTATGTGTCTGCAGAGAATGTAAATATCTTCGTTCACGATCGCCCATGTGATTCTGCACGGAAACCCCCGTTCAATGTGCTAATTACGTCAATTTTAGAATTAGCATGTTTAAATTTTTTTTGTGAAAAGGTGTTAAATTTGGCCAAAACTGACATGAGAAGGGCGTGACTTGGATGTGAAAAGGGGGGTTTTCGGGCAGAATCACATGGGTGGTCTTGAACCAACATATTTACATTCTCTTCGTATATCACACTCCTGATGGCCATTATCCACGAACACCACCCCCCTGATGGCCATTATCCTCGTACACCACACACCTGATGACCATTGTTCTCGTACACCTCACACTTGATGACCATTATTCTCGTCACCATACACCTGATGACCATTATCCACGAAACACCACAAACCTGATGACCATTATCCACATACACCATAACCTGATGACCATTATCCACGTAACCCACCCCACTGATGACCATTATTCACGTACACCACACACCCGATGACCATTATCCACGAACACCAACACTGATGACCATTTCCACATACACCATACACCTGAT
>CM031596.1:92149335-92179335 GCA_018398815.1 Conus ventricosus
ATTTTCAAAAATAACGGAATCTGTGTCTTAACATACGATGCACCTTTCAATGTGCAAAAGGGACTAGAATCGATTGTGGATGAGGCATGGTAACACATACTGTGTAACTTGACACGCACGTGCAGTGCTGTGTCTGCTTTTGTGCAATGGTTCGTGTTCTCGGGCGTAGGCTGCTTCTCAGTGGAGACATTGAGCCCAAACCCCTGGCCCAATTTACTGAGAAAAAACCCCAACGAAAGATGAAGTCGAAAGAACACATACCCCACTGATAGATCAAGACAAGCTTGTTGAAGCATTGATGCACGCGATGCAAAACCAGCTGCGTGAACAACCACAGTGCTCAGAAATGACATGTCTGAAATAAAACAGGACTTGGGCCCAAGTGAAACGACAGTGCGAGGAAATAAACAAACGCTGTGACAGACTGGAGACTGAACAAAAACATCTGACGACACAGTGAAAGACATAACTTATGACATACATGACCTGTTTGCTGTGTCAGATAAAAGAAAGGAACAAATACATCAATGTTCTGAAACAACTGACAGCATGAAACAAGAACTGGACAAACTGAAGGCTGACACAGAAAAACTAGAAAGTTTTTTCTCGAAGAGATACTTAAGATTTTTTGGTATTCCCCAACAGGGCCCAGTGAATCATTTGACACATGTGCCGTGCAGTATTTGATGTTGTTGAATGCATTGACGGACAAAAACAATGGACTGACAACGCCCATCGGACGTGCGCACAGAACAGGATACAGAAGAGATGACCAACCACGACCAATGATCGTGAAATTTAACAGATGGAGAGAACAGTAAATATGCCGACTCTACCCACTTGCTCCTCCACCGAGTTTTCGGGCGAAAGTCCCCTAGAATCAGCATATTACTGTTCTCTGACAAGTAAGACGTCAATAACCAATAAAATAACGATTATCTACAAAAAAACATACTGTGCAGGGTTATCCGTTTTAATTAAATTTACTAAAGTTTTCAGAGAGTAGCATAGGGGAAAAGTAGCCGGGACTGAACACGCCCATAGAGTAACGTAGGGAAAAAGCAGCCGTGACTGAACGCGCTTCATATACAAACGGTGTTGTTCCCACGGCTGTAACTCTGTTAGGGCGGTGTTAACGGCCCTGCTCTGCAGGTGGTAGGTAAGCTTTTAATTGCTAGTTCCCGGCCCACTGCCAGCACTTGGGGTGTCAAAAAAATATAGCTGCAGTTTTAAAGACAGTGCGGATTCTAAGTTAGAAAAAGTTTTTGAATCACAATACTTTTTCAACAGCTTTATAGATTAAATTGTGGGGAAGACATGGAATCAGCTACAACTTTATATTTAACCACACACACACAAAACATACACACACACAGACACACAAACACAAACACACAAACACACACACACACCACACACACACACACATACACAGTAGTGTCTGCGTTCCAAGTCAGCCGACAAACGGCCAAAAAAATTTCAATACTGCCGAACCCCCTCTTTTTCCCCCTCCTTTTCACCCCACTTCTCCGCCGGTTACAATGTATTGCATCATGCTGCGAGACGGCGCTGTCACAGCCGGGCCAATCAGCGAGGGCGCAGTGCTTACGGGCGCTCACAGGACTGGAACACCAACATTCTCCCACTGACTCCCGGACTTGCAAGGACGCTTTTACTTCGCTGTGTACTGTGCTTGGTGTGTTATTCTAAAAAATGGCTACCCGTTTCACTGAAGAGCGGGGCTCTTGCCATTGAACACCACAAGTTTTACCATACTTGCATGTCAGAGTATTTTTTTGAAAAAAGAACGAGGTGAAGCATTTTCGTTGCCGCAGAAACCGAAAAGAAGTAATGCTTTCCTAGAAGGAACAGAAAAAAAAAAAAGTGAACCGACTGCTTTGGAAATGGACGACTATCTTAAAGGTTTTTTGGGTTAAAGGAAATGAAAAGGGTTGAAGGCAATTTGTTGACCAGATATAGCCAGTTTTAATATGTGTTTGACTATCGATGAGATGGTTCATTATTTTAATAAATGGCGCTGCTTGTTGAAAGTTGGCCAAAGCAAAACAATCCATCATGCGTTGATTGTTGGGCGTTGGCTTGAGACAGCCCAAGTCATGTTTAAAAAACAAAAAACGCATCAAACATGGCGTTCATTTCTTAAGACGCAGGTAAACATGGCTGATTCGCATGCTTAGAAAACTTATTCAAATTTCTATGTTTTTTTTATAACTATCCTAATTTCATAAGCTAGGAATCAGTATAAATGAACTGTGTAGCAAACGCCAAACATTATTAGACTTATGCAACTGGATAACGATTTTCGAATGTTCTGGCAAACAAACTAGATGGGGCTAGGCGACCTTAGTACATCTACCAGTATGGAGAGGAGTATGTGTGGCAGCACTATCTTCATATAAATGCCCCAAAATACAATGACGGATGTACTACTACTGGCGATTGAGCCGCCTTTAAAAGCTCGGTACAGCAGAAATTTGCTGTAACTCTGCCAAAGCCAGTTGCAAGCCTGGTTGAGAAAAGAGGAGCACGCAACTAGGCCAAGTGATCTTTATGATCACTTGACCTGAAAAAGCGCGGCAAGCCTGCCGCAATGACGTCAGCACGGAGCACCTGCAAAGCTCGGCAGAAAACTAGGCCAAGTGATCATATATGATCACTTGACCTACAAAGCGGGGCCCAGCACCAGCAAAGCTCAGCGGCAAACTAGGCCAGTGATCACATATGATCACTTGGCCTAGTTGATTGAGGTTGCGAGCAAGACACAACTGTTTAGTCACAAAGCAAGAAGTGGTCCTAGTAGTTTCCCCTTTTTTTTGTTTGTTGGTGTTTTTTGTGTGTTTTGCCTACCCCACGCAGCACAGCCCCTCCACCCCCCCCTGGGACTGTTTAATTGTGTGTTTGTTGTTTGTTTGTGTTTTGTTGTTTGTTTTGTCCTACCCACGCATGCACACCCACCCCCCCCACGCATGCACACACTTAAGTTCCTTCTAAGTTTTTAACTTAAGTTACCCAAAGTAATTTTCTTACTAAGTTGTCTTTAAGTCATCCTTAAGTTACCCACAAGTTCTTACTTAAGTTACTTCTAAGTTTTTATTAAGTCGCCCAGGTTCTTAATAAGTTCTTAAGTAAGTTCTTAAAAAAGTTCTTGATAAAGTTCTTGATAAGTTCTTGATTAAGTCTCCTTTAAGTAAAACCAAGTTTTTATTAAATTTTTCTTATAATTATCAAAAAAAAAGACAATTATGTTTTTATCTTAAATAGCAGATGTCTAATTTTAGTACACACACGCCCTCAAAAAACGCGTCATCGTTGAGGATGTCTTGCTCAGCGTTCTCTGCATAGATTTAAGGAAGTTCTTACATCCTAAGCAGCCGCTTTTATTACAATTCTGGTCTATGGAAATGTCTTTTTTAGACTCATGTCTTTATTTTTGACTTTATCATTTTATAATACGCCATGATCTATTTTTATAAAAAAAATTTAAAAAAATTATTCCATTTGAAATGGATCAAAATGATGCTTTGTTATTGGCGGTTCTGGCGTGCTGTTGTTTTCTGTATTTAAACGGTTCAGATTTTTTTTATTGCTTTTGTTTTGGCTGCCATTCTTTATTATTTATAACAGTTAAACCCCCCCCCGCAGCAGCAAGGGCGCCAAAATGGCAACAGTTTTAAGTTCAAAATTCCATGAAGACTTTGGCGCTGTAGGTTTGAATCACATGAAGTTTTTATAGCCGGCATTGAATCAACTTGTTCTGGCGTTGGCGGGTTGTTATGTTTTCATGATGAGTTATATTCTGTAACATTAATTTTTTTTGTCTGTTCCACTCTGCTAATTTTTTTCCTGCTTTAACACGCCCAGGATGAGGACACTTTTCACTGGCCCCCCTGATTCAGTGTTTTCTGATTCTGCTGATTTTCTGGCTTGGTTACTTTCTCCACCTGATTCAATGTTTCCTGATTCTGGTTTGATGATTTTTCCCGCTCGTTCATTTTGAAGGGAAACAAAATCTATATGATTAAAAGTTTTTAATCCCCCTGATTAATGGCGATAACAATGTTCCAAATCTGTAGTTATAGATCACACCCTAGAGACTCTAATGACTTTGTTAAAATGGATCTTGCGTTAAATATACGTAAGATCTTGTTTAGAATAATGGGAGCAAATTACTGACTAGTTTAGTGTACAAAAATAAGAACGTTTGCCCACACTTTTCACCCTTCTAGACCCCAGCTGCGCTTCATACCTGTTATGATACTTTATAATGTCTTGCGGCGACATCTGTTGAATCTGTTCAATGCCTGAATTCATTCCGAGGAACTGTTTTGTTTTTCCACACGCTGCCAAAGAATACAACCTCTCCTTTTGGGGCATAACAGCTTGGCCATAACTTGGTCATTCATAAGTTCGGGAAGGTTTAGGCCGCCTTTTAGCTGTAGTAGATCATCACTGTTCATGTTTTTTATTAAAATTATAATTATTTTTATTTTATAAAAATGAGCACCGAAAAAACTGTTTCCAACCTTGTATACCATTCTGCTGTTATTGGAGGACTAAGTTTTAGGATACTCAATGCTTGGTAAAAGCCTGTTAAAAATAAAACCAGCAGATCTTGGCAACTAGACTTTGAGGATTCAGCAAAGCTGATTGCTATCATTGCAGTTCGGGGTTTCCACGAAAGATTTTCTAGTCAAGCAAGGAATAATTCCAGACAGTATAAATATGTAATAAAAAATACATTTATAAAAAATGGCTTCAATCGTAATGATGAAGGGGCGCTGTGGTGAATGCGCTTGCTTTTAGCGGAAGTAATTTCGCATTTAGTAAACTGCGGGATGACGGCGAGAGAAAAAGACATAACAAAGCTATGGAGCAACTAGCAGCTGCACAAGACGCCTATGAAAAGCAGAGACTTTGAGCTTAGATTTTTTTTAATGACACACTGAAAAAACAGGGGCATGCAGCTTACATATTTAAAGATGTTGATCAAGCAATAAAACAATATTATCTAGTAACAGCAACCGGTTCAGGCATTGCCCCCACCAAAATTCAGTGACTTTTTATCAAACCATCAGAAAAACAAAAGATGCAAGAAATCGCGTTTATTGCCTTTGGTATGACCGTCGTGTATTTTTTTGCACATAATATTGGCTGAATAAAAATGAACAAAATCTATTATTCGCCCAAAGGATATTGGAAGGGAATAACAGCAATTAAAAAGCTAAGCCAAGCCTGGAGTCAGTGAACAAACAGCAAAGGAATGGTTATCTTTAAAAAAGCAATTTGGCAAATTTTTTACCCGCCCCTAGACGAATACAGAGACCCCACTTTTTGAACACAACTCCCAAAAGACACCCATCAAATGGATCTTCTATATTTACCCCCTGATAGGATTAGACGAAAAGATTTAAGTACGCACTCACAGTCATTGACATAGCTTCAAGGTACAAAGATGCAGAACCATTTAAAAACCCAAAAAAGTGCTTCTTGCTGTTGCTGTCGCCATACAACTGATTTTATCAACGAGGCCCTTTAACTTATCCTGCATGGTTCAAGTCGATGATGGAAAAGAAATTTTAAAAGGGGAAGTGAATCAATTATTGTTTGAAACATAGAGTTACCATTAAAAAAGGCATTCCAGGAGTTCACAGATCACAGGCTTTGTTGAAAACTTTAACAAACAGTTAGCCGAAAGACTTTTTCTCACCAGTATCACCAGAGAGCTGATTGACCCTTCTCGCAACACAGAATGGGTTTGAAGATTGCCCTCAGTTTTGCGCGCAATGAAAAATGAAGAATTTAAAGGGCTAAAACCAGTACAAGCAATCAAATGAAAAAACATTAAATGTTGCTGAAGGAGACTCCAGTTACAACAGCAAAACTATTTCCATTTGGTTTGAAAGTAAGGCACCTTTATTTACGGGGGGAAGCAGAAGGGGACACTCGCATCAGGGGCAACCGATCCAATTTGGAGCGTTGATCCCGTACGAATATAATTAAGAATTGTTAAAAATGAATCCGCCGTGTTTATTTAGGGAAAACTGACAAACAAAACAGCCAGGCCCACTCAATGATTTTTGTGAAGGTAAGAACTGCAGATATTCCGCCAGTCACAGTTCCGCTTTAATTGTAATTTACGGTTCTCTGTGCCAAATTGCTTATGGATAAACTCTGAATTACAATATACCACGTTTTGGGTTTTGTTCTATCTAACGACTTCAGTTGTTACAACTGTTGTGTTGATTCTCTGTAGATTAGATCGCAGTTTTAACGTTGTCATGATGAAAATGTCTTATTGCAAACAGGCTTTCTTTATAGTTGTACTTGTGAATGTTTGTCTGCACAATAAGCTGCGAGATATTCCCTTTGCTTTCTTAATGAATTTTCTCCTGGCTCGAAATACTGTACATTTTTTACCTTAAAACAAACAAACTCTTGATCACCTTTCCAGATAATTCATCCTTCATTCTTTCTAAAACTTCTGTTAGTATTGGTATTGCAAGGCGATCTTAGGAGAATCAGTGTATCATACCATACACTCGCTCCTTTTGCTGCTTCTAATTCTTGTATTTATAGATGTCGTCAGTAGGGATATCTATTACTAACAACTATCTGTTTCGGTGTAATGTACTCGGGAACTAAGGTTACGAGGGCTTAAATGTAGTCATTAAAGAAACTCTAACATCCAAAAGCTTTGTTAATTCTAAAAACAGTAAAAACCATTAAATACAGGTTTGTCGAATTTGACTTTCTTTTTTTTCATCATTATGCGATAGACCTGAACATTGAAATATTCTGAAGGCCTGTAATTAGGTTTTGGAAGTCAGCTTTTAATTGATTTCGTTCTCTTGGTGACTAATCTGACATCTTTGCGCTTGTGCGGTTTTCTCCATAGTCTTTCCAAATCAGCTGTTGTTTCATCAACTTGAAAAAGTCTTTTTTCTGAAGAATCTGTGGGGATTTAGTTCTAGGGTCAGTGTTCTTCATGATGGATGGTTTCATGAATGTCTTGATCAAAGCAATTATGCGTGAACAGCTGTTAACTTTAAACCATGTCTTAAATAAAATTGTAGAAGTCTGTAATGACTGACATAATTTTGTTTGCCTCGAAGATAGGCACAAGTTTGGTTTAGGCGGCTCTCTTGGATCCATCTTTAGACTTTCTGCTGCTAATGGATTGTCATATGCAGGTATGGAGTTCATGAGGGGATATTTCTAAATCAAGCTTCTAGATGTATCCGCGCTGTTGATCTGGCTTAAACTGCCCAACACTTTAATGCCTTTTGTATATTTTCATTCGGTTCGCGCTGTGTACATTTTAAAGTTGGCGCGTAACGAAGTGATTGCGCCATTGCCATCCATACAGATTGTTTGCGTCTAAATAATGATATAGTTAGACCTGTTACTCGGATTCATAGTCGTCCAAGTATTTGTTGTTTGTTTACAGTAAATGATGCGGACGCCATATCTATTTCCTCCGCGCAATCCGTTTTCAATCATCTGATTCATTGGTACATCTGACAATAAATCAATCTGTACTCAGTAATCTTTAAGAAAGCATCCCAGCTCATCCCAAGGGCAGAAATGTATGCGCGGGATCCAAATGTAATGTTTCATGCAGGTCTTTCTATAATTTCCAAAGACGTCGCCAACAAACATTGTATCGGCCATCAAGTATGAACATGATAGTCTCCCATCGTTTACACTCTAACTTTTTGCCACGCATCTTGAGCATGGCTGGTATCAGAATCACTATGTTCCTTTCCTCTTAGACTAGAAAAGAACGCGCCTTTAGGAGGAGGATAGTTGTATCTTGTCAAAACCTTTCCTACTGTTCATGTTTATAAGGATAAAAGCCCGTGCTAACGAGAGTTGGGTAAAATATTTTCGTTATTGGCAGGACTTTAAGGACATAGCCTGTTGCCTCTAATCGATCCCATCATGTGTGCATAGAGTCATAAAAAGACTGTTATTTAAAGTGAAACACATGTACTTTTCTGAAGGGACTGGCAATGCATGCTACCCTGAAGCGCTGGTTACTGGCTTGAATTATAAGGTTGAGAGTATAACCTCGCAAGTTGTGAAAGAATACAGGCAGATTCCATGTTCTTTGGATCAAACTTTAGGTGAAGATTGCATTTACGTGCGCTGCACCTCTAATCTTCCCACTAATGTGATCTGGTCCTTTACTGTGGGGTTTACACTCTTGGGCGTTATCTCTAAACCGCAAATTCCAAACAAGGCGTGGCTGAGTCATACTGTTGTTGGGTCTTCAGGGCGCCCTTTTTGATTTCAGATAAAGTTTACGATAATTAAGAAACAGGCCGATTTCGCACTTGCTGCATGCGTTTTAAGAATGTTTCTGCTGCATTGGGCCCTCTGTATAATTCTGGCGTTTTGAATGAGCGCCATCCGACCTAACAAAATGAAGGCAAATGAACAAATCTGATGGTTACTCATTAAGACTGTTTAGAAGTTTTGGTGGCGCTGGCCCTTCATAAGGAACAATAAGCGACTGAAGTTGCGATAAAACTACGTATGGAGTATTTGAGTCGTTTCCAGTTCTTTAAAACTAACTTTAGATCCTGGCGGGGGCGTTAGTTTGTTCTGTCTTTACTGTCTCCAGACGTTTAACAATGTTTTTTTGTTCAGCTTGGCTTGAGCGGTTGGAATTCTTGTTAACATTTTCTACACGAATTCTTGTGTATGTTTCCATGCTTTTGAAGTATGCGTAATAATCTGCTCATTGTGCGTATTCAATGTGTAATGGGGGCAGCCTGCTGGCGAAAAACATTAGGAGTAAGTCACATGACTTTTGGCGGTTCGCCATATTGTGGTCTGTTCTTGGACACTTTAATTGGCCCAAATTTGTTTCCTCATCCATGTGTATACATTAACTGTTATGGGTTGTTTTGTTCTTCAAACTGATCAATTTGGTCGACAATAAACAGGAAAGGTATTCCATGAAGTTAAGATCTTTGGTGTATTGCCGATGTTAGTCACTCTCTCTGCGTGGTCACGGACATGATGCAGCCTTGCAATAGATCACAACACATGAAACATTTGTTGTCTAATCTTGTTTATGTTTAAAACTGCTCTCTTTAAAACATAAACTCTCGGAGGTAGCGGAATGTATGCCTTGCTACAATCGGTGTACTTAGCCTGTTTAATCTAATCTCTAAGGACTGCGCCCCCCTCTGACCAACCAGAGCCTCTCTTTTAGCTTCTTCAAGCGGCGCGTCAAACTGTGTAAAGCAGTTGTGTATGCCCAACCGGGTGTTAAGTCTTTAAGAGATAGAATTGTATGCTTGTTTAGTTGAGACCCAGACTTCTAGATTTTCTTCATTTATTGTTAATCTTCGATTAAAACAGGCTAACATTACTTTAACTGGCGGGTCTATTGTTAGTTTGCCTGGAACTTGAGAATAGCATGAAAAAACCGGCTTGCAGTACGTTTTGTTGGGTCAATGGTCTTTCTAAATTCAATATCATTCAGTGATTCTTGATAAAACGCTCTCTCTCACGCATTCCTTCAAACAATTCATTGGGCCTCTTAGTATATCTTTGCCATAGCTGTCTTTCTTTTTCTAAGCCACTTATTATTTAATTTAAAAAAAAAAATTACAAACGGCTTAATCAGAATCAATTTCAACGGTTCTTTTTGCGCTGTGGACTCATAAATAAAGTATTAAACTTTTTGGCGTTGTTACTGTGAGGTTTTAGGAACTGAGTTTAATGTCTCGTTTACTTTTTTTTAAGATTCCTTTTTTTTTCTGTCGCGTTGGCTGTTGAGAAAAACTTGCCTCGCCTCCTTTCTTTGAAGATCAAACTTTTGTCTTTTCGTAGTCATTTAAAAATCGACCTGTAAACGATTAAATTCCTTCATCCGTGATGTTTGAGTCAAACTAGTGCTTTATTTATTGTCAGTTGATCGAGCTAAGTTAGTGTTATGTTGAACCATAGCTGTGTGCTTTTGGAGTTTAGTTTTTTAATTTTTTGCCAGGAAGCACTTACAGCTAATGAACCACAGAGTCAGAGAGCTAAAGAAATCTCCTCCTAGAGGTAAAGCTGCGGGGTGCGCCTATGGCCCCGTTGCTAAGGAGACCAAACAGACTCGTTCCTGCTGATTGAGCACACTTTATAGTCGATGCTACAGTTTTAACATTTATGTAACAGCATTAAAGGCAGCAGGCATACCTTCGTTTGGGTTTTGCTGGTATTTTTGATAGGTCTTGCTCTAGTACTTGCTGCATTTGGCGTCTATGTTTGGTATTCTATTGGTTTTTATGTTAGGGTTTCGAATATCTCTTTCTTTTTGGCGCGCTGAGGCACATTTGGATAATGTTTAACAGACATGTTTTTAATAAAAATGAAAAAATAATTTAGTAATGTATATCTTTTAATCTGTTTTCTTCAATATTCAGCTGCGCATCTATATTAAACACAAATGTACATTAAGTGGTTTATTCGGCTTCTTCTTCTTTATCAATTTGAATGTCTTATTACCGTCTCTCACAGTTCTCCGCTTCCATGTACCGATTATCCTCTGTTGACCTTTTGGTCAATCCTAACAGTATTTTGTTGTTAAATATCATCAAGTCTACACTGTGAAGGTGTAGATCTTTAGCCACCAAGGATCAACTGTTGGATTTATACACCTCCCACCTCCAAACAGTTTTCTTATTTCATCAAATTGCTGATAAGGTTGAAGCCCGCTTGCGTAGATTTGGTTAGGACTACCCTCAATCGAACATTGTACTTTCGTTATTTTAGGATTAATAAACTTTTCACTTCCTCTTTCGAACGGTTCTTCATCTTCACACAGCAATAAAATACCTTTAAGCGATCTTGCTGAGACGCTAAACTAAAATTCCATATAGTGTCTGCCCTGCTTCTAGGATATGTTGTATGATGAATCACTCTTTCGTAATATATTGCTAATTTTGACTGATATTGTTGCTCAATCAGCCTTGCTAAATTAGGGTTGCTAACAACGTCAAACTCTAACGAGATGTCAGAAATGCTGTACTTTGCTTCGGTGTTGATGATCTGATAACACGTTTGTATTCATTAAAAGTTAGTTCATATGACAATCTGTCTTTTAATGCTCCTTGAAAGTACGGCGCATGCGCTTTTAACAACTCAAAATCTAAGGGAATAGAAAAAGCGATTTCCATACGCAAATTTTACAGCTGCATACTTTTTACCGTCTTTAGTATCTCCAGCGCCTATTCTATGTTTTAGTGCTTCTTCATTTTCGATTCCCTTGAAACGCAAAGTCAGCCCTTTCATTCCCGGTTAGCCATAGATCAGAATAGGTTAAAAATATGTCTGCATTGTGTAAAGAAAATATTTCTTGCCCCTCAAGTTTTATAGAAATTTTCTTAACGATTGCCCCCCCAGATTCTGTACAACTGTCCTGTTTGGGTCTGTTGTTGAATCGAGCGCTATTTTGAAAGTAAGACGCGCAGACCCTGGCACAATCACGTCATTTGCTCCTAGGTCTGGAAATTTGACAGTAAGAATTTGATCTGCATCAATAGTAGATGGATTATTTGGAACAGTAATAGTCCGCTTATTTCCCTTCACGCCAAAGGGTTCTTTCAGTCTTCTATGCGGGTCAAGAATCGAGCCATGTGCTTGTGACATTTTTATGAAGCAAAATAAAAAAATAATTATTTAAAAACATGGCAGGAATTGAAGATGAAGAAGATTATGATGTTTTTGATCCTGGAGACGACATGAGTGAAATGATCCCTTTAATACAACATCGCTCAACGCACTCAATGCGGCATGAATTAACAGAAAGTAAGGTTAAATCATTTTACGAAAGTTTAGGCCAAGAACCTCCCGAATTTATGGACCCAAATGATTTTGAATTAAAAGATGATCATTTGTCTGTAAAAAACGATCAAGGGCAACTTGTTCGGCTTACAACTAAACCGACCCATCAAAGTTTTTAGCCAAGAGTACAATTATACAAAGACTCAGTGTGAAAGAACAAAATCGCCTTGGTCTTGTTAGGCCAAAATTAAGGGCGGAGGCAGTTTCTAAACTTCAAAACACACTACAAGAACTCCCGACAGATAACCAAATGCAAACATGGAACTTAAAGAATTAAATCAATCAGCAGGCGAATTAATAAATACAATAGAAGCAGAAACCAGTTTTTCAGAAGAAACAGCGTTAAAAACAATTAATGATTCCCCCTTGCTATGCGAGAATTATTAGCCCTTGATCGAACTTTAAGAACCATCAGAGGCGAATTAACAAACAATTTAGCAAAACTAGGTGAACTAGATGGGCATATAAAAAAAGAAAAAGAAAAACTCGTTGAGGCTGATGACGCCAACTTAGGGCCTGATATTAAAGAAAGAATAGCCCAAAGACTAAAAGATCTTGAAAAAAGAAAGATCAGCAAGACTAGAAGTGACGACTACTAACCGGGACCAATTACGAACTCAAGTGAATAGAATAAGAGAAACTATCGAAAAAATTTTATATGAAGACACGACACTAGCAGAAGAATAAGAACACTGTTTAGAGAGCACGGAGTCACATTAGCAAGCGTTATAACAGCCTTAGGATTTGCAATAAGTACACTGGTGTTGGCTATTACAGGCGGCGGTGATCAAAGTTCATTCCTCCCCCACCATCGCCTCCATCGCCGCTGATAATTCATGGGTAAAAAAACAGCTTGATCATCTTGCGGGCTTATTAAAAAATTAGCCAGTAAAGCTATAGACGCTTTACCAGGAATATTGGGGAGTATTGTCAGCTGGCTTTTGTCTACTGCAAGCAAGTAGTTGGCTTTATGGCCAAGCACATTATGGACATTAGTTCTTGTAATAGTTGGGTTACTATTTAGTAAGATAAAGACCAAGTAATCCTATGCCAGTTAATCCAAGAACAAGCGCTGTCTTTTCTATTCATGGTCATCGCGAACAGAGTCCGCAAGCTTTGCTGAGTCTTCAATGACTTTGGGGGTTTGGACTTCGGGGATTAGATGACTTAATCTTGGGTGTTCTTTTATTGTTTGTAATATTACTGGCTCAGAATTTATGTCGTTTTTCCCAACCTTCTGTTCATTGCCTGCTATAAGAATTTCATTATTATAGTTTATTATTGTACCTATCTGGAGTCTGAGGTCAGAAGGCAGCATGTATAAACCAGTGCCAACAGCAAAGTCTACTTTCGATCTTGCGTATTGTAAAACATGTTGGTACCTTTGATACTTGATGGTAAATCAACTGTAGAATTAATGGCGTCCTCTAAATTTGCTAAGTATTGTTTTTGTGCGTCAAAGCCAGTAGATGGATCAGTTATGCTTGATCTTGCCTGTGCTTGCGAACCTAGCAAACACCAAACGTAAGTACGAATATGAGTCGTTTATTCGTTCTATTCCGCCCTAGTTAGGCCCTTAGAAGTGTCTAAGATAAATGTTGTCCATGCTGTTTTATGCTCTTGCTGTAGGGACCCAGGCTGAACAGTTTTGCCTGAAAAGAAAGTTTTGAAAGGAGGATGCCAGTCATAGTTATACTTTCTGTGCGTGCCCGAAAATAAAGGTCGCCTAGGCCATGATTATGATCCAACTTTTGTCTAAAGCCTGTCTTGATGTTAATATTGAATTCGTTACAGATCCTTTCAAAAGCCTTCATGTCTATTCTGTTGCTGAGTGGATTAAATGGTTTGTCATTTGGTAATGGAGCTTGCAGTTCAGTCAAAATACGTCTGAAGGTGTAATAGAAATGAAATCTGTACACTGACCTCACCAAAGGATCATGGTGATTTATAATGATCAGCATACGACACTCCACACCCAGTTGATGCACAAAACACAGCAAAGTTTAACTGGTTCTGATAAAACTGCATCGGATGACTAAACCACGCTTTCTTGATGTGGTCGTTTTCAATAGGGGGTTAAGATAGCTCTTCAATGGAGTACTCACCTTTTTATGAAAAGAGGCAGTCTGGGTCACAGCAATGTCAAGAGTATCAGTTGCTATATTTTTAAGATTGTAGTGCGGCCCAACAGAATATTTTGCACAGTATATTTGAATGCACTCATTTTTATTTCGTTTAAAAATGTTTGTAACAATAACAACTCAAGACCGTCCTTCGTTTTTAGAACATGCTGTTGAAATCGATTGCGGAACCAAAATGGTCGCACTCCATGAAATATTTTACAAAGTCGTATGGTTCAATATAAGTGAATCAAAGAAGAATAATAAGATTCAAAAAATTGACACAACAGGGGTCAAAGTTAGCCAGTTAACAATACCTGATGGTTATTACGGGTTTTGCTCACTAAAAGAAGCAATGAGTAACTTTGACATACTCTCAAACTTAACAATGCAAATCTAAAAAAAAATATTAACATTCAAACCTGAAGAAGCAAATTACTTTTTTGTAAAGGCTAGCTAAAATGTTAGGCTTTGGAGCTAACACTCAGGAGGACACTCAAAGATTTATTGTTACACAGCAAACTACTTATGAGGGGGAAAGTCCGTCGATCTTGCATTACATTCATACTCATGTTATTTGGATGAGTGAGCACGATGAAAACTTATAGGTGGGAAGGCCCTCAATCTGTTTTACGAGCTCTTCCGTCAGGGATGAGCTGCATTTGCATTATGAAATTTTACATTCCAATTTACAGTTTACAACTTGTTTGTGGGGGGTGGTCATTTATTAAAAATTGCAGACAATGCAGGGAAGTTGTGAAATGTGATAACCTGCACATAGTTTTGGAATTAAATAATACGCTACTAAAAATAATGTCGCGAGGGAAAAAAGAACCAAAAAACCATGAGTTACATTTAGCGCCTGTGAGGTGTATAACTTTAGAATTAAAAGACCTTGCAGATGTTGCGGACTTTGAACAAAATGGTGAGATAGGCGCTTTGTATGGTTTTGAGTACACTAAAAGATGGTGATTATAAACGCAAAGAGGTTGGCGACAGTAAAAAGTTTCCTAAACTAGACAGCTGCGCAATCTAGAAGCAAATAATGTTGGCCAGTATGAATATAAAATAGTTCGAAAACCTGACCTCAAATGGCACTTAGAACCATATTTAGAATGGGAAATAAAATTTGAATTCATAAGCCCATTTACATATTTTAGCCGTCAAAAAAGTTTCAGAAAAGCATTCAACTCTGGCCCTTTACATGTAAGCCTTATGCCGGACGACAATAGTCGGAAAGAAATTGAAATAACGCCGTATGGGAAAAAAGCAGTACATCCTCCACAGAAAAGAAACAGTTGTAAAAAAGCTTCTACAAAATTACAGTTCTTTCCAAGCAGAAAATTAGGAGACACGTTCACAATGATATTTGAAATTTCTGTCTTTAAAGATGGTGGAGAGGGATGGGGTTGTGGGCGTTAGTGACGTCCTTATAAAAGGAATTAATATTAGCTGGCAAAACTTGACGTTAAACGCCTTAACGTTGTTGTCGTCGTTCTTCACAATGGCGAGGATATTAAGATCATAACAACAAGCAACAAATCAATGTTGACTTAAATAGAAACAATCTTACAGAACTGAATTGGATTAATCTTACACATTTAGGCCTCGTAGGGTTTTATTATACTGAACAAGTTTTGACGGAGAGTATGATAAAAATAATAACTGGATTAGATTAAAACTCTGTTATTAAAACTATGGAGCAGTTAAACTTTATGACAAAAACTCCTCATTGCTCATTGATTTGTGGGCAGATGGTTGTGGAAAAAAATATTTATCCTCGACCTGTTACAAACAGTTTATCGTTATAATTTTAATCATATTGTGGTTTTCTGTCCAACACTTAAATGGAACAAAGCATATCATGATAGAAGGTTTTATGGACAGATGATGACATATATTTGTTGATCTAGCAATAAACTGAGTGAGTGTTTAGAACAGTTTTATAGACTGTTTGAGGGAACGCAGACACTATTTATTATAGATGACTGCTCAGCAGAAAGAGACATAGTTAAAAAGAGAAACACTTTGTCGAAACTAGCTTTCAGCGGAAGACATGCTCAGATAAGTGTGTGGATTTTATGTCAGAAATATAACTCAGTTTTAAAAGACTTTAGAGAACAGTTAAAGACTGTAGTGTTATTTCACATGAAAGACAGAGACTCATTTGAAGAATGTTTGCGCGGAAAATGATGTTATGAAAATGACCAGGAAAAACATAGGATTAAACAAAAACTGAAATCTGAAAAGTTTAGTAAATTAGTATTAAAAACGGATAACCCTGCACAGTATGTTTGTTTGTAGATAATCGTTATTTTTTGGTTATTGAGTCTTACTTGTCAGAGAACAGTAATATGCTGATTCTAGGGCACTTTCGCCCGAAAACTCGGTGGAGGAGCAAGTGGGGTAGAGTCGGCATATTACTGTTCTCTGATGGAAAGACAAGATGCGCATAATTGGCGATAGAGAGGTCAGAGAGAAATTACAACAACAAGGAGTGGAGAGTGGCTAATGACCTAACCAGCCAACAGATGAAAATAAAGGCCAGAGCTCGTGAAGAAGGGAAAAGAACATTTTTCCGCAGAGGACAACTCGTGATTGGTCCACGATTGCCTGACCCACGCACTTACGCGGAAGTAGTAGAGGGTGGCCGAGAAAATAATAAGACAAACAAACACACAGTTACACCTTCTACTCCTCAATTTCAATCTGGGGAGAATGGGGAGGGTGGGTCTCTATCTGTTTCAGCTAATCGACAGGCATCTCATGTTAACGCATTGAGGGGGGATGACAGTGAGGGTGGTGCGTTTACATCTTCCTCCGCTCCCCCACCCTCAGTTCGTGCCACACCGATCGGCAACGGAGTGGTAATGGCGGTAAGGATGGGGGTTGCAGAGCGGCTCGTGACTGAGGCGGAGGTCAGCGAATTGGATCAGCGGCACTAGCGGGGATTCCCCCCGTGTCTCCACGGATCGACGTCACGGTAACGACGAACACACAGCGCGTGGCGGAGTTGTGCCCGACAGACAGAGCGGCATGCGAGCGTACCTGTCTAACCAGTCCAGCAAGTCTCTATGTGGGGAAAGGGGTACGGGTGGTACTAGAGCTTTGCGTTCAAACTCTGTAAAAAGCAAATAGGACAGGCTAGACCATCCACAACAATATATTTTCTTAAGTTATAATGTTGAAAATTTGTTTCCAAAACTACGTGATGTTTCTTTTGTAAATTATGTTAACAAATTTGATTTTGTTTGCCTTACAGAAACCTTTTTAGATTCGTCTTTTGACTATAAATGCATCTCAATGATTACATGAAATTTCATGTTTCAGCTAGAAAGTTTTCATTTCATGGAAGAAACTCAGGAGGTATACTCCTTTTAGTAAGAAAATGTTTGGAAAAATATGTAAAAGAGATTCAGATAAATTGTGACAATACAATTGTTATAAGAATAGATAAAACTGTTTTTGGTGTGAATTAAAGATATCATTTTTGTTGGTTGTTATATCGTTCCAGAAGGAGGCCCTGTGTATAATGATAAGGCTATCAAAGATGGCGTACTCTTATTAGAAGAGGCTTCACTGGAAAAGTTTGATAAAGATGATGTATACTTTATTGTAACTGGTGATATGAACGCTCGAACAGGTCAGATGCAATCTGAGCATGAAGATATGACTATTTATGATTTTGATTTGTATGAAATGGATGACATTTTTTTTACGTCACTCAAAAAGATATGGTTGTAAATAGCTTTGGGAAAACGTTAATGGATTTTTGTTTTTTTGTTTGATATGAATATCTTAAATGGGTTTTGTGATGGAGATAAAGAGGGTAATTACACTTTTGTATCCCTAATGGATGTTAGTGTGGTTGATTACTTTCTGATTCATGTTGATTTATTACAGAAATTTGATTTGCATGTTGGTGACTGTGTTCATTCGTGGCATTTACCAATCGAAGTTGTATGGAATAACGTTCACCGGAATTTGGAAAGTAACCAGGTTAAACAACCAGGTGAAGAATAAATTGTTTGGTCGAATGAAAATGTCCATAAATATAAAGACGAACTTGAAAGTGATGAGTTCCAAAGTTGTTTACAGTCAGCCTCCTGCAAATGGATATTGATATAAATGATAGTTTAAACCTTTTTGTTAATGCTTTATATGGAGCTGCTGCATGTATGGTCCGCACGGTAGGTCAAGGTCGAATAAAAAGCAATGACTGGTTTGATGCTGAATGTGAGAGAAAGAAAGCAGAAGTAAAAAGGCTGCTAAAAAGATTTCAGAGATGTAAAACAGCTAGTGATAAAAAAGAAAAAAGAGTAGAATATGCAGTGTCACGAAAAGAATACATCAAATTGAGAGAAACTAAGCAATTAGAATTTGAGGAAAATAGACTAAAGAAATTAAGAGAATCCATAAACGATTCTAAAACATTTTGGTCAGTGATAAGATCTGTTAATAAGAAAAGCTAATTTATAATGAAATTTCCATCCAAGAATGGTATGAATACTTTTTTTCATGTTTTCAATGATTCAGATAATACTGTTCCTCTGGAAGACGACATTTCACTGGATGATGAGGATGAATTTGTACCGTTGTTCAATAACACCATTTCTAGAGAAGAAGTAATGGATGGTATCAGACATTTAAGGACAGGGAAAAGTGCTGGACCCGACAGAATTGTTGGAGAAATGTTAAAAGAAGCAAATTCTATCATAATTGATT
The DNA here is from genome assembly GCA_018398815.1 of Conus ventricosus. NCBI lineage: Eukaryota > Metazoa > Mollusca > Gastropoda > Neogastropoda > Conidae > Conus > Conus ventricosus. Next base: position 92,168,046 of record CM031596.1, read on the forward strand.
TTCTTGTTCGCTTATTTAATGAGCTTTTTGAACACGGCAATTTTCCTTTAGAATGGGCTAAATCTATTATCATTCTAATTTACAAAAAGGTGATTCCAGCAATCCAGATAATTATCGTGGTATAGCACTCACTAGTACCATTAGTAAAGTGTATACTCATATCTTGAACAAAAGATTATCAAAATGGGCTGGAAATGAAGGAAAAATATTAGAAGAACAAGCAGGTTTCAGAGCAAATTATAGTACTATTGACCATATATATACACTATATTCACTTGTACAGAATATTTATTGCGCAATTCTAAACTCTATATAGCCTTTGTTGACTTCAGGAAGGCTTTCGACTCTGTAAATCGTAATACTCTTTGGAACGTGTTGCGTAAAAGTGGAGTGAATGGAAAACTTTATTTGGCTATTCGTGGTATGTATAATTCTGTGCTGGCATGTGTGCGTGCAAAGAGTGAATATTCTGATTATTTTGACTGTTCAAAGGGTGTAAAACAAGGTTGCCTTTTGAGCCCACAACTGTTTTCATTTTTTTATTAATGAGTTAGCAATTGAAATATCAAAGAAAGGAAAGCACGGTATTCAACTAATCTCAGGAGCTGTTGAGATATTTTTACTTCTATTTGCTGACGATGTTATTCTAATGTCTCAAACAGTTATAGGTCTCCAAAACCAATTAAGTCACTAAAAGAAGAAACAGATCGCTTAGGATTAACTGTTAATTTAGATAAAACTAATATTATGTATTTAGAAATGGTGGACACCTTTCAGTGCATGAACAATGGTTCTATGGAAATGAAGAAATAAAAGTTGTCAACTCTTATAAATACCTAGGAATGATATTTTCAACAAGATTAAGTTTGAATTTTGCTTGGGAAGAGGGAAGTAGAAAGGGTAGAAAGGGTGTAATTGAAATTTTGAAGTCATTGAAAAAGCTAAATACTATTGACTGTAATCTATTTTGGAAATTATTTGATGCCCAAATAGAACCTATTCTTACTTATGCTGCTGAAATATGGGGTTTGTACTCTAAATCAGAAATGGAAAGAGTGCATACATATGCTATAAAACGTTTTCTTCATTTACCTTTACATGCTTCTAATTCTATGCTTTACGGAGAAACGGCCGATATCCTCTGTACATAAGATCTTTTGTCAAGTGCATAAAATACTGGCTAAAAATTATAAAACTGCCTCAGTCTCGATTGTGCAAACAAGCATACGACATGATGGTAATTCAACTCGAGACTGGTAAAGAGAATTGGGCCTATCAAGTAAAAAAAAGTTATTGTCTGTAAATGGTTTTGGTATTGTATGGCTGTTACAGGAAGTGGGAAATGATAGACAATTTATTTCAGAGTTTAAAGACAACTGATATGTTCGTACAAACAAAACTGGCATTCGGCTATTGAGAATAATGAAAAATACAGTTGGTTTTCTTCATTTAAAATGTCTTTCAAGCTGAAAATTATCTATATATTATAACAGACAAATGGCATATTTTGCTCGATTTCGATTCAGAACTCTCGGATTTAATACAAAGAAAAGATGGTATCTGCCAGGGGCTTCCTCAGAATCTTCATGCCCTATGTGTGGATACGATGTTGAGGATGAAAAACATTTCTTATTCCATTGTACAGGATATGTACATTACGGAACAAATGTGATTTTTTTTCATACGGATCTAGCTCAGACTCAAAATGTTACATCTGTTTTACTTTCAAATGACAATATTATTATCAAATCAGTTGCAAAATGTACTAGCAAAGGCTCAGAAATTGCGAAAAGAAAGATTAACTCACTATGATGTATAATCCGTTAATATGATGAAGATAAAAATGAATGTTCATATATCATATGATAAAGTGGATGGTCGAATTTAATATATTTTTGACTGCGGGTGCGTGCGTGCTTATCTGCGTGTGTATATGTGTGTATGCATGTGATTGGGCGAATGTGTGTGTGCGTGAGTGTGTGTGTGTGTGTGTGTGTGTGTGTGTGTGTGTGTGTGTGTGTGTGTGTGTGTGTGTGTGTGTGTGTGTGTGTGTGTGTGTGTGTGTTGCGTTGGCGTGTGTGTGCATGCGCGAGTATGTGTGTGTGTGTGTGTGTGTGTGTGTGTTGTGTGTGTGGGTGTGTGTGTGTGTGTGTGTGTGTGTGTGTGTGTGTGTGTGTGTGTGTTGGGTAGGCTGGTGGGTGAGTGCTTGGGATATGTATTTATATGGCTAAATGATCATTATATCATAACTGATTGAAGTTTCGTTGAGATATTTTTTTGCATTTTTTTAGTATTTATATCATATGCCAGCAATATTTCTTTTCTGAACCTATTGTTACCCCCCTTGTCATCAGACCGTAATGGTAATGACAATAAAATATCGTGAATCGTGAATCTCTCTCTCTCTCTCTCTCTCTCTCTCTCTCTCTCTCTCTCTCTCTCTCTCTCTCTCTCTCTCTCTCTCTCCTCAGTACTTCTATGTGCTCGCGCGGTCTCTCTCTCTCTCTCTCTCTCTCTCTCTCTCTTCTCTCTCCTCTCTCTCTCTCTCTCTCTCTCTCTCTGCCGATACTTTTAATCTTTTGTTGAGTATATGCGTATTACATTTTACTAATAACACTTGTCAATGCAACGCCTCGATAGTTATCAGGATTGTTACAATCACCTTTCTTATGAAGAGGAACAATTATGGATTTGGACCAAGATTCTGGAAAGATTCCCTTATCAAACACCAAGTTTAAAAGATTAACCAAGAAATCAACTTCAACAGAGTTAGCACATTTGAACATTTCTCCAACTACTTTGTCAGGTCCAGCACTTTTTCCACATTTGATGTTTTTTATACTGTTCAAGACCTCATCTCTTGTTATCTGGTCATTAAACAGTGGTTCATCAGTATTTTGGATACTTTGTTCTTCGCTATCTATATCTGCATGAAAATCTTCAAAATTGTTATTACATCCATTAAATACACTATAGAAATGTTCATACCGTACCATTGTTGCGAGCTGATTTCATTATAAATTACCGATTTTCTACTAATCGATCGAATGGTGGACCAGAACAATTTAGGGTCGTGAACAGATGTTTTTAACTTATTAATTCGTTTTTCATCAAAGTATTTTCTTTTATCTTTCTTCAGTGAATTATAGTCTTTCCTTTCCCTGACGTAGGTTGCTTTATGTTCTTTCTTCAATTCTTTGGTTTTGGTTCTTTGATATCGTTTCAGACACCTTTTCACAACTTTTTTCTTGTTATCGCACTCATAATCAAAACCAATCGCTCTCTTCTTTCTTCCGTTTTCCCTTAGTCCTTACCATACATGCAGCGGCACTGTGCAAAGCTTTCACCAAAACATTCTACACCAGTGTTTATATCCACATTAAGACACTCTGTAGCTTCGTTACAGCACTGTTTAAACTCATCTGAATCTAGTTCCTCTTTGTAGATCACGGCGTGTTCATCAGACCAAATAATGCATTCTTCTGTACAAAACACTGGAAGTTCTTGTTTTACGTTAACGTTACCTGTTTTCCATTTTAACTCTAGCGGTAGATGCCAGGAGAACAAACAATCGCCCACTTTCATTCTGCAGTTACTTTGTAACTCTTTAGTGACAATGAAATAATCAATTTATGCTACTGCCATTAGGTGACACAAATGTAAACTCTCCTTTCGAATCGTCCCAACATGTACCGTTTAGAATTTCCAAGTCAAACATGAAACACAGATCTAACAAAGATTTGCCAAACTTAATTTACACATGAGTCTTTAGAACAGCGCTTTAACACATCATTTGCATCATCATTTTCATTATCATCTTCAATACAACAATCTTCATCATAAGAATTATCACCATTACAGATATCAACATTATAAAACACCATCCTCATCAACATCACAATCTTCTTCATCCTCACTATCATCTCCCGGAGTGAAATTTAACATATTCTCCACTTTCGGCTGTTGGCGTCCAGTCCTTGCATGCAAATCACCACATAACATGATATTTACATCCTTATTTTTCTGTAATTTCTAACATAATGTCTTCAAGAATCAAGATTCTATCTTTAATTGCATGGTTATTATATACTGGCCCTCCCTCTGGTACCACATAACATGCAATCAATAGCGCGTCCCTGGTTGTATTGAACAATGTTTTGCTAACATTTAAGACTATCATGTTAGCACAATTTACACTGACCTGCGTACATACACTTTATATATTTTCTTCACCATTAGAGAGAAGAAAATAATAGAAGAACAGGCTGGATTTCGATCCAAATATAGTACAGTAGACCACATATTCACTCTGTACGCCTTAGTACAAAAATATTTACTAACAAAATCTAAATTGTATGTTGCATTTATTGATTTCCAGAAAGCTTTCGATTCAGTCAACAGAAATGTTCTGTGGTATATTCTGAGGAAAAATGGTGTAAATGGGAAGTTGTATGCAGCTGTTCATGGAATGTATGAGTCTGTTCTTGCATGTGTCCGAGAGAAAGGAGCTTATACCGATTATTTCAGCTGCCCCCTGGGAGTGAAACAAGGGTGTCTGCTTAGCCCACTTTTGTTTACATTCTTCATAAATAAATTAGCGATAGAGATATCGGGGGGAGGGAAACATGGAATACAAATGATACCTGGTGCTGCTGACTTATTTCTGATGCTTTTCGCTGATGATATTATTCTCCTCGCAGATACGCCTGTTGGTCTACAGAATCAATTAGACACTTTGAAAAAAGGAATCAGATAGATTGAAATTAACAGTGAATCTAAACAAAACTAATGTAATGGTTTTTAGGAATGGCGGTTACTTGTCAAAATATGAAAGATGGTTTTGTGGTGGAGAGGAAGTTAAAGTGACAAGTAGCTATAAATACCTTGGGATGTTTTTCACAACAAAGTTAAGCTTGAGAAAGTGCTGGTTTGAGATGTGCAGAAAAGGAAAGAGAGGTGTCATAGATGTTTTGAGAACTATGAAGAAATTGAACTCCGATGATGTAAATCTATTTTGGAAATTATTTGATGCACAGATACAGCCTATTTTGATATATGCATCAGAAGCTCGGGACATGCTGGATAACATTGAAACGGAAAAAGTTCATACCTATGCAATAAAGCGTATCATGCACGTACCCTTGCACGCATCAAATAAAATGGTTTACGGTGAAAGTGGACGATACCCTCTCTTCATTGTCACTTATGTTAGATGTATTAAATACTGGTTGAAATTAGCAAGCCTACCAATGACCAGACTCTGCAGTCAGGCGTATGAAATGCTCATGCTGCAACATGAAAATGGAAAATTCAACTGGGTTTCCTATGTTAAGAAAATATTGATGGTTTTGGCATAGTTTGGTTGTCACAAGGAGTCGGTAATAAAGCAGAATTCATTTCAGAATTAGAGGACCGTTTCATTTGTTCTTATAAACTAAACAAAACTGGCATGCTGGCATTTATGGAAATGATACATACGACTGGTTTCTCTCATTTAAAAGCAACCTCGAAGCAGAGAAATATCTTAAAATTGTAACGCATAAATGGCATAAATATAGTTTAGCAAGATTTCGAATCAGAACGCTCGGTCTCGGCGCAAACCAAAATGGTACGAGAAATCAAATAATACATCTTGTCCTGTGTGTGCAGAAAGAAACAGTGTTGAGAATGAAGTACATTTGTGTTTGATTGTGCTGCATACGCCAATATCCGAAGAGGGTGCACATTTTTCAATGAATCAGTTGGTCAAAAAAGAGATTTAGTAGCGATTTTTAGCAAGTGAACACGAAAAAACTGTAGTAGAATTTGCGAAGTATGTCGCAGAAGCGAGTACAGTTCGTAAAAAGCATAGCACGAATGAGTACGATGATCGCTTCCTTAAAGGTACATTGCCTCAGCAGTTTTGCTCATAACCTGATAGTCTACGTCAATGGTATATTGTGTAGGCGTGCGCGCATGCGCTTGCATTTGTGCGTGCCTTACATGCGTGCGTGTGTATTTGTGTGTGTGTTGGGGGGGGGGGGGGGGTACGCGCGTGCGCGCGCGCGCGTATGTGCTTGTGCGTGTGAGAGTGTGTGCGTACGTGCGGGCGTGTGTGTGTGTGTGTGTGTACGTGTGTGTGTATGCATATGTGTATGTTCATGTGAATTGGTGAGTGTTTGATTCATTGATCTTTCTTTTGTAGCACTTATATGTCAAGGAGTACTCGTAACATCACAAAGGAAGGTTTTGCACTGGTTTCTTGTATAGTCGCTGTTATGAGCCGCTATGGCTAGATATGACTCATGATACCCCTTGCCAACAGGGCATTTTGCTAGTGGCAATAACATTGTGTCAGTCTCTCTTCTCTCTCTCTCTCTCTCTCTCTCTCTCTCTCTCTCTCTCTCTCTCTTTTCTCTCTCTCTCTACCAATGTACCTTTGCACCACCAATCAACATTTTCCACGCCCATCACGTGGTTACCGCCACTATCCAGTAAATCTGCAAAGAGTCATCGGTACCACTTCATGAAAAATCTACGCTATTACCAACAGCCACGACCATAATCACCACCAGTACCATAATTATCCATCACCACCAATAACAGTCGCAAACATTGGCAGCAGCAGCAGTAGCAGCAGCAACATCAAACATTTGTAATGACCACCAAGAACCGTCACTACCACCATCTCTGTCATACCAGCAAACATCCATCACATACCATCCATGACCTCAGTCAACTGACTTGGCCATAAGCATTCATTACCAACATCTCCACAACTACCACCACACTTGTATCACTGGCATCCAAAACCACAATCCCTACCACCACAGCAATCAAATATACATCATCACCATCCATCCATCAGTGGCTTAATCACGACCATCATCATCTATCGCAGCCACCGCTAACCACGATCACCATCAGCGACCAAATCGCTCTGAAACTTTTTTTTTAAACCCGAATGCATGTGCAAAATTTGAGCCACAATATCTGAACCTGAAATATCCAGGTCCCGAAATGTCCAGGGTCAGAATGTTCTGGGCCGAAATGTCCATGTACAAACAAAAAGAGAGGGTAAAAAGGAGAGGGTACACGGGCAGAGAAGTTTAAAGAGAGGAAGAGAGGAGTGGAATGAGAATAATTGCCAGTGGAGAGCAGATGGAAAGGTAAAGGGGGAGAATTGACGAGTGAGTGAGAGGGCAGAGAGAAGAGTGGATGATGATGGTGTGAGCTGTTAGTTACAGATAGTAACTACCTAGGCGGCATGTTCTGTCTTCAACCTCCCCCTCCCTCCCTCTCAACCCAACCTACTGGCCCTGTGTCTGGTCTAGTCACATTTATTTATATTTCCTATATGTATTAATTTATTATTATTGCCGCCGCATCCCAAACATAATTATTGTGCTAACATCTTTGAATAATATGCCTTTCTCCCCATTTTTACTCACTTACTCCTTTTCCTCTTGTGCTTGGAAGCCACTTCCGATGAATGTTCACTGACAAGACGAAAATTGTTGTTGATGGCTGACGTCTGGGAACAAATTTGCTGCATAATATTCATCGACTCTCTCAGTACACTCTCACCAGTGGTTTATTAAATACTTCACAGAAAATCAGTGACTGGATCGATCGGTCCAGAAAAGAGGTATCAGTGTCTAGCTAGGCAGAATATTCTACGATGACTTGAGAGGCTATTCATTTGGAAAATGCGTATGAACCAGTTCAACATGATGTGTTAACTGGCTCTTGGGATGGTTCATGCCCTGAGGAACATCCGAGAAATGTTGAAAAATATATTAATGACTTCTCATTGGGGGTCTCAACAAAGGAATGCACAAGAGGTTGAACGAGTTTGGAAGCTGGCGTAGCAGTGGGTTCTATAAGATTTCCATTTCTGTTTCTGATGGCAAATGTGGTCATTTCGAAGATAGCAGTTAGTAGTGCATGTCTGGCAGTCTTCCGAAATGAATTTCCAGTTGGGATGTTTCAGACCAAAGCAGTCATGGGGCCTTTCCACATGGAAAGGAAAAGTAGTTGAAATAGTTTGGTTCACCATAGCCAACCAATCTATCTCCATGGCTACAGAAGAGCCAACCAGTCAACTGAACTATAATGAAGTAATAAATTCCAAGGGTAACCATTTTTTTTCAATCTAAGATATAAGAGCAAGCTTTGTTTATAATTCCATATTTCTTGCAGTCATTGCAACACCAAGCTGCTCTGAAAATTGAAGTTACTTACTCTTGGAATTTATTAGTTCATTGTAGTTCATTCCCTTGTGGATTCATTCCAACAACTGCCCCTCAGCACTTGTGTCTTAAGATGTCATTTTTTATTTTCTACTTTTCACAAGAAAATGTAGTTTATTTTGTTGTTTCATAATTTTCTTTGCTTCTTAGGTGGGACCTTTGGTGGGTTTTTTTTTGAAAACTCAACAAACATACTATGGTATTGCACACCAGCCTTTTTCTGGGATAGCATTAGGCTTAAAATGTAAAAGGCAGAAGAGTCAAATCACTGCGAGTGTGGCATAGCAGTCAACACCAGGGGAGAGGTGGCAGCTCTCCTTTGAAGGATGCTGACGTGAGAGGTCAGCGTCATTGGGCGGCACAGACAACCTTCCAGCCATGTGGGTGACGACGGGTCTAGCCTGTGTCGCCGGGGGACGGCTCCTGGAGGTGTGGGGCGATTGACGAAGGAGCGCTGCCTGACTGCGACTACCGTGGCCTGGAATACCGTGCTGTTTTGTGGGGAGGCAGACATGGGGGCACTCCTTACGGGGTTGGGCTGAAAAATTGCCCTCTCGGCCGCAGTCAGCGAGTGCCCGCCAAGTTTTAGGGACTCGTGCAGCGCTCCAGCGACTTTCGTCCTGCTCCCTCCTTGAGGCGGCCTCACGCGGCACAGGACCATCGCCACCCGAGCATGAAGAAGGCCGCCCGGTGGTCCTGAAGACAGCCTGATGTTTGGGGGACAGCAGGCAACATACACCGACGCCTACCGTCGGTCGACCAAGATCCTGAAACTGAACCAACGTTCAAGACCAACTCCACCAGACATGAACCAACTTTCAAGAAGATAATGACCAGAATTGAGCCAATGTTCAAGAGGAACGCGAGCTCTGCGAGACAAATGCGACGACCCTCACTGAAACTACCCACCACTGCCAGGCGACAACAGTTGCCACAAATATGCAGACCTTTGTCTGCATGAACCTTGTCCTTAAGGGCCTCAGGCCAATAGGACGTTAATCTCACCATCAAAGCAAAGAGTCAAATGTTGTCCTTAAGGGCCTCAGGCCGATAGGACGTAAATCTCAGAGTCAAATCAGGACATTCCGAGGTCACTGTAAAGAAACAATAAAGTTTCGAAATACCGGCATCTGATTAGGAGTTATGATATGTTAGTGAGTCCTCTCACTATTGGAGATTGTCTCCCCGCTGGAGGCTGTAAGTTTGGTGAAAACTCTTTTTGGGAAGTGTTTATTATTCCCATTCACTCACTCAAACACATACTGTTAGTTATGCTGAATCATCTACTACTGCAGATGTGAATGATTACCTCCCCATATTTTTTTCTATCTAAGACATAAGAGTAAGCTCTGTTTATAATTCTATATATATTTTGCAGTCATTGCAACACCTAGCTGCTCTGATAATTGCTGGAATGGTGCTCAGTTACTTACCCTTGGAATTTATTACTCCCATGTTGAGCAAGCTTTGATCATAAATCATGGCCGTAATGACGTCTTCATTACTAAGAAAGGAGTCACTCTAGTCAAAACAATATAGATCCTCCTTCGATATGTGATCTGTATGTGTATTGATCCTTCTTCATGGAAAACAGCAGGACCAGCATGTGAAATATTTTCACCTGTTTTGATGTCACTATCTACTAATATAAGCTTTCGACTCGATCGTGATCACTTAGAGACTGTGATCGTGACTTTAACGTCTTCTTCGCCGCTCAGCTTGGAAACTGCCCTTTCTTTTAACTGCTACCTCTATACGACGCCACATGAAAAGTACTATTGTGTTCTCAACGATTTCTTGTGATAATAATGTGTGTGAGGAAGCGGTCGTGCAATCTGTTCAATCTTGTCTAGTCATGTCGTGGTGTTCTGAACTGGAACATCTTCACAAACTCCTTCCTGAATTTCGCTCCTGTTAAGCAGTAGAGGTAAAAATTGATGGAATGATTGATGTACATCAACAAGAAGGTGACAGCCTTTAATAATAATCTCATGGCAAGATCACGGGTCGGCACGGAAGCTGAGTAATCGAATATGAAAGAAGTAATAAAATACACCATCACCGGCAAGGTCAGCACAACGAAGGTAACAGACACAGTGATGATGGTCAATGTCACAGAGCTGGCTGATTTTTCTCTGGCAGCAACAGATTCTTTTTCAGCGAGTTGGTGACGGACTTCTTGAACAGTGGACTTCAGTTTCCAAGCCAATACAATGTTGGCAAAAATGATGCAAGAGAAAGGAATAAGGCTGTAGATTGATAGGTATATATACGTGAAGACTTCTTGGACAAAGGTCGCATAGTCTTCTGGCACCATAATGCAGATATACTCGTTGGTTTCCTTGAAGTATCTCACTTGATAGCCATACAAGTAATGGAGAACACAACCCCAAAGAAAATGGTTATTCCCCAAAGCAGTCTAACAACCAGACGCCGTGTGCACAGTGCATTGACTCGATGTGGCCACACCACGGACACTGCTCTGTGAGCTGTCAGACTGACCAGGAACCAGGCACTGGTAAGTGTTGTGGTGCCTCCGGTCCAGTTACGGATTTTACACAGAAAGTCATTTTGAACATGAATGACAAAACCGAAAGCCTTCCCTATCCACTCATCTATAAACACGACGTCGAGAGTGACCAAGTCAACAACAGCCAAGGCCGTGAAATAGATATTCACCACGGCCTCTCCTGATTTCTGTCTGCGCATTATGATGATGGTCATGATGTTGCCGAAGTTCCCAACAAGTAGGAGGAAGGGCGACACAAAAAGCCAGAGGTAATGGCTGAGTTTGTATAAAGGATGGGAGTAAACTGAGGGCCCCTCGGTGTCTGCCGAGCTGTCAGTGCTCATTGAGCTGATCCAGATATATCCTGAACTGTTCCAAGAGCAGCTGCTCAATGATGTGTTGCACACGTCAAACAACACCATGGCTAAGATGCAGCAAGTCAAGATCACAATGGTTTTCCAGCCGATGAGATGCCCAGCGGGTTGACTTCTATTCGAATGGTGTACCCTAAAAGGACGCGTTCTTTACGAACAGAAAACAGGAATTACAA
>CM031596.1:92190787-92193287 GCA_018398815.1 Conus ventricosus
AACGATCTATATGTACATAAAATAAATTGTTTTTTTTCGACAGTTCCATGCTATTTATTCTCTCCAGATGTGATTTTCACTTTGCTGTTTCATAAGCAGTTTGACTGACCTGATTTGTCTCCCATATTTGCAAGGTTCTTTACCCAGTACCGTTAACAAAAAAACGTTTCTCTTGGATCTTTGGTATTTCATGACTGGGGACTATTGCTTTCTCATCTACCTGGCCTTAGCTTAGCTTAGGTTTGGAAGATGCTGTGAACCCTGTCGTCTTCATCATTGTGTTTTCAGTCACCAGTGACCTGGTAATATCTCGTTTCTTGAAAATGAATTACAATGGGTTTTCAACGCTGCTGAGTAAATAATGTTTTAGGCGTAAAATGCCGTTAGGGCATGAAGTGAGACGCAACGGTTTGTTGTAAACAATGCACTGAGATTTGTGGTTAAGGTAATGCTGTTTTCATGTTTGTACCTGTGTGCCTCTCCTTCCCTTTCTCCGAACAGAAGTTTCTTCTGACTTTTCCGTCCTTATGTCTGTGTGTGTGTGTGTGTGTGTGTGTGTGTGTGTGTGTGTGTGTGTGTGTGTTTGCACGCGTTCATTTTCGGGGACTGAAATAATTGTTGGGTCTAAATTTAGCCATGTGATTTATGTACCTTTCATGGTCTGTTGCTCGTTGCTTCTTGTGTTTTGTTCCTTTCTTTGCTGTCTCATTGTTTGGGAGCGGGCACACTTTCCGCTGCATTTCCTTTCCTCATTGTTTGGGAGTGGGCACACTTTCCGCTGCATTTCCTTTCCTCATTGTTTGGGAGTGGGCACACTTTCCGCTGCATTTCCTTTCCTCATTGTTTGGGAGCGGGCACACTTTCCGCTGCATTTCCTTTCCTCATTGTTTGGGAGCGGGCACACTTTCCGCTGCATTTCCTTTCCTCATTGTTTGGGAGCGGGCACACTTTCCGCTGCATTTCCTTTCCTCATTGTTTGGGAGCGGGCACACTTTCCGCTGCATTTCCTTTCCTCATTGTTTGGGAGCGGGCACACTTTCCGCTGCATTTCCTTTCCTCATTGTTTGGGAGCGGGCACACTTTCCGCTGCATTTCCTTTCCTCATTGTTTGGGAGCGGGCACACTTTCCGCTGCATTTCCTTTCCTCATTGTTTGGGAGCGGGCACACTTTCCGCTGCATTTCCTTTCCTCATTGTTTGGGAGCGGGCACACTTTCCGCTGCATTTCCTTTCCTCATTGTTTGGGAGCGGGCACACTTTCCGCTGCATTTCCTTTCCTCATTGTTTGGGAGCGGGCACACTTTCCGCTGCATTTCCTTTCCTCATTGTTTGGGAGCGGGCACACTTTCCGCTGCATTTCCTTTCCTCATTGTTTGGGAGCGGGCAACACTATTCCGCTGCATTTCCTTTCCTCATTGTTTGGGAGCGGGCACACTTTCCGCTGCATTTCCTTTCCTCATTGTTTGGGAGCGGGCACACTTTCCGCTGCATTTCCTTTCCTCATTGTTTGGGAGCGGGCACACTTTCCGCTGCATTTCCTTTCCTCATTGTTTGGGAGCGGGCACACTTTCCGCTGCATTTCCTTTCCTCATTGTTTGGGAGCGGGCACACTTTCCGCTGCATTTCCTTTCCTCATTCAAATCTTTTCTTCTTTTTTTTTTGTTACACGCAAAGATAAAAGTTAGGGACAAGGGGATTGTTCATGTAGATATGTTTTATATTGTAATTACAGCTTCATATCTAACACACTGATTCATATTCACTCCCTATTGCATTCAAGCATAGGACAATTGCATTCAAGCATGGGGTCATTTGCGCACTGAATAAGATTCAAATACACTGCAGAAAACTCACATAAAATGTCATGACGATTTTACGCTCAACTTCTTTATTGCATGATTCAGAAACCTAGAAAGGGAGACAACCTGGAGGGAGGCGAGGGCCGGTCGATGGACTCGTTGTGCCCCGAGCTGACAGAGGGCGGTGTGATCTGCACGTGGGTGTCCATCAGCAGTCGTGCTTGTGGAGGACCTGGCGCGCCATTATCGATCAGCATCTCCACAACAGAAACGCTCAACAACGGACGTGAAAAATGGACAAGAGAAGTTACGTGTACGTTGTCTATTTTGTGGCATATTACTTGTAACGCGATGTGGTCACAAAACACATGGGGACTCACAACACTTGAAGATAGATTTTCTTATGCTTGGGGTCTGTCTTGGCTTGAAAAATTCAATCTAAAGCGATAATCAGTCTTTTTAAGTGAATGTTCTTGCGCGTTTTAGAAACAACAGTAAGAAGAATTCTATTAGCATTTGTGAAAGAAAAATGACTGAATGTATAAGCTTTATAACAATTTAACATTGTTCAATTCTTTTTTTAAAAGAAAATAACATTATCAGACAACTAGAAACATTATAGTTTGTAAGAAAAGACAAGACAGGTTAATACTCTTTGCCCTGCTTAGATTTTCGTTTCATCACTTTTCATTACTTCTCTTA
>CM031596.1:92198287-92210787 GCA_018398815.1 Conus ventricosus
AAAGAAACATTACGATGGACGCAATGTATAAATCTACTCTCTTATCATGTAAAGTATATCACTTTTTGCAATAGCCTGACAAGGCTAATTTCCAATTATTTTAATCTGAAAAGTTTACATTGTTGTTATATTTATAATTTGAGTTCTTCTTTCTTTCACAAGTGCTGTAAAATGTTCTTATTATTATCTCTTATACACGGATGGACACTTTTCAAGAGTGATTATCTTCACTTTGGAAAGCGTTATTTGACCAGAGAGAAAGGTATGCATACGAGGATACATTCCAAGATGGTTTTGAGTCTCTAGGCACATAAGGCCTCTTGCTGTTTCTGAAACATGATGCCACGGTACCAAGCAGCACACACATAACTTTGCTTGTCCATTTTCACGGTCCGTTGTTGAGCGTTTCTGTTGTGGAGATGGCTGATCGATAATGGCGGCAGCCAGGTCCTCCACAAGCACCACTGCTGATGGACACCCACGTGCAGATCACACCGCCCTCTGTCAGCTCCGGGCACAACGAGTCCATCGACCGGCCCTCGCCTCCCCAAAGGTTATCTCCCTTTCTAGGTTTCTGAATCAAGCAATTGTGAAACTGAACTTAGAATCGTAATGATTTTTCTGGGTGAGTGTTTCTGTTGTATAGTTTATTATGTTCAGGTGTGAATGTGGCCTCATGCTTGATTGCAACTACAAGCGGGATGAACACAGTGAAGTGTGTTGCATAAAGTTGTCACTTAGAGTAATGAAAAACATTCGCACGAACAAGACTGTGCCCTACCTTTCGTGTAAGAATAAACATTTGAACGGGGAAAACGAGAAGGAGTTGTGTCCATTCTCAAACTATGACAAATGAAAGGAAGAAAAGAAAGGAAAGCAAGAGAAACAAACAGCCACCAGTCATCAGAAGGTAGATAAATCTGAACTGCTAAATTCACACCTAAGAACTATGACGTCTCTGAAAATGAACTATTAGTTCAAACACATACAAACACACACACACGAATACAAGGACAGAGAGGGCTCAAGGAGAAGGCAGGAGAAAGAGGGGGGGGGGGGGGGGGGGGGCAATAACCAGATGAGAAAAAAAACAAACCCAATTTGGCTTGGGGTCTCAGAGCAAGCCCAAGGCGGAAACTGTGTGACACCTTGATAGATATAGTTTCATATGACTTATACACTTTATGCAACTTTCGTTGATTTTGAGAAAGCCTTTAACTCTATACACAGAGATTTAGTATGTCCCTTTTAAAAAAAAATTCGAAGGTAGGCTTTGCCATTGTGTTAACCATATTGTATTCAACTATTGGAAGTAGAATCCAATCTGAGCATAAATCAACATATCTATATAAACTGCAAACATGGCGTGAAATAAAGTGATACCACTAATTTGTTTATCAATGAACATTTGAACCCATCTACTGTGGAAGACAGGGTCCACAATTCATAATATTTTTTATCATTAATATTACCTATGGCAGACAATCTATCTTCAGTGTCTGAAAACGTACTTTTACAGACAAAAATACAATCTGTATTCTGCCGTACCGAAACTTTTGATGAAATTATGAACAAAACCAGTCGACGTTGTGTAGTGGTTAGCATCGCGGATTCCTAGTTTAAAGGTCCTGGGTTCAACTCCCAGCAAAACCATTTATTTGTGGGATCTTTCTGTTCCAGCATGTCCCTAACCAGTGTCGAGGCTGCTGTGGGCTCAGTGTGGAAGACTGGAACCACACAGCCGACGTAATGGATGCGTCTCTCAGAATGTTGCTAATATTTTCTGACTCACACTGCAGGGTCTGTATCTCTCGAGCCTGACTGAGGCTGGGATATATGGAAGTAAGCGTAGAGTACATACCTGTCATGCAGTCTTAGATATGGAAAGTCAAAAGCATTAAATTTGTTGTACTCATTCTCATAGATCCGCATGAAAAAAAAAAGTCTTAAATTCTGTGGTCCTGAATGTCCGGTTTTTATGGTGTCCTCAGTTTGAAAGTCCTTTCTACGTCTACGGTGGGTTCGTGTCCAGATCGCAAGCATTGGCAAGTTCCGGGTCTGCGTCGAACGGACATGGATGGGCGCCTTTCCCAGGGAAGGCGTTCACTCATTCTGGCACCGCGACTGATCCATTACTGTCATCAGCAGGGTGTAGGTGATACCCTGCTCATGAGATCAGAACAGGCGCACTGAATGCCCCGAAGTGACTGGACAGCAGAGCAGTGACTTGTCTCGAGGTTTGCATTATGACGACTCGACATTGACCGCTCTCCGTGAGTTGCCTGTGCCGGACTCATGTCGGACGGGCCAGACTAGGACTGTCAATGGACAGCTGGAAGGAGCTGACGTGAGGATGATGCCGCTGAAGGGGCTCGAAAAAATGGGACTGCACAAAAAGGGGTAAAAATCGTATAGTGGTGTTTACATGAAAGCCCTCAAATGACCACCAAAGAAAGATGGTTTTGCAATGGCGCTATCACAAATATGTGGGAATACTTAGAAAAATGTATATTTGTTTCTACGTGGTTAAGCTTACAACCACAAGTCAACATTGGGATCTTGTAAGCAGATTCCGAGGCGCCTTGAATAGATATTGCAAAATGTGTATCAACAATTCTCTGGATCGACTGTGGACAGAACAAAGCTGTTCCGCAAAAGCGTCTCTAACGGGAGTCTTGCCGAAGGGTAAACCAAACATTAAGAAATAACCTTCCAGACCAGACATATGCCTAGGAAAAGTTCTCTCTCTCTCTCTCTCTCTCCTCTCTCTCTCTCTCTCTTCTCTTCTCTCTCTCTCTCTCTCTCTCTCTCTCTTATATTATCTTTATTATATATATATTTTATATTTTTATATTGTTATTATTATACATTTTATTATATGTGTGTGTGTGTTGTGTGTGTGTGTGTGTGTGTGTGTGTGTGTGTGTGTGTTAGATAAAGCTTCCAAATCTTGTGAAGAGACATGCACGAATACGTAACACTACTCAAACGAAAAGAATGTTCTAGAAAAAGACAGACTCTTATAGAGACAGAGTCCATGATAAAAGATGAAAATGATGCAGACAAAAAAGGTAAAGATTTCAGAGTCACGCAATGTCAAGGAATTGAATATGTATTGACAGATGAAACAACTGACAACAAGAAAAATCACTGCCAGAAAAAAGTAAGTCTCTGAATGGAGAGAGCCTGCACTGATATGCTCATGTTCGTTTGGACAAAACAACAAACAAACAAACAAACAAACAAACAAACAAACAAACATAAACAAACAAACAAACAAACAAACAAACAAATGTTGCACACAACAGAAGTAGCTGAAATGATTTTTTCTTTTTAATTAGAAGGAAAATCTAGTTCCAGCTGAAAAATATTCGAGATAAAAATAACCCTACATGTGGAGATTCTGCATTAGAAGGTAAATCTACACAGACAAAAAAATATGAATTAAACTAAGAAAACATGCTAAGAAAAGCAAGTCTCTCGCGTGGGAGACGTTTTCTTTATTTTTGGCAAGCAAATCTAGTATAATTTTCTTTTAAATGTCCCAGATAAAAAACATCTACATGGAAGAAGTCTTGAGTGCACGTAAAAGAATTCATGACAAGCAGTTTTTTCCCGGTAAAAACTCTGTAAAACGACACCAATAACTACAAAGATATTTTGACAGGCAGAAAGTACATGTGCAGACAGGGGCAAAAAAAAAAGAATATGAGTGGTGCTGAACAACAGATTTTTCCCTGCGGAGAACAGGCCCCATTTCATACCACGGAACCTCGTACTAGTCACAGCGAAGTCACACAATACCAGTGCACTACAACACCATACAGTGTTCAGACGGGTCGATGAAGAACAGCTCAGACAGCGATGGGGACCAGAAGAATAGGAGATATGAGCGTAGTCTACGTGTTGAGGACTTGGGGGGGGGGGGGGGGGGGGATGGGAGGGGGCGGGAGCGGAATCACTTTGCTGTGGCCTGAGGAGAAGTTCTCCTCCATTACTCAGACAATCTCAACCTGTCCGTGCAGGACACAAGAGATGCCTGCACCCTAGGCACAGATAGTGGCTGGAATACCAGATGAGAGAGTCTCTTCCCTTAAACATGCGGACAGATATAGCCTCGAAAGGGTTCTGTCCCATGGCAGTGTGTCATCGTGTAGATGAAATTTCGAGGTTATAACCAAACACTTCGCGATGGGCGGGAGATGATAAGGGAAGGGGACAAAAAAAGAAAAGGAAAAAGGGGGGGGGGGGGGGGATACAACGGCATGCCACTTTTGCGTCTAAGTAAGAATGTACAGAGATTGATTGAACATGAATGCAGAGGGGAATACGTTTCATTCCGTGTAGGATTGCACAAAATGTGTTATTTTACGTCACAATCTTTTTTTTTTTCTTCTCAAAACAATTCTCAAAGAAGGTGTAGTTTCAGTATTCAGTCTTTATGGTTTGGTAAGAAGTTGTTCGAGTAAACGCCTACTGAGTTTATCTGAGCCCATAAGGTGTGGAAGATCTTGTTATTTTCCGTAGAATAAGATGCTGTCTACTCAACACGCATGAGCAATGTCTTTAATTCTGTTAACATTGCAATATGTGTCATTGTTCATATTGTTTTTCCCGTTCTTTCAATGCGATACTCATTTGCCTGCTGGTATTATCCCCCCACCACCACCCACCCGCCCTTCTTCCCAATGCAATGAAAGAAAATGAAAATGCACATCGTTTATTGGGACAAGTGGTGTTTTGCAGAAGCGACCCTCATGTGCTTGTGTTTTCTGTTTGATAAATTACATCAGTGACAACCTACTTCGTCTTAACTCTCCTGTCATGCTTATTCAATCTGTAACACTTGTTCAAAGGCAGATTGTAAGAAGCCACATCAAGAGAGAAAAGAACACGAAAAAGAAAACAAAAGCGAATGACAAGGATGGGAATAGAAAAGCTTCGAGAATGTACAGGTAAACACGATCAGAATGACAACACAGACACACAGACACACACACACAACACACCACACACACAACACACACACACACACACACACACACACACACACAACACACACACACACACCACACCACACTAACACGCACCACACACACAAGACACACACCGCGCGCCGCACACCACACACACACACACACACACACACACACACACACACACACACACAACACATAACTCACACACACTCACAAAATTAAACACACAACTTACAAAAAAAACCACAACACACACCACACACACCCCCACTTCTCTTCTTCTCTCTCTCTTCTCTTGTCTCCACCACACACACACCCACACACACACCACACCACACACACCACCACACACCACCCCACACACACACACACACACACCACACCACACACATCCTACACACACCACCACATACTTCCTATTTATCTCTGCACTTCTGAATAGATGTTAAAGTACAGTATTAAAAACATACCTATGTTAGTCTCTGTCTGTCTCTGTCTGTTTTGTCTGTCTGTCTTCTGTCTGTTCTTCTGTCTTTCTTCTGTCTGTCTCTTCTTCTGCCCTCTCTCTTCTCTTCTCTGCTCTCCTCTACTCCACTCTCTCACCACTCCAAAACTTACCTTCTTTTCCTCATCATCAATTCTTCTTCTTTATCTTAAAATGCATTCATCCTTCTTCTTAATTCTTCTTCTCTTATCCACTAACTCCTCTCTCTCCTCCTCCTCCTCCACCATATACATTGAGTCGTTCTTCTCTCATTCTTCTTTTTTCTTTGTTTTCTTCTTTTTTTTCTTTTCGTTTTTTTTTTCTTTTTTTCTTCTTTCTTCTTCTTTTTCTGTCTTCTTTCTTGACGCACCCCCCCATCTACAACACACACAACACCGCACACAAAATATACCTTCCTTTTCGCAAGCAATTGCTACATATTTAGATAGTGTAAAATGACATGTAACGCTTGACGTTTGAAGTTCTTTCCTTCAACACAAACTGAAACATCCTCTTTTTGCCAGACTTTGTGAGAATATACATTAGGGGAAGGCGCGCTCACGCACGAAGGTTGTGTGTGTGTGTGTGTGGTGTGTGGTGTGGTGTGTGGTTGTGTGTGTGTTTTGTGTGTGTGTGTGTGTGTGGGGTGTGTGTGTGTGTGTGTGTTTGTGTGCATGTGCTGCGCTTGTGCTTGTGCTTGTGCGCGTGGTGTGCGTGTGTGTGTATGTGTGATTGAAAGAGTGCGTGTGCGTGCGTGTGTGCATAAATAATAATAATAATAATAATATAATAATAATAATAATATAAATATATATATTACAAAAGTACACTCACATACACACCCACACACACACAGAAATACTTCTTGACACAAGACATCGACGAACACACACACTAGCACCAGCACCACACACACACACTTGCGCGGGCTGCGCGGCGCGTGCGCGCACGTCGCGCGCAGCGACACAACAACACACTACACAGCAGCTCAGTTCGCACTGCGTCGCCGTCGCGCGCACGCACGACGCACGCAGGAGCAGCGTGCGACGACACACTTGTAGGACACCACCATCACACACACATTCTCACACTGCGCGTGCGCGGCGGTCTCTATATATATGTATGTGTGATGATGATGTATGTTCTTGTGCATATATAATATAATATATATATAATAATAATAATATATATTATATATTTATATATATATTTATATATATATATATATATATATATATATATGTATATATATATGTAATAGTAACACATATGAATACTGTTCTCTTAAAGCAGCATACTAACCACACAACTGGACAGTGGGAACCACTCTCCATTCTTTAACAGATACAGAACAGACACTGGATGTGAGAACTACCTCTTCTTTAAGCAGATACAGTAACAGACGCTGGATAGTGGGAACCACTCTCCATTCTTAATAGATACGTAACAGACGCTGGATAGTGGACAACACACTCTTTATTCTTTAGTAGCTACAGTAACAGACGCTGATAGTAACCACTCTTCATTCTTTAAGTAGATACAGTAACAGACGCTGATGGCAACACACTCTATCATCTTTAAGTGAACAGTAAACACGACGCTGGATAGTGGGAACCACTCTCCATTCTTTAGTAGATACAGTACAGCGCGCGTAGTGGGAACATCTCATTCTTTGTAGTAGATGCAATATACATACGCTGGATATGGGAACCACATATCCATATCTGTAAGCAGATGCAATAGACAGAGCTGATAGATAGGGAACCATATATTCTCAAGAGAATGCAATAACAGACACAGGATAGTGGGAACACTCTCCATTCTTTAAGCATGCATTAACAGACACTGGACAGTGGGAACCACTCTTATTCTTTAAGCAGATCATAACAGACACTGGACAGTGGGAACCACTCTATATTCTTTAAGCAGATGCAATAACAGACACTGGACAGTGGGAACCACTCTCCATCTTTAAGCAGATCAATAACAGACACTGGATAGTGGGAACCACTCTCCATTCTTTAAGCACATGCAATAACAGACGCTGGATAGTGGGAACCACTCTCCATTCTTTAAGCAGATACAATAACAGACACTGGATAGTGGGAACCACTCTCCATTCTTTAAGCAGATATAATAACAGACACTGGATAGTGGGAACCACTCCTATTCTTTAAGCAGATGCAATAACAGATACTGGATAGTGGGAACCACTCTCCCGTCTTGCAGCAGCCAGAGTGTGACAGAAACTGGATTGTGAAAAAGTACTCCTCCTTCCTGAAGCAGCTGTAGTAAGAGAAACACGGTAGTGGAAACCACCCTCTCTTCTTCAAGCAGACAGAGTAACAAAAACTGTATAGTGGAGACCACTTTCCCCTCTTAAGATAGCCACGATAGCAGAAACTGGATAGTGGAAACCATACAGGTTGGAGCAAGGGGATTTGTAGGCTCATCAGCCTTCGATTTCATGAAGCAGTTCAGGACTACAGGCAATAAGAGAACCAGAACCCTGAAGGCAGTGGCAAGAGGCAGCTAAAAAGAGTTCAACCTGGATCTGGCCGAGGAGGAAACAAAAGTGAATTTCAAATTTCCCAACGTTGGTGTCCGTTAGTAATGTACGTTAAACATCCCGTCTAAAAGGCACGCTTGGAGACGCCCATCCATTCAAACGTTGCGGGTTGAATCCCGACAGCGCAAGGAAAACAAGAAATTGGTGGTAGAAGGGCATCTGGAAGTTACGACCTTGATGCGGACCGGTCCCCTTAGAGTGTAAGGAGTTCAGGATTGAAACACTGATCTGAGGTGGGGGGGGGGGGGGGGGGGGGGGGGGCTTCTCTGAAGACCTTCTGCTGTCAAAGCTCTCCAGAGTTTCTTCTTAGCTACAGAAGCTGGATAGAAGAAAACACTTCTCTCTTAAAGTAGCCACAATAATAGAAACTGAACAGTGGAAACCATTCTCCATCCTAAAAAGACTGAATACCCAAAATCAGAATGGTAGAAACCACAATCGCTCTATGAACTAGCCAGAATAACAGCAACTGCATAAAGGAAACTAGATTCCCATCTCAGAACAGCTAGACTATGCAGCTAGAATAGCAGAAACTGGAAAGTGGAAACCACTCTTCCTTCTTAAAGCAGCCAGTTACAGAAACTGGATAGCAAGCTAGACTAACAGAAACTAGATAATGGAAAACCGTTATCCCTTCTTAAAGCAGCCAGAATTATGTGCAGGTCAGAGTTGTGGGTTACATCAAAGATCAAGTAGTAACAACGCAGTTTGAATAGATGAAAATGGCCATGGCTCTGAGCAAAGATTTGTTTTTTTCATTGAAAAGTACGATTTGTACCTGTAAATCTGGAGTCAGTAAATTAAAATCGGAAATGTAAATGAGGTAGGAACATTAAACGATAAACAGTAAACAAGTGGGGTATGTTTTGCTCCCAAAAGGTACAACACAGAGAAAATATATTTCAAGACGGCACAGCCTTTAAAACTGAATAAAGTCAGACAAATACACAGACGAACAATCTAACGTGGTGGGAAAAACAAGGCAGGCCAAGCAACCGAACATGTCTGGCAAAGATTTGGATTGAGGGGAGGGGAGAGGAGAGGAGTTTGAAGATGGGACGGACTGGGAAAATGAAAATTAAAAAAAAAAAAAATTACAGATATGAAAACTCTCAACAAAGCAGGCATAAGGGAATCAAACGCAAATCCCTTTGAAAATGTTACTGTTTACGTTATACTGTCAGAAAAATTTGGTTCAATACCATATAATCAGCGAGGATAGCAAAATTATGCGGCTTGCGAACTCTTAGTTCCTGTGCAATGACAGCACAGGATTGGGAGTAAAAGTCGAGCAGACAAGGAGACAAATAACTCGTCAGTCGGAACGTGTTGTAATTAAAAAGAAGCAGACACTGGATCTGCTCTGAGTCAGACCTGTAAGTCAAAGGCTAGACTGTGCATGAATTGTTTAGTCAAAGGCTGACCTGACAAAAGCCAGGTGCTGCTTTGTGTGTAATAGAAAATTACAGCGCTTGGACCTAAATTGTAACCGTGGACTCGGACCTGTACAAGTAAGAGAAAATGGCTAAGGGAGATCACTCTCCCGTCTCAAAAACAGGCAGACGAGCACTGGCGGATTCAAACAAAGTCAGTGAGGGGAAAGGAATAGAGACACGAGAGCAGACAGAAGCCAGTGCGGTCGTCGCCTCTAGTAAAGGATCAAAGCCTGCCGCCATCACTATCGCGGCCGGCCAAGCGCAGCCGGTGGAAACACATGCATCATGGCGAGGCTCGCCTGTCAGGGACGCCCCCGGGGGGACCAGAGCACAGCGCGGCACGTGCATCGGATCATTTTTATTGCAGGCGAAGACAGCAAGTGTGTCTGTGTCAGTATAGTGAGTGTATGTTATGTTTGTGCTTGTGTGTGTGTGTGTGTGGTGTGTGACTTTTGTTTTTAATAAGTATTGGTGGGAATGAAGTGTAGGAAAACATCTCTTTCGACAGCTGTTGTTTTCGTGTCGTTCTCTTACAACCCGACAATCCGCTTGAAGCGGTTCTAACGAACAGTTACAACTACCTGGACACAGCTTTCGATCTCTGGGTAAATGTAAGGAAGATGTAATCACTCCATCTTACGCACCTCCTCTCTACTTCACTACGCCCCTTGAAGCCCCCTCCCACCACCCCCCATCCAGCCCCCCGCCCACCCCACCCCACCCCACTCCCCACCTCTGTGTCCTTCGCTTCATTCCCCTCTCCCCACACCTCACCCCAACTCCTATCTATCCTACTAACTGCGAGTGTGAGGGGTGGTCTGTGTTGCTGGCTCACCTGACGAACGTTGGGGCTGTCTGTCCCACCTGGGAACTACTTACTCGGTGTGAACTCCACGCCGCCGCGGGCGTCAAGCGGCGACCACCACCGCAGCTCCCCCATCCTTCTCGCTTACCGAGCTGCTAAAGAGAGTGGTCTTCTGCCATTCAACGCGGTCTAGGTGAACTGTGGAGGAGGGGGGAGGAGGAGGGAGAGAGAGGAGCGACCACAGCATGACAGCCGCTTGTCTGAAGTCTGCAGGGAGCGAGCCTTTTTTTGCGAGAAAGGAACGAGTCTGACGACTGATTCTACAGACTGGTCTGCATCAGTTGATGAATAACCAACCACACACCCCGCAATTCTCCGAGTCTTGTGTTGTGACAACTTATAATTGTACTGTTTAGCGCGCGCGTTCTTTTCTGTCATTTTTTTTAATTGATGGGTTACTATAACACTTTTTATGTTTCTTTTCCTGAGTGTGTTCCAATCCTGATTCGGCTGCGTTAACAACAGGAGAAACGGCGACGACAGCAGCTTCTGTCTGTTCTTTTTTGTATCTGCAGACAAAGGGTGCTAGATATATATTCGGTGATGAAGAAGATTTGTCTACAGTCATTGTAAACGTCGGCTGGTTTGTCTCTTCGTGTGCCCTGGAGACAGTGTTCTCTCTTCGACCATCAGCAAGTGGACAAAAAGGTAAGAAGTGGTTATAGTCTTGAGAAATAGGTTGTTTTCCTGTTTTCCATGGTCGAATATTCCGATGCGATCAAGCCCGCATTCTTTGTTACGTATGACATCGAGAGATGCTAAAATGGCCATTCTTGGAAAGTAGTTTGGTTAATGTACATGCTATGGAGACAAAAAGCTTTTTACTGTGTGTGCGAAATTTGTCTGTATAAACATGACGCAACTTTCAACACTTATGTTAAAAGGTACATCAATTTCGCGCGCGCGCGCGCGCTCACTCACACACACACACACACACACACACACACACACACACACACACACACACACACACACACACATGCGCGCGCACAACACACACACACACACACACACACACACACACACACACACACACACACACACACAAACGCAAGCACACGCTCACAGATACGGACAGACAGACAGACAGGTAGACAGACAGACAGATCACACACACACACACACACACACACACACCACACACACACACACACACACACACACATCTACATATATCTACGTCTCTCCTTTTGTCTGTCTGTCTGTCTGCCTATCTGTCTGTCTGTCTCCTCACTCTCTTTTATCTCTTTCTCTCTCTCTCTCTCTCTCTCTCTCTCTTCTCTCTCTCTCTCTCTCTCTCTCTCTCTCTCCCTCTTCATTTGAAGAAAGAGAGGTATATGTGTAGAGTGCGATGGTGTGCTGTGGTGGTGGTAATGGTGGTGGTGGTTGTAGTGATGTCTGCATGTGTGTGCTTGCGTGCGTCCGTGCGCGCGCGCGCGCGCGCGCTTGTGTGCTGATGAATGGGAGGGGGTGGGGGGTGGGGGGTTACGTATGTAGACTCGGTTATCTGTAGAGTGAAAGAAAAAAGTCAAGCAAATCCCAGAGAAGCACTATACTGAAGACCAAACTAAAAATTCACAGTCACGAACATCAGAGATCACATTTCATGCTGGAAAAGTGTTCGTTTTGTTGTTACGGTTTTTTCATTAAGTAGAACAGCAAAAGAACAATGAGCTGATAGTGTTACAAGTCAACATTTATGTGTTCACTTTTTCCCTGGTTTTTATGTGTTCCCATTTTCACTGTTTGTTAGTTTGATTGTTTGTGTGTTTGCTTGTATGTTTGAAGGATTGAGTCGTCAAGGATTTAGGAGAGATTGCCCGAAAAAATCATAGATAGATACATACATACATGAATACATACATACAAACATACATGGATAGATTTATGGTTAGGTGGATAGATACATAGTTAGATAGACAGAAGGACAGGCAGGTAAACAGACAGACAGACAGACAGACAGAAGATAGAAGATAGATAGATAGATAGATAGATAGATAGATAGAGATAGATAGATAGATAGATAGTAGATAGGTCGGTCGGTCGGTTGGTCGGTCGGTCGGTCGGTAGACAGACGGGCAGACAGACAGATAGATAGATAGACAGACAGACAGACAGACAGACAGCAGATATATGATAGAAAATATTGTATGTATGTATGTGTTGT
>CM031596.1:92218287-92225787 GCA_018398815.1 Conus ventricosus
CTCTCTCTCTCTCAGTTATAACAGACTGATGTGACACATCAGAACTATTTGGGGCACATAAAATCTAGCGCTCACTCGCCTTCATGACGGTTTTTTTTTTCCGTCAGTGTTTCCATTTTGCAGCTGATCAATTGAATTTAAGCAGCAAACGCCTTAATCTTCTGCATAAGTGTCAAATGCACTCGGAAGGTTATACATTCACTTATAAACGAATCTGACCCGTAATGTTTAACAGGAAGAAGGCACCCTTTGATAAGGAGGTTATCTTGTGGAGATTTGAATTAGAGTCTCCAACTGAAAGCTCTTCAATGTAACTTCCTTCGTAGTGTTTTTCGTGCGGTAGTTCTTCTAGCTTGTCAAGCGGCAAGCAATGTGAAATACTGTGTTCTTTATGCATGACGCCAATGTAATAAGATTTACCGAAAAGAAACTTCATAATGAACTTAAAAGTGAACCATGATCGAAAAAGCATTGTCAAAGAACCTCCTTTCAAATTAGAGATTAACTCGAGAAAACAAACAAAAATCACAATCAGAAGTTAGTTCCCTCCCATTTCTGCCCTGGCTTTCGCAACCCTCATCACTTTTCACCGAAAACGTTGAGAAATTTGTTTTTAGCAAGACTCTCTGCCTCCACTACTTCTGTCGGCTCATAAAAGCACACAGAATCTACAATGAAGCTCTGCCTTTGGAGTGTAAATAGTGTGCAGATGTTTCAGAACAAGTCATTGCTTTTGATAAGAGTGTGGATATTCATTCAGACTGATGCTGCAAAGTTACCCACACTAAAACATTCGCTGTTTCGGATTCATAAAACAAACAAACAAACATACAAACGTACAAACAAGTTATGGACAATAGTTATTGGAATGAACAGAATAGACAAAAAAAGGGGGAAAAACCTCGGTTAATGGATGAATAACAAATCTATTCAGCAAACCAGATAAGGTCCATTGCCTTCCTTTTGAGCGCCATTTGTCTCATAACGCCAGACTGAAATCCAGTTCTACTAACAAGGGATCAAGAGATATCATCAGATACGAACGGTCTCAGTGGATACAAATTATGACACTGCACTAACTTTTGAAAAAGAAGTTTTTCGCTTACGTGCGATTGTTGCTGTATAATGTCTTTGATGTGTCATTGTTGTTGCTGTTGCCGTGTGTCGTCGTCGTACTCATTGTCGTCGCTGTCGTTGATGTTGTTGCTTTGCTCTTTCTGCTGGTATTGCTGTTGTTCCTGTATGATGTTAATAGTTTATTGCAGTTATTTTTGTTCGATGAATATTTTCGACATTTTGGGAGCGCGCGCGTGTGTGTCAAAAGAGAGAGAGAGAGTAGAGAGAGAGAGAAGAGAGAGAGAGAGAGAAGAAAGAGAGAGAGAGAGTGAATTTGTGTGTGTGTGTGTTTGTGTGTAAGTGTGTAAGTGTGTAAGTGTGTGTGTGTGTGTGTGTGTGTGTGTGTGTGTGTGTGTGTGTGTGTGTGTGTGTGTGTGTGTGAGAGAGAATTTGTGTGTGTGTGTGTGTGTGTGTGTGTAAGAGAGATAGAGTGAGAGAGAGAGAGAAAGAGAGAGAGAGTGTGTGAGTGTGTTTGCGTGTGGTGTGTGTGTGTGTGTGTGTGTGTGTGTGTGTGTGTGTGTGTGTGTGTGATGCGCATGCGTGTGCGTGTGTGCGTGCGTGTGTATGTGTGTGTGTGTGTGTATGTGTGTGTGTGTGTGTGTGTGTGTGTGTGTGTGTGTGTGTGTGTGGTTAGAGAAGAGAGAGAGAAAGAGAATTTGTGTGTATGTTTGTTTGTTTTGTTGTTTGTGTGTGTGTGTGTGTGTCACGGACAAAAATAGAAAAACCGAATTCGTGGTCAGTCGCCAGCCAGTTCAATTGGACATAAGTCCAAACTCAAACTTCCTGGTTCCAGGCAGACGACTTCATGTGTCGCGTCAGCCAATTAGCACAGCGAAGAGGCTATTTTTTAGCCTCCACGGAGACGGCACTGTCCAGCAGACAGACTGAGTGGCTTGACCGACGTCTCAATTGGTCTGGCCAGACGGATCTCGGCGTCTGGGTCAGAACTGATGCAGCTAGTTTGCATTGACCAGCGCCCACAGTTAAGCCAGACGTCGCCGGTTGAAGTAGGAAGGGGGAAGGTATTGTGTGGTGGGGGTGAAATCAAGCTAATTAATTAAATGACCCATTGACCACCACAGAAAGCAAGGCCGTAGATGTGACTTGGACGATTGGCATGTCCAATGGAATTAGAGGGGAGGTAACCTCGGTACGAGGCGGGAAAAATTCTGACCAATGGTACTCACCCTTTTGACAGATAGGAATGGGGATAGGAGAGCTAGGGGAGTGAGAGAACAAGAAGAGAAGAAAGAAGAGACAGAGACGAGAGAGAGGTTCTGGGAGTAGCTCTGCACGAGAGAAGAGCAGAGAGATGAGAGAGGAGTGAAGAGAACCGAGCTGTAGCATTAGCACCATATAGAGTCTGCAGAGGAAGGACTAAGGAAGATGTTGAGAGAGAGAGAGAGTTGCTAATCGATGAAGAGAAAAAGAAAAAAAAAAGAAAAAAAGAAAGCAACCATGTCCATTTGATAGAGCAGACTAAGAAGAAGAGAGAGAGAGTGCAATGCGTTAATGCAGGAAGAAAGAAAGGAGAACAGATCGATGTCTGGTAGCCACTGTTCAATTTGAACCGGGGTTCGACCTCATACCTGCAGCACCACTTTCATCAGCAGTCCAACCTGACCAGTGCCAGCGGTCTAACCTGACCAGTGCCAGCAGTCCAACCTGACCAGTGCCAGCAGTCCAACATGACCAGTGCCAGCAGTTGTGTCGTGACTGTGTTTGTGAAAGTGACAGTGAAAAGAAAAAAGAAGAAGAAAAGGAAAGACAGTGATTCGTAAATAGTTAAGATCACCTGCCAGTAAAGTGGAAATCTATTTATACCCGGGTTAGTTATGATGATTTAGATAAATCGTTTTGTGAAAATTCAAGGAAAGAGAGAATGTTTTATTTTGTTTGACTCCATGCGCATTGATGTTTGTTTCCATGATTATGTGTAGTAAAGTTATAGACTTTACTAGTGTTTGATGTGACGAATGCATGATATATGAATGAGATTGTAAGCAAGCTGTGAGTGTGTTTGGCTGTGCGCTAGTCCTTACTCCACTGACATACCCTGAGGTTGACAATTTATGGCGAGCTTGCCAGGATATTCTGCCCATTATTATAATTGTTCAACTTCTCAGAGAGGAACTGGGTGGGATTCAAGTATGTAATCCTAAGACAAGGTAGTGTCTTACTGTATGTTCCCAAGATAGTTAAATACTAGGCTTGGCATTGCTTCCAAGATAGTTAACAATAGCTTGGCATTTCAGCCCCAGAGTACTTATTTCGCACAGATTGATTGCCTATAATTCGCTCTCATAGTTGGGGTCAGGCGCTAGGCGTCTTATAAAACTAATTACGTTGTCCCAAGCTAATATTATCATTCATAGGATTGTGCTATTACGTCACTCGGTCGTAACCACCAGTTTGGCTGTCGTAGTAGTAAAATCTTGTTCAAGAAAAAAAAAATTGAAATGGCGGAAGAAAAGAACACCCCTATTGAACAACTTGTGAGCGTCGCTCGTGATTTAGGCTACTCGGGAGAAGAGTTGCGAGCATTCGTATGAAACCAAACAAAAGATGGAAAGAGATGAGCGAGCGAAAGACGCCGTGTTGCAGTAGAAATAGCAGAGCAGAAAGGATTAAAGCTAGCGAAACGCAGGAAACAGAAAGATTAACGCAGAAACAGAAAGATTAAGGATTCAGGCTAACAATAATCAGGCTAAAGAAACGCAGGAAACAGAAAGATTAAGGATTCAATTAGAGTTAGAGAGAGTGAGAATAACAGAGGGAGACCACCGAGATGGTAGTTTCAGTTTCCAGTGACCCTGTGCGTCAGTTATGCCCCCCGACCAAAGTTGCCAAAATTCTCTGAAGGATCAGATTCGATCGATGCGTACATCAGTCGTTTGAAACGTTTGCTACAGTCAGGGTTGCCTTCAGAAGAGTGGGCAGTCATTTTGTCACGCTATTGACGGGTAAGGCATTACAGATTTTCACTGCGTTACCAGCAGACCAACAATCTGATTTTGGTGCTGTGAAGGAGTCTTTGATGAAGGGATTTGACGCTCACAGAGGAGGGGTTCAGAAAGAAATTTCGATCAGCTAGGTTACAAGCAGGTGAAACGTACACTCAGTTTGGTGCACGTTTAGATCACTATTTTGAGAAGTGTTAAGTTGAGTGTACGAGAAAGGAGTTCGCTGAATTGAAAGAGCTGTTATGAAAGAACAGATTTTGTTAGGTTGCAGTCAAAGTTAACTATACATTTGAAAGACGAGACAGCCAGAAGACAGCAGGGAGTTGCTGAAGTTAGCAGAGGTGTATAGGGAGGCACGTTTGGGCACTAAGGTGCAGGAGAAACAGGTGCCAGCACAGTGAGAAGAGTGCAAGAGACTAGGGGAGTTTTCTGCAAAGTCTGCAAACCCAGTGAGGGGCAGAAAGGAGGACAAAGGACAATAGTGTTTCATTTGTCACAAAAGGGACATGTGGCGAGGATTGTCACATGAGGTTCCAGAAGCAGCAGCCTTGCAAGAGGTTGATAAGGTCGCCAGGGGAAACGACCTGCAGTGGAACCAAAAGGATCGAATCTGAAGAGGTGAGTGCAACCTATGGCTAGCACTGGACAGCAGTCAGTGTCAGGGATGGAGGGCACTAGGCTGAGTGGTTCATTACCAGTGGAAGAAGGTGGATTGGCCAGCAGAGGGTGAAAGTGTTACGGGACACTGTTGTTCATGTGGTGTAGTAAGAACAACGCTGTCGAGGAAGGGATTTGACAGGGCAAATCCAGACCTGTACTCTAATCGATGGCACTGTGAAGAATTCCCAGTTGCCAAATAGAAGTACGTACCCCTTACTTCTCAGGCGAGTTGTCTGCGCTGGTGATGTGAGAAACCCCTTATGATTGATCATTGGAAATATTCCAGGTGCAAGGGATCCAGGGATCCTGAGTTGTTGACTGCTACAGGGCAGCAGTTTCAAACACGGAGCAAGAAGGAGAAAAGGTTGAAAACCGTTAGTCGTTCCAGCAATGGAATCAGGCATAATGTTCGCCTGATGAGTTTAGGCAGCGCAGGAACAAGACCCTTCGCTCGTAAGTCTTGGAGTTGGCAAGAGTGGAGAGAAACAGGTGTTAGAGGAGTGAGACAGAATTTCAGGTGAAGGTGGGTTGTTGTACGAGTGTTCACCAAGGGGAAGACAGGTAAGGTGACAACTCAGTTAGAGTACCAGCATGTTATCGTGAC
The DNA here is from genome assembly GCA_018398815.1 of Conus ventricosus. NCBI lineage: Eukaryota > Metazoa > Mollusca > Gastropoda > Neogastropoda > Conidae > Conus > Conus ventricosus. The sequence goes on from CM031596.1 coordinate 92,223,631, forward strand.
ACTGTCATGTCAGTGGTCACGAGTCGCTCATGGCGGGTCATCTCGGCACCGGCAAAACAGCTGACCGAATCTTTGATGATTTTCACTGGCCAGTGCAATGCAGACATAAAGCGGTTCTGCATGTCATGTGACGTGTGTCAAAGGTCAGCCACAAGAGGGGTGAAGAGGAAGGCGCCTCTTAAACAGCCCCCTTTAATTGACACACCATTCAGGAGAGTGGCTGTTGATCTGATTGGCCCAATCTCGCCCTGTTCCAAAGTGGCACAGGTATGTGGTTGACGCTCGATGGATTACGCACCAATATCCAGAAGCAGTCGCATTGAAAGGCGTAGATACGCAAACAGGTCGCTGAAGGCTAGTGGACATCTTTTCCTCGCGTGGGTGTGCCATCACAAATTCTCAGTGACAGGGGGTCACAGTTCACCTCAGGCGTGATGAGGGAGGTCAACAGGCTGCTAGGGATCACACAGCTTCTCACTACCCCATACCACCCACAATGCAATGGCTTGGGGAAAGATTCAATGTTGCTGAAGGGCATCTTAAAGAAGCTCTGTGAGAAAGACCGCAGATTGGATCGTTACATCCAGCGCATTGTTTCGCCTACAGGGAAGCCCCTCAGAGAGCACAGGCTTTTCACCATTCGAGCTGCTGTATGGGCGGACAGTTCGGGGACCATGTGTATCTCAAAGAGCTATGGTCCGGAGAACAGAGTCAGAAGAGGTAAAAACCACTTATCATATGTGGTGGACTTACGCAATAGGCTAGAGGAGACATGTAAGGTTGCAAGGGAAAGTTTGCAGGAGGCTAGGTCGTGCAGAAGAAGCAATATGACAGAAGGTGAGGAAGCAATCCCTCAAGGTGGGAGATCAAGTCCTGTTACTGCTTCCCACGGATCACAACAAGCTGCTGATGCATTGGAAAGGACCATTCACCATCATTGAAAGGGTAGATCAGGATACCGAATTGATGTGAATGGAAACCAAAACTTTTCCATGCGAATTGCTCCGCAAATATATTCAGCGTGAGGCTCACACATAGGCGCAGCAGCAATCATTGATGGAGTGAAGGAGACCCAGCAGAAGAAGGGAGATTTTGTTGCCTGAGTTTCCAGGAGAAGAGTCATACAGGTATGTGTCACTGTATGAAGGGCTAGACAGTAGAGACAGGAGAAGTTAGGGGCTCCTAAAACAGTATAGGGCGTCCCTGACTGATAAACCAGGCAGGACAACTCTAGAGACCTGTACAGTGGAGGTAACATCGCAAAAACCCGCACATGTGAAACCCTACCCGTCCCGTATGCCACCAAACGAGTGATCGAGGAGAGGTGAAAAGATGTTGGACCTTGGGGTGATTGAACCGTCCAAATCATCGTAGAGTGCACCCGTCGTCTTAGTGAGGAAAAAGTCAGGTGAGCATCGATTCTGTTTGACTATAGACGTCTGAACAGTGTCACCAAGGTCGATGCAGAATCAACCGAACGTGGAAGACCTGTTCGCTCAGGTCGCCACAAGCAAGAGCAAGTATTTCACCAGGATAGATCTGAGCAAGGGTTATTGGCAAATAGCCTTGATGAGGACTCAAAGAAGTCACAGCATTCTCCACTCCTAGGGGCTATACCAGTGGCGAGTACTTCCTTTTGGTATGGTCAATGCACCTGCAGTTTCTCTCGGATGATGAGGAAGTTATTGACGGGTTTGGAAGGCGAATTTCATGGATGACATTCTGATAGCATCTGAGACATGGAGGAGCATATGAGGCAGCTAGTAGCAGTTTTAGAGAGGTTGAGACGAGCCAATCTCACAGCCAGACCAACAAAGCGCCAGATTGGTTTTCCAAGCCTGGAGTTCCTAGGTTTTGTTGTTGGAGGTGACACAAAGCAGCCAGAAAAGGGAAAGGTGAGAAGATGATGAAATTCAGAGAGACCAAAGACCAAAACAGAAGTCAGGAGTCGCTAGGTTTTATTGGTTTCTACAGGGAATTTGTACAAATTTCGCAGCAATCACGAGTCCTCTCAGTGATTTGGTCAAGGCAGGGAAACCGCAGTGGTCGAATGGTCAGACGCTGCAGAGCAAGCACTGCAGACAGTGCTAGAAAGACTAGGTTCCCGTCCCATCTTGAAGCTACCGGATATGTCTAAACCATTTTTGTTGCGTACAG
>CM031596.1:92230787-92240787 GCA_018398815.1 Conus ventricosus
AAGGCCTTTTTTCTTCCGGCCCTTGTCCATTCAGAAATGAAGATTCTAACATAGATTACTATTACACAGTTTATGTCTAATTATAGCAGGTACAGTAATGATTCATATTAGCATTACAGAAAAATAAAAAAGGACACACTAAGTCTCTCTCTCTCTCTCTCTCCTCTCTCTCCTCTCTCCTCTCTCTCTCTCTCTCTCCTCTCTCTCTCCTCTCTCTCCCACACACACACACACACACACACACACACACACACACACACACACACACACACACACACACACTCCACACACACACACACACACACACACACACACACACACACACACACACACACACCCCCACACTCACACACACACACACACAGCTACGTAACATATAATATTCCCATGCAGAAAGAGGATATAGGAAGCATCAATCACCACACAAGTTTCATCAGCCTAGCCTCAGGAGGATTTATGGCACCATCCTGTTCAAATATACCAGCATAATTATATTCATATATATGATTTTTGTTCCTAAGGCAAATTTGGGTTTCGGGGCAATGAGAAATGGAGCTTATGTTGGTTTTTTTAGGGCAGAGATCATACGAGCAATACGCTGGCTTACCATATATACTGCATGAGTACATTATAAATCTGTTACTTGCAAGCATTTACAGTAGCTGATTGTTTTGAAGCAATAGAACTTGTGAACAGCAACAATCGCTTTGAGAAAGTAGGTGAACTGTATGCTGTTGATGACAAAGTAATAACATTCGTGGATAGGCATGGGTAATATGAATTGAATTGCAAACCTACATAGCTAGTGAGTGTGCAAGATGTGTAAACAATTTTCTTCTGAATGATTCTGACATTCGATTATATTTAAGCTCAGGTGAAAGTGATTTATAGAGAAGAGCACCAGAATAACAGGCACTTGGTTTAAATAGATCAACGTTAGGTAAGGAACCTGGATTTCAGTAGAATTTCTTTGATTCATTTCAAATTGGATTGAGTTATTTGCAGGACGAATCCAGATACAATTTTCTTGCATGAACATTCCTTTAATGATAGCAAACATATCCTTTCAAGGTAGAACTCCAACTTGAATATAATCTGATTCTGCAAAACTCAAGGATCTCAGAAGAACTGCTTTAAAGGGCACATTTATAGATATTGATTAAAGGTTTCATTGAATTTGTGCGAGCCGAGCCAAATAATGTCGAACAGTAATTGATTGAAGAAAGTATAATGCATTCGGGAAACATCTTCTGCATGAAAGTTTAGAAAGAGCTAAATCCTGCATAACTGATATATTGACTGGATACATTTTTGTACAATGTTGTGATACACAGTCCATGAAAAATTGTGATATGTAATTATGCGTGCAATTTTTCTCCTATAAAGCATATGGGAACTTTTAAATTTCGCCTTCTTTGGCATGGCTTTGGTGCCACTAGGGTAAAGTGGCATAAGGTTTACACTGCACCGTTCACTTAAGATGTCAACAGACTTTTGCAATGATGCATGCACAGAACTAACGCTATAGCTGCTTGTTTGAATCGTGGTATCACCACAGAAAAAAAGTTCACAAGATTCTTCAGTATGAACACTGAGACGTTAATATAAATGAAAAATAGACGATAACTAAAAATTGAGCCCTGGTACTCCAATCTGAAAGGTAAGAGATTTGATGTTGAAGAATTAAGACAGAAAAATCGTTGACGACTGTCTAGGAATGATGAAATCAGTTGGATTTAGTCTACTCCACACAATGCTTTTTTTTTTCTTTTTTTAAAACAGAATTTGACTCATGATATCGAGAGCTTTCTTAAAATCAACAAATGAGAGAGAGAGAGAGAGAGAGAGGAGAGGAGAGAGAGAAGAGAGAGAGAGAGAGAGAGAGAGAGGAGGGGGGTGGGGTGGTGGGAGAGAGAGGTAACCAAATGTCCCACTCCTACCCCAAAAAGAAAGAAAAAACAAACAAAAATAAAGAACATAGGGCCTTTCAGGGGCAAAAAACGTGAAAAGCTCATATCCCCTAAACAGTATACACTAGATAAAATTCCAAAATGAACAGACTAACTACCATGGGAGAGATGACAAGGAAAATGATGTTTCATTCCTGTTTGTTTTTTTGTGACCGTAAACTTCAAGAAAATGAAAGCCTTGAATCCTCATTTAGATCATGATCCAAGGAGAGAACGTTGGCCAGATATTGATTTTGACAGGAATCTTGAATTGAAATAGTCCCCGAAAAGACAATTTACACATAATTCAAGTAATAGTTCTGTTGTAATGGTTGTTTTGAAACAAACACTTTTAGGTGGTGAATTTTGACAGACACGTATTTGACTGCAACACCCGATAATGGTTCTGTGGAATCGGTTTAAATTGTTACGTAGGAGAAACGGCCTAATACTGGCATTGATAATTATCCTGGTGTTACATTACTGAACCATTTTTGAAAGCTCCTCACAAAAATGTCAGATGATCAGCTGTCTGGTTTAACTGACGGCAGTAAATTGGTTTTGAATATCAAATTGGTTAGATATTGCCTTCGAAAAATTCACAACATTTTTGCATAACAAAAAGGGGAAATTTATCCAGTATCTATACAAGTTGAAGATGGGACAATCTGAAGACTGACAAATTTTTTTTTTTAGTAGATTGTGTTTCTTTTATGGTATGATTCACATAAACGTTTTTTGTCAAGTTTCTGAATTGTACACAGCAACAACAACAGCAACAACAAATAGAAAACCTGACATAGAAAAAAAAGAAAAAAATAGAAAGAACGAAACAAATGAAAAAAGAACAAAAAAGAAAATACATTAATTTCGTCTCTGCAGGTAATTATGTAGTGCATGAAGTGTTAAATTCAACTATTAATTGCTGGTTTTGCAGAATGTTGAAACTGATTTCAAACGAAAGAGCAACCTGTATTTAATTACTTCTCGACTTATATATTCATTCACCGGTACACAGCAGTCATGATACTTCTTCAAGCAGAGCTCACTAAAACTGTTTTTTTTTACAGAGATTGACAACACACGTGGGAGACAAATTCCGCTTGTCATAGAATAGTCTAGACATGATTCGGTCTTTTTCCTAAAAAACAGTTTGACTGTAGCTTTCGAACATTGATTTTTCGCTCTTTTTTTTTTCTTTGGTGGTAGGACAATAGCGATGAAAAATTAAAAAAAATCTAAAGAACTAATTAACATTAACTGGTTGTGTTTTGCTTATGCTTTTGTAATTTATCAGGTTTTCATTGCTTAAGAATTACTTTCTTCATGCCCTCAAAGGTTACGGAATAATACAATCTTGAGAGAGAGAGAGAGAGAGAGAGAGAGAGAGAGAGAGAGAGAGAGAGAAGAGAGAGAGGAGAGAGAGAGAGAGAGAGAGTTTCCAATTTATCATGTCACGTAAAAAATAAATACATTGTGAGAACTCTTCAATTACTGATGACATTACCAGCACGTTTCCTCCCTATGTGTTTATTTGCTTGTTTGTAGATAAGATTGAACTTGATTTATGGCACACCATAATTTATTTGTAATGTGAAACCAGTTGTTTCTTTCAGGATCCACATAGTATTGCATATGTCTTGTCTTTTTTTCCTTTAAACCAGGCAACAAACAAAATTTAGTTTTTGCCTCTGTTTGACATCTCTTTTTCATATTAGTGTAAACATGTGATTATTGTTGAATTATAGACTTTATCATAATGACGTAGCAGAAATTTTGACATTGTAGCGTTGCACATACTCCGTAGATCACAAAGCTGATCACTATATTCTTCGCCGTCTTCTTCTTCAACTTCTTCTTTCTTCTTCCTCTTCTTTTTCTTCTTCTTCTTTTTCTTCTCTTCTCCGTCTTCGTTTCTTCTTCTTCTTCTTCTTTCTTTCTTCTTTTCTTCTTCTCTTCTCCCGTATCTCTGTAGAATCAATAGGACACCACATATGTAAAACAATTCACCTGATCCCTTCAGTTCTGTCGGTTGTATACTAAGGTTTGGTCTCTGCAAATGTTTTCCATGTTCATTCTGCAATGGATAATCCATCGTCCCGCTGTCTTACCCGTTCATCTCGCCCCCGCCCCCATCCCACACACACACACCATCCCCCCCCCCCCCCCCCCCCCCCCCCCCGGGCAGTTTTTCCGGAGAATCGTTTTAAGCGGGGCCAGACATTGGGTCTTGTCGTGTTACATGTCCATACTCACGTATTTTTTCTCATCTCTGAACTGATGTCAGTAGATCTTCACAGGGTCTGGTGTAACTTGATTGTTTAGCGTTCTTGTTCATTGGTGATATATCGGTAATCTGATGTGGAGTATGTTGCAGCAGGATCTCATTTTCATCGCTCGTATTTTCTGTCCAGATTTACTTTGAGGGTTTATTTCTCTGGAATAAACCTGTGAGCTGGAGCCTGCTCTTTGTTACACGTGATAAATATATATCATCATCCCTCCATACAGCTTTAGTGTGGTCAGTGCTGAAAATTACCTGCTGCGTTTGAAGGGGTTATTGATTTGGATTTTTCATGGTTAGGATGACTCAAGTACGCAAACTATTGAACAGTTTCCAGCTTCTGTCCATTGACGCTGTATCAGTAGTCGTGATGATGTGTAGCAGGCTATCAACTTTGTCTCCTCTGCGCTGACTTCCATGCCATGTCTTGTCGATGTGTCAGTCTTTAAGCGAGCGTTGTGAGCTCTGTTTCACTGTCTGTCAGGCCATTGATGTCATCTGTAGTTGGAAGGTTTGTAATGCTTTCCACCCCAATGATGATAACTGTCCTGATATTACCTTCATGTGCATCAGTTATGATGCTTTCTGGGAATGTGTTGAAAAGATGTGAAAGACAGAAAGCAGTCAGACGAACTCCATCTGAACCCTGTATGAGCATTGCACACATTTGCTGAACACTGTTGATTAGCTCTTGCTCGATGTTACATTTCTTTATTGCATTATTGCAGACATTGGCATTGTAATACTGCATGCATTCCTATAATATAGAATAGTGGATATTTTTGGAACGTAAGAACTTCAGAGGACTGATTGAAAATGCATTACATCACAGGACTCGAGACGCTTGCTTTGTTAGCTTTTAGCTATTTTGGTGTTTTATTATTCCAGAGATTTTGTCTTTTGAGAAGTGTGCTGAATTTATTTTTCTTCTCTTTTTTTTTGTCTACCCCTCCCCTCCCCTCACCCTCTTTAAAAATAATATTAACAGTTGTTGTCAGGACAGATCCTGTACACCGCTGTTATTTGTGCATGTTGGCGACGCACTCACCCCCCCCCCCCCCCCCCCCCCCCCCCCCCCCCCCACGTTACTACTGCTGTGAAGCGCCTACAAAGTTCGTTGCGAGCGCTACAAGTTGGACATCAATTGCTCGCACGGGACCCAGCCTTCGCATGTGGATGCCAGAGCGAAGCTACTTCATATGCATGCACGCAAGCAAACACGCCGAGACACGCACACCGGCGTTACCCTTCTCCATCCCTCTTTCCCTCCCTCCCTCCACCTCCCTCCGCCGCACATCTCCCACCCCCTTCCCCCTCCTTCCTATCTGTCCATCACCGCTCAATACGTCTACACATAAAATTATGGCGCTTTACAGAGCCAGATCGGAAGAGGGAGGAAGCCAAGGGTGAGACGGCGGCCACAGTCAATTACAAACCCTCCGTGACCTGGTTTCCCACTGACCTACATGGAAGGGGAAGCTGAGGCTAATGGAAATCAGAGGAGTGTGCACAGGCTGAGGGCCGAGTTTTGCCTGCACGAGACCTCAAACAGCAAACGGTGTGTCTGTAGCTTTCAACCTAAAACCGGAAAAGCAATGGCAGTGGTCCCGTGCTGGCGGTTTTCGTGGATTAACCGTCTATCTGTCTGTCTGTGTGTCTGTCTGTGTGTCTGCCTGTCTGTCTGTCAGTCTGTCCTGTCTGTGCTGTCTGTCTGTCTGTCTGCTTCTCTCTCTCTCTCTCTCTCTCTCTCTCTCTCTCTCTCTCTCTCTCTCTCTCTCGGCCGGTCGTCTCTGTCTGTCTTCTCTACTCCTCTCTGTCATCTTCTCTGTCTCCTGCTCTCTCTCTCTCTCTCTCTCCTCTCTCTCTCTCTCTCTCTCTCTCTCTCCTCGTTTTTGGACAAATTTTAGCTGGCTTATCCCAATAGAAGCACAACACAAACATGTATTTGCATTGTGAAATAGGCTAAAAAATATCACACCCACACACACGCGCGCGCACGCACGCACGCACGCACGCACGCACGCACGCACGACACACACACACACACACACACACACACACGGGTGTTTCCGTGAGTGTAGACGGAAAAGCAGTAGCGTAGGGCGAGGAGGTGGGGATATGTGGGTGGGTGTGGTGGTAGTAAGAATATGGTGAGGGAGGGGGGTAGATGGGAGAACTGAGTGAGTCTTCTTTATCATTATTATTTTATCATTATTATAATTATTATTATTATGAATACTTGCATAGCGCCTATCCTCGGCTAGAGACCAAGCTCTAAGCGCTTTACAATCCACACTCGTTTACACAATGGGCTGCCTACCCGAGTAGTGCTGACTAAAGAGCTGCCAGCTGGCGCTTCATTCAGTCGTTTCCCGTGTCATCCAGTCTACATCATTCAATATCGTTCTCTTAGTTTCCTTACTTCCTTCATTCTTTCCATTTCTCATGCAGGGTGTATGCTATGTGTAACGTGTCATCCATACCAACGGCCAAACTGTCCTTCTCTTCCGAAAGTTGGTAATGGGATTTACGTGTGTGCAAGATGATATGCGTGCGTTCACACATGGAACCCCGGTTTATAGTCTCATTCGAAGGACTGTATGAGAAATGGAGTCAGAACTAATGTTAACATCGAGGGAAAAATCCCCATGTACCGAAACGGCCCGGCGGAGATTCGAACCCGCAGCTCCAGAATCACCAAGATTACAAGTCTGGCGCTCTACCACTGAGCTACTCCAGCCCCTTCTGAGACCTGTTCATTTATATCGTCTTGTCTGACAGCCAACAGTACATAGAAATGAAATTTAAAAAAAAAATCGGGGATAGGGATGGGTAGGGGATGGGAAGGGATTTCAGCAGTTTTTCCTACTACTCAGACAACGTGATTACTTTTGGGGTGCACTGGGAAAGAATTCATCGCAGAACATAATTATATAAGATTTCCCTTTTGACTTCCAACTGTTCATGGCTATATAATCATCTTGTTTCTATGGAAGATGGAAAGAATCTTGAACAAAGAGAAGCAGAGTTAGAGACTAAACAGCTTAAATTTTGTATTGTCGTTGTTGTTGTTTGTCTCTGTTGCTTTTATGTTACAATATCAAATAAGAGTTTGGGTGACTTGAGTTACCCGAATTATGTTAACTTTTAATTTTATTTATTTTTCTTTTTTTAAAAATTCATTCATCTATTTATTTGTTCATTTATGTATTTACTGCTCTATTCATTCATTTGATTATTTAGGTATTTGTTTATGCATTTTTTTTCATTTATTTATCTATTCATATATTTGTTTAACGTTCTTAGAAATAAACTTCGGAGCGATACTACTAACTGGAAAATGTAATATTTGTCTTTCTAAAGTCAGTGATCTCCAGGTACCTTTATCAGTTGAAATCTTTAAACGAAAGAAGGAAAGAAATCTAAATGTGAAAAAAGACAATGATTGCTGGAGGGGAAAAAAATGCAGCAATACTGAAAGAGAGCGTGTTAGCTATTAAAAGAAATTCAAACAGTACAGATCGCTCAGCCGGTAGCCAGCATCCTTTATTATGCATGACTTAGTCGACGTTGACGGAGAGATATAGATCAAAACGTCCTCCTCAGACCTCCAGGAGCACTAAGTGCTTCGGGTTGGCTACATCACACCTGATACTCTACTGGAACATTAACAGACGGATGACGATGCCAGACAGCAACAGAATAGGTTGGCCGCAGAGCCAAATGTGTACTGACAGTTAGCACACCGGCAGCGCAAGGCTTGCCATGTGTTGTCGCTAGGTGCCAGAACCAACTCTCCGTGGACACGCTGAGAGGAGACGCCGAAGGTGAAGACATCCCGAAGGACTGGACTGGCCAAAAACACTTCTAACCTGTTGCCTTGCCACGGACTGAGAACAGAGGGCTGGGAAGATCCCAGAGCGCCCCCCCCCCCCCCCCCCCCACCACCACACCACCTCACCCCGCCCCCTCTTCCATTCCTTCAGGTGTTGTTTTTTTTTTACTTAAGTACTGCTTCCCCCCCCCCCCCCCTCCCCCTCTCCTCCCTGTATCCTGTTTCCCCTTTCTCTATTTGTATTACCAATTTAAAATATCCCCCCCCCACCCCCAACACTCCCCCACTCAACCCCCCCCCCTCCACACGCACACCCACCCACCCCCCTTCACCGTCAAGCATGGGTCATTGCCCTCTCTGCCTGAGTTATGATGGAGACGGTAGAGCTCAAGGTCAGCAGGGCCAAAAGTCAGGAAGTTTAAATGGAATGTCCTGGCGAATTACGCCACGCTTTTTTTTTTTTCTTTTCTTTTGGGGTGGAGGCGGGAATGGAGGTGGGGTGGGGGAATAGGTGTGGAGTTAGGGAGGGGGATATGGAAATTCGGTTTGAGATAGGCTTCCTTGAGGATTGAAACATTTTCAGTGTGGGTTTTGTAAAACCATAATAACAGTTCCGTTAACAACAGCAAGCAAACAAACACGACGACAAAATTCGACAAGAATAACAAAACCGCCTTTTGTCCCCTTAAAATATGGAATTGATGAAGGATTGGACTGGCCTCTAACTTCTTGCCTAGGACTGAGGATAGAGAGTTGGAATTACCTACTTCCTTGTTTACCCCTCGCGGTTTCCTGTTTCGCTTTTCTCTCTCTATACCAATTTACCCCCCCCCCCCCCCCCCCCCCCAAGCATCGGTCACTGCACTCTTTGACTAAATTATTGATGGTGATGATAGAGGTCGAGGTCACCGGGCTAAACGTCAGGAGAGTTCAACTGTATGTCTGGGAGAATTGAACCACTTTGCATTGAGGGAGTTTGGGGTGGGGGTTAGGTGTGAGTGTATTGGGCATTTGGTTTCACAAGGGTTTTGTTTATGGATGGAACATTTAAAGTGCAGTGAAACCGGTAACAACATTATCATCAACAACAGCAAGCACACAACAACGGCAAAAACTTCGACATCAATAACAAAACTGCCCTTTTTTGAAATTAATATTTTTTTTTTAAATAGGCATTCAGATGCCATAAGAGATATAACAGCTTAACGAAAGGTGAAGATGCTCTGTTCGTACTTATTTTAATACCAGGCATGCGCACATGATGATAATGATGATGAAGATGATGACGATGATGGTGATGGTGATGACGACGGCGATGACGACGACTACACTCATCATCATCATCATCATCATCATCATCATCATCATCATCATCATCATCATCATCATCGTCGTCATCATCATCATCATCATCGTTATTATTATTATTATTATTATTATTATTATTATTATTATTATTATTAATTATTATTATTATTGTTGTTGTTGTTGTTATAATTATTATTATTATCATCATCATCATTATCATTGTTGTTGTTATTGTTATCATTAATATTATTATTGGTAGTAGTAGTAGTAGTAATAGTAGTAGTAGTATAGTAGTAGTAGTAGTAGTAGTAGTAGTAGTAGTAGTATAGCGCCTATCTTTGGCTAGAGATCAAGCTCTAGACCCTACACAATTCACGCTATCGTTCACACAGTCTTTCGTGTACATAGGCCTGGTCTTAACTTGTTTACTTGCTGAGAGTGGCTTTCCTGGTTGGCTATGCTGTAAGCAAAATGTGGTTCGGATTAATTTGAAATGACTTGGAAAACCTGTGGCCCGAACAGACTTTGCATTCACGATACTGTTCTGTTTTTACGCTGGCTGCATTCTGGGGAGTATTCTGTTCTGTGATTTTTCTTTGTTTATCTGTTATTTCTGTCTCTCTG
>CM031596.1:92260787-92265787 GCA_018398815.1 Conus ventricosus
TGCCAGTTTTGTTTATAACATGAGATGAGACGGTCTTTAAATTCCAACAGAAATGTTCTTTCATCGCCAACTGAGCCATACTACACCAAATCCATTTACTGTCAAAACCTGCTTTATAGTAGCAACCCAATTCTGCTTTCCTAACTCAAACTCCCGTAGTAATATATTGTAGGCTTGTCTACATAATCTGCTTGTATGTAGTTGGGTAAGTTTTAACCAATATTCAACGCATTTCCCGAAAGATCGAATGTAAAGAGGGTATCTTTCAGATTTACCATATGCCATTGTATTTGATGAATGCAATGGAATATTTAGAAATCGTTTAATCGCGAAAGTATGTACTTTTCTATCTGCAGATTTTCTTCCAGCCTCCACATTTCTGCTGCATATGTTTACATTGGTTCTATGTGTGTATCAGATACCTTCCAAAATAAGGAAGGATTAATTGCAGTTATTTTTCATTGCCCTTAGTAGAATTTCTATTACTCCTTTCTTCCTTTCCGAAACGTTTCAGACCATCCGGAATGTGAACTTAACCTCGTTATAAATTTCATTCCAAGGTATTTTTATGCATTGGTTACATTTACCGCAGCATTAGAGTAATACCATTTTTAGAGAGAGAGAGAGAGAGAGAGACAGACAGACAGACAGACAGACAGACAGACAGACAGATAGGCAGATAGAATACAAATACGAATATTCATTCAGGTTAAGGCCATAGTCCCATGCTGAAAGGGTGATGCCTGCAATACACATCGTATCAATATTAACATGAACCAGCCGCCGTGGCGAAGTGGTTAGCGTCGCGGACGCCCGGCTAGGAAGTCGTGGGTTCGAATCTCATCAGAGTCAGGTGGGTTTTCTGCCCCGACCGGCTCCTACCCAGAGTTGAGTTTGCTGCGGACTCAGTTGGGAAGACTGGGACCACACAGTTGAGTTTCATCCACTTAATGGATGCGTTTCTGAGAGTGTTGCTCAAATGTCCTGACCAACACTGCAGGTGCCTGTATCTCTCGGGCCTGGTTGACGCCGGGATATATTATGAAAGGAAGCGTAGAGTACAGCCCTGTCATGTAGTCTCAGACGGAAATGGAAATCCGTAGCATCATCTTAATCATCCTCATTCTCATCGATCAGCATTTTTTAAAAAAAAAATGTCTCAAATTCTGTGGTCCTTCATGCCCTGCTGTCATGGTGACCTCAGTTTCGATGTCCTCTCCACGTCTGTGGTCTTGGTTTGGTTCCGTCGGGGTCACCGGTATCGGCGAGTCCGTGGGGGGAGTCGTTGGACGGACGTGGTGGCGCCCTCCGGAGGGAGAGCTCACTCACGCCGGCTCCGCGACTAAGCAATTATTGTCGTCAGTAGGGGCTTAATAGGTGGTGTCCTGCATATGTTAGATCAGAACAGGCGCCACTGAACACCACCGAAGTGACTCGGCAGCAGTGCAGCGCCTCTTCCGGTGGGTTGCCTCTTGACGACTTGACATTGACTGCTCCCTGTGGATTGCCGGTGCCGGGGCTGCGGCGGGGCCGACCGGGCTGTGGCTGTGGACGGGGTGTCGGAATGAGCGGCGTGGGTGCACTGCCTCTGAGGTGGCGCAGAGGTTGGGACAGCACAACAAAAAAAAATTAACATGAAGGAGTTTGAACAGAAAAAACTTGCACAAATGTACTACACAACAAAAAAAAGGTATATATACTGCGTAACCTTTTGGTGCTTCATAAATGAACATTGCAAGACTGAAGAGGATCTTGTCATTTCTTGACGCTGAACGTAAGTTTAGTCTGAAATTACAAGGGACGAACAATACTTTGCCTTTATGAATTTTACTCTAATGTCATGAAAACCAGGGCAGCAACAAAAAGGAAATGAATTTCAATTTCCTTAGCCGAACTACAGAAGCGGCATATCAGTTCATTTTTCATTCATGTTATTGTATCTGAAACAATGACAAGCAATGTCAGAAACACCTAATCTAAACTTACTTAGTACGCTCGTAATATACCTATTCATATTAGTTTTTTAATGGTTCTGTCATATGCATTTTTTATTAAAACGTCTGTATAGCGCAGACCTGTCCTGTCGGTACTATAAATATGATCATGCCAGTCCTGCCATCTGAAATCAACTATTCTTTGCTTAAAACCTTTAAAAACAAAAACCCTGAAATGTTTGGTTGTCCCAAACATAAGCAAAGCCGTATGAATTGAAGCACTGACGAACACTGGTAACCCATGTCTTCTTGCTATCACAGTTCAGTTTCTACAATATCTTATAATCTTTAACAGGTATCCTGAAATGTTCTATTCTAGTTACTTTCACCCTGTGCTAAATAGATTTCAAAACGAATTAACATAAACTGGGTAACGTACAAGTTTACCAGAAACTAAATCATTTAGCGTACGATTGTTTACATTTAAAAATCTTTTCATGCATGCAAATGTTCTTGTTCAATTTCAACATTATTCTCAAGAGCTTAAATTTCAGTTCCATTCCATGAGATTGGAGAGTCAAATAACTTTGAGAACACTGAAAATGCAATTCAATTCAGTTTATATAAAATGTGAGGTATAACTGTGACTGCTATCTCTGTACGACTTGCAATATCATACACACACACACACACACACACACACACACACACACGCACGCACGACACACACACAAGATGGCGGACAGCGATAAAGCTCTCCTGATTTTTCCGCCGAACTACCGTCAGTATGACAAGCTGACACGTTCTCGCAGCATGGGCAGCCTTTCTCCGACGACGATTACACCGAAAGTCAAGGGGAACGGCGCCAAGAAGGAAATCAGCGAGGACTGCCTCCTTAAAGAAACGCTGATTCGATCGGCAAGGAAAGCAGCTCAGCACGAACAAGAAGGGACAAGTCAGCAAACAGCAAGACTGATGTTCACTCACCGGACACAGTAAGTGAAATAAGAGACTTGAAAACTGTGATCGAATCGCTATGTAAACGCATATCTTCACTCGAAGACATCGTTCTCAAGCAGAATAAGTTTATCACAGACATGGGCAAATCTAAGGTAACCATGGCACCAACAGACAATCATACACAAACAGAAAATGCTAGCGCTGCGGAGACCTACCTTTCCTTTGTATGCTGATGCGGTGAAATCCAGTCAACATAACTCTAAAGCAGCTTCCGCATCAGAAGCAAAGAAAAAGAATTTTAATCAAAAAATGAAATCAATAGAGAAGAAGGAAGGTCCAGAACGCACACAAAATGACGTCAGAAGTTCTCATGACGTTAGAATTCGATCAGAAAAAAACACAGAACAATATTAGATCCAAACAAGAAGAGAAACAAGACTTTCCCAGGGTCGCGATCTTTCATGATTCTGTTTTTAAGGGAGTGAATGGAAAGAGATTAGGCCAGTCTTACGGTTTTGATACGAAGACGTGCAAAACCTTTACAACAGAGGAACTTACACAGACGCTTCAATCCACTCTTTCCATGGATGAGAAACCATTGGATGCGGTGCTTATCCACTGCGGTATAAATGACATTCAAAAGAAGGACCCTGAACTTGCCAGCAAAGCGTTTTCCTCGTGCATCAAAAACATTGTCATGAGCCACCCCAACGTTAAGGTTGTTATTAGCAAGCTATCACCTGTCACAGATTCAAAACTAGAAGTCAAGCGGGAGCTGTTCAATGCATTGATAACAACAAAACTATTTGGAATTAAAAACATATCATTTGTCTCTCATTCCAACCTTCAAACAAATAAATGGTATCTCAAAGACGATCTCCATCCAACACATCGAGGATCGAGCGTGCTGGCAAGAAACGTTGGAAGACATATCCGACAATCTTCTGGGAGAAAACGAGGAAGACAGCGAGAACGTCAGACAAGGGGCAGCCGGGAACACTATCCACCACCCAGAGGCCCGGACCCTTCGCTGTACACAGTGGACAATGGTACAACATTTTTGACATTCTCAGTGGGCCTACATCCTGGTTTTAAACCAAAGACAGAGAGATCAGGAATAGAGTTTTAGAACTTACCCCCAAATGACTTGACAAACAAAGCACAAGACAAGACACGATGCATTTAAACCCAACTTGGGTCTTCATCAGGCGAAAAATAAATCACATTTAAACATGTGGGACAGTACAAACTACGAAAAAACAAAAAAGAAGGGGGGAATGAAAATGACTTATCCGTTATTCTCCATGAAGGCGGAAATGACATGAGGCCAGGGGGATTATGGGAGAGGAAACAGAGGGGGGGGGGGGGGGGGGGGGGGTTGCGTAAGGGGGGGGCGGGGTGTGTTGGATATGATGGGTTGTGTGTCTAGTTTATTAGGAGGTATGATATCTTTGTGAGGTTGTGGTAATGGTGGAAAAAAAAAAAAAAAAAAAAAAAAGAAAGGGGGTGTGTTGTGTGTGTGTGTTTTGTGTGTGGTTTTAAAGGGGGAAGGATCAAACAAAATTAAGATTAGATAGATGGAGGTTGCTGTAACTACTGTAGAAGTGAGTGAAGAGGATTTGGTGGTGGTGTATGTAAGTGTGTGTGTATGTGTGTGTGTATGTGGGGTGTGTTGGTGGGGGGATATTGCCAATGATGTGGAAGAGGTGGGTATGTGTGTTTGGTTATTGTTGGATATTGATCCCTTGGGGTTTTAAGTGTGCCCGTTTGGAAATGAGATGGGATTCTTGAGTTGTGCGTTAAAAGCTGTCACTCTGTGACTGCAGAGTGCCATAAACTTTGACATGGTCGATGTTGTGTTGGGTGTGGTTGAAGTGTAGGGCGACGGGTTTTGGGTCGGTGGTGGCGGATATCACCCGGTGTTCAGCGATGCGTGTTTCAAGTGTGCGTGAGTTTCCTATGTAGATCTTGCCACACAGCTGGCAGTGGATGGCATATATAATGTTGCGGCTCTGACATGAGAATGTGCGTTTGACTGTAAAGGGTTTTTGGGGCCCTGTAAGTGGTGTCTGGTTTGGTGAGGGGCAGATTTTGCAGTTGGGTTTG
>CM031596.1:92300787-92305787 GCA_018398815.1 Conus ventricosus
TTATGCTGAAGAAATTCCTGGGTGGCCCTGGCGGTGGGTGTTGTTGCATTGTCCTGTTGGAATGTCCAGTTTGGGTGTTGCGCAAAAAAAAGATCGACATGGGGTCTGAGCACCTGGTTGATGTAGCGCTGTGCAATGACACCCTGTCCGCAACCAGGGCCAATGTTCTGAAAGATGACTGGTCCTATGGCGTGGTTAATGCCAATTGCACCCCATATCATAACGTTCGGGCCTCCCAGGGGTTCCGCTCTACCAAATTGGAGTCAGCATAGCGTTCACCAGGTCGACGCCATATTCTGGCACGACCGTTAGCCATGTCAATACGAAAACGGCTCTCATCTGAGAACAGTATGCGTCCCCACTGCTGCCTGCCTCAGTTGATTCGGGCTTGTGCCCACTGCAGCCTGTCCTGCCGGTGTCTTGGTGTCAGTACCGGATCTCTGCGAGGACGCCTACATGCCAGCCCGTTCTCCTGAAGACGCCGCCGCACAGTGTTGAGGCTGATTCGTTGCTGGAGATTCCCAGGCACCTGTCGAGCAGTGTTAGCGGCTGTTTGCCGCCTGTCCCGCAGATGGGTTTGAACAAGATGGCGATCCTCTCTTGGTGTGGTGACCCGAGGACGGCCTGGCCGGGGACGATCATCAGTGGTACCAGTGACTCGCATGCAGTGCTGCAGACGATAGATGGTTGAGATGTGGACGTTAAAGATGTTGGCGACCTGCCTGGCATCCACACCAGCCTCCACCTGGCCTAGGGCACGATTGCGTTCCTCTGCTCGTAGTCTTGGCATCTCTGTAGCGCTCAGACGGCAAGTCGTTACCTGAACCTTGTAGCGCGGCTTTATAAGGGCTGCATGCCTGTGTACTTGTAGCTGGTTAACTTTGCTCTGCATAGTGTGCACGTGCCTCACATGCAGCAACCAGTTTGCCATTTTGTTGACCCTCCAATGCCGGGATTTATGTGTTGCTCACACAATTGTTTCACTGCACGTGAGTCTTGGACCCAAACAACTTGCCACAATGGTTCAATATTGTATATTCACCCCTTTTCACCCGAAAAATAGCCTTTCAATTTTTCGCGTTTTTTATGGAAGTCAGTATATATATGTATATATACGCACACGCACGCACGCACGCGTGCACGCACACACATATACTCAAACACACACACACACACACACACACACACACACACACACACACACACACACACACACACACACACACACACACACACACACACACACACAAGCACACACACACAAGCACACACACACACACACACACACACACACACACACACACACACACATACACACACACACACACACACACACACACACACACACACACACACACACACACACACACACACACACACACACACACACACACACACACACACACACACACACACACACACACACACACACACACACACACATGTATAGAACGCGTAATTGATGCAAAGGCCTGTAGGCCTTAACAAAGAACAAGAAGAAGAAGAAGACTCTGGATAGCACTGAGTCTGTAAAAGCAATCGCTTTAAGAGAGAATTCTCTGAGGTATCATTTGGAGATGCAGGGGTGGGAGAACAATGATGTGCATTCTATGAGAAAATAGGAGTGCTGGGAAACGAGGTGCAAGCATTTGTGACGAATGAAGGCTGACGCTTGGAGGGTCTCATATGATAACTGTGAAAAGGAGAGGGAAGAGTGAATGTGTTTGAACGGAGGGAAGGGGGTGGGAAGCAGGACGTATTGGGAATCGCCCAGACAGGAATTTGGCGGATCCATGTAACATCTCCGAATATGTAACAGCGGTGTATAAACATGTGCGCGGCTTTGGTGATGCAAAAATGTGATTACTGACAGGAAACGAACATGACAATGTATGAGACTGTAACCGGGCGAGAAACAGAGAAGACAGAAAGCTCAGCGTAGCAGTGGAGAACAAAAACTTAGTCATAATCCTCTATCTGGAATAGCTAAGCTGGTAGAACTTCGGACTCGTTATCCTGAGGTTGCGGGTTCGCATCTCCGCCGTGCCGTTTCGGTACAGGGGGATCTTTCCCTCGGAGTTAACATTGGTTCTGACTCCATTCCCCATACAGTCCTTCGATTGAGACTATAAACCGAGGTTCCGTGTATGAACGCACGCATAGCATCTTGCACACACGCAAAATCCCATCACCAACTTTCGGAAGAGAAGGCCGGTTTGGCCATTGGTATGGACGTCACGTTACACATAGCATGCACCTTCCCAGAAGCTGGAGTATGGCTGCTTTTAATGGCGGGATAAAAAAAAAAACGGTCATACACACGCAAGTGTCAGAATAATCAACTTTATGATTGTGGACACTCTACGGAAAGAAGAAGTAATACACACATGTATACAAACAACCTGGCATCAAGTTCAGTTTTCGTGTGACAGACGAGTGTGGGGGAGGGGGGGGGATGCGGGGGGGGGGGGTAGAGGGTTGTGGGTTGGGCTGGAGATAGAAATGGAGAGAGCAGGCAGGGAGGGCAAAGCAGTATTCATCTGCACAGGAGCAGTCACTGTCAATTACCCGTTGACTCTGAGAACAAGACAGGCTGCTGAATATTTGATGCCATGGGAATGCGAGCGTGTGTAGCGGCAATGAGAAAAAGAAGAAAAAAAGAATGTGGAACGAACCTCGCTTAGGCAGACAGTAAAACAATGAAACGAGATTGGAAAGAAAGAGGGAAGGGGAAGGTGGTGGGTGAGGGTGGGTGGGGGTAAGTGAGGGGGGGGGGGGCAAATACGGGAGTAAACTTGCCTGTCCTTGTCAGTTCTAGACAAGCCATAAAAAATGAAGCAGGCAGAGGGACGTTGTTGATGATAACTCAACAATTATAACCCGAGGCTGCAAACGCAGGCGACACAAGATGGTTAAAAATCGATTTTCAGAACAACATGCAACATATTCAGTTTATTTGTCAGACATACATATACATACACACAGTCATGAAAAGAGAAAGAGAGAGAGGGGGGGGGGGGGCTAGCGGGCAGGCACATACACACACATGGAGGAGAGAGAGAGAGAGAGAGAGAGAGAGAGAGAGGAGAGAGAGAGAGAGAGAGAGAGAGAGGGGAGAGAGAGAGAGAGAGAGAGAGAGAGAGAGAGAGAGAGAGAGAGAGAGAGAATACACGTTTGTTGCAACGAGTGGCATGTCAGGCCTGTAGGCCTTGCAAAGAACAGGACTCGGGATAGCGCTGAGTCTGTAAAAGCAATCTCTTTAAGAGAGAATTCTCTGAGGTATCATTTGGAGATGCAGGGGTGGGAGAACAATGATGTGCATTCTATGAGAAAATAGCGGTGCTGGGAACCGAGGTGCAAGCGTTTGTGAGGAATAGAGGCTGAAGCTTGGAGGGTCTTATATATCAATCCTGAAAGGGAGAGGGAGGAGTGAGTATATTTGAAAGCAAGGGAGGGGATGGGAAGCAGGGTAAAGTTGGAAGGCCCCAGGGAGGAAATGGGTGGATCCATACAACACATCCAGATATACAACAGCGGCGTACGGATATACGTGCGACTTTGGTGATGTGGCGATATGATTTCTGACCAAAAAATAGGATGGCAGTATATGACACTGTAAGAAAGAGAAAAAGACAGAAAAATCAAGCCTGATAGTAGAGTGAAAGGATCTTCTTAATGGGGCAGGGAGCAGTAAACAGTAAATAACAAACACATAATATGTTGACGACATATGCATGTGGATGGAAGTAACTTTAAAAAAGAAAACTCCATTACATACAAAAAGGTGTATCAAAAAGAGCTCGACATTATAGCAGAGTACTTGACGAAGAATGGACTCAGTTTATCTACAGAAAAAAACAAACTGCTTTATTCAACAGTGGCTCGAATCCCGACAAAATGCCTATTTCAAAATGAATGGTGTAGTTCTTAATTATGCTTCACAAATCAAGTTTTTGGGCGCTAACCTCACATCGAAAATGTCTTGGAATCAACATATAGATTAGTTGCTGACAAAAGCAAGGAAAACTTTAAATTTTCTTAAAATTGTGGGTACACAGAGATGGGGAGAAGACACAACCACTATAATTTTCATATGTAAATCTCTAATAAGATCAAAATTAGCATACGTGCAAGAAATGTTGGGTTTTTTTGCTTAAAAATATTTATTAAAGAAGCTTCAAAGTGTAGGGTGCAAAGCGCTCAATCTTGCAATGGGTCTTTCCACCCATGTATCTTGTCTTTGAACATATAATGAAGCTCAAATTTTACCCTTAGATGATCAGAGGGAAGTGGCTGCCACAAAAATTATTGATAAGAAGCATTCCAGTTAAGAACGATATGAAAAATGAGATTAAAATTAGATAAGATATTGACTTTCCTACACGTGCAAAAACAATATCCTCTCAGTTTACCTTGGCAACGTACACATCTGAGCTTAGGCAAGCCACGGGCATTACTGTTAATGAAAAGTCTGTATCTGCTAGGCCGTCCTTCTTTCCTACACCTTCCTGGGAACTTCAAAGGGCCTATTTTGGTATTGACCACACTGATCTGAAAAAACCAGCCGCCGTGGCGAAGTGGTTAGCGTCGCGGACTCCCAGCTGGGAGGTCGTGGGTTCGAATCCCATCAGAGTCATGTGGGTTTTTCTGCCCCGACCGGCTCCTACCCAGAGTTGAGTTTGCTGCGGACTCAGCTGGGAAGACTGGGACCACACAGTCGAGTTTCATCCACTTAATGGATGCGTTTCTGAGAGTGTTGCTCAAATTTCATGACCAACACTGCAGGTGCCTGTATCTCTCGGGCCTGGTTGACGCCAGGATATATTATGAAAGGAAGCGTAGAGTACAGCCCTGTCATGTAGTCTCAGACCGAAATGGAAATCCGTAGCATCATCTTAATCATCCTCATTCCCATTGATCAGCATTAAAAAAAAAAAAAGTCTCAAATTCTGTGGCCCTTCATGCCCTGCTCTCATGGTGACCTCAATTTCGATGTCCTC
>CM031596.1:92320787-92323287 GCA_018398815.1 Conus ventricosus
CACAACACACACACACACACACACACACACACACACACACACACACACACACACACACACACATACATACACACACACACACACGGGAGAGAGAGAGAGAGAGAGAGAGAGAGAGAGAGAGAGAGAGAGAGAGAGAGAGAGAGAGAGAGAGAGAGAGAGAGAGAGAGTAGACATTCTCTGCATCTATCTCAAAGACAAAACGGTGCATTCTCCTGAATGCTACAGTGTTATCGTCTTGACTTTTGTTGAACTTTCTCCTTTCCTGTGCCGTGGTTCGTATGACGCAATAGAACAGAGCACACACACACACACACACACACACACACACACACACACACACACACACACACACACACACACACACACACACACACACACACACACACACACACACACACACACACACACACACACAAGTGCGCGCATGCACTCACACACGTATAGAGGCAGACAGACAGACACACGGACAGACAGACAGTCAGACAGACAGACAGACATACGGACAGAAATAGAGACAGAGACAGAGACATCGGAGATAGAAAGAAGAAGAAGAAGAAGAAGAAGAAGAAGAAGAAGAAGAAGAAGAAGAAGAAGAAGAAGAAGGAGGAGGAGGAGGAGGAGGAGGAGGAGGAGGAGGAGGAGGAGACGAAGAAGAAGAAGAAGAAGAAGAAGAAGAAGAAGAAGAAGAAGAAGAAGAAGAGAAAACATAAATCTCTAATTGGAGGAGAGAGAGAGAGAGAGAGAGAGAGAGAGAGAGAGAGAGAGAGAGAGAGAGAGAAGAGAGAGGAGAGAGAGAGAGAGAGAGAGAGAGGAAGGGAAGGGGGAGAGGGAAAGGATGAGGGAGAAGAAAGAAAAATGGTGAAATAGAAACTCAAAATAAGTGATCACTGTGGGAATTGCACGCGCTCTGGTTGGAGCCCCACAAAAAAAAAAGAGGAAAAAGAGTCAAAAAACAAATATATATATATCTCTAATTACAGACGTTTTGTACATGGCAGGATTCAAATGCAGAATCTGATAACAATGGAGAGTTTCCATAGCAGAAAAAGGAATTTTGCTCCGGATGGCAGGCACAATATTGGAAAACACACGGAGTCTGTTAAGAACGCAGAAGATGAATGTATTAGCCAAGGAACGGGAGGATGGAGATAAAGCTCAACAAACAGGACACAATATTAAACAACTGCTTGGTTTTACAACCAAACGGCCAGGACAGAGTTTGTCCGCAACAAGATGACTCTGTTTCTTCCCATAGCCAGCTTCTCTCTGTGGCCGATGAACTAACGATTATAAGTGGATTCAAATCTCTCATAGTTTTCTTTCTGTCCTGCCACAATATTTTCATGACTATTTTTCTCAAATAATTGTCAGCATCTGCAATGAATTGGAAAGTCGTTTGTGTAACAAATCCAGTTTTAATATTTGTAGCAAGTAGATATTTTGATACTTTAAGTGCGTCACTGAAGATACTAAACTCGCTTTTCTGCCACCTACTGAATGTTGTTGATTAGAGACTATCCCAGCCCCTCGCTTGTAAAAAGATAATACTTCAGTGGGGGGGGGGGGGGGGGGGGGGGGGGGGGGGGGGGGGGGGAGGGTTCATCAATAATTTTCCATTACATTCCAACAGTCCTTGGCAAAGCCACTGTTCAAAAAGACCGGGATACGTTCCAATAATCACAAACACTCTGGCCTCGTTCCATCCTTCCCTTCGTTTCTCAGATACTTCAGGAGACTATCTTTAAGAAACTGCACAACTGTTTGTCCTCAAACCTATCACATGGAGATAAAGCAGTCAGCATACCAGAGGGGTTAACGTTCATTGACTGCTGTCTCACGGGCATTTTTTTAAACAAATAAAATGCTTGTCTCTCTTGTTGTCCTGTTCGACCTCCACACAGCATTTGACACATTTGATTATTCCATTCTGCTCAACAGAATGAAGATCACATTTGATCTTGAAATCGTTATCGTCATGCGTTTGTGATTGGACCCAGTTGGTCATTGGTGATCTGATTCAATCTGCCGTAAGCTCCCTTGCATGTGGTGTGTCCCATTGATTAGTGCTAGGACCTGTTTTGTTTACCCTGTACACGCAGCTAGTGTCAGAGGAAATGTCTCCTCACAAATGTAAAGTCCCAAAATATACAGATGACACAAAGCTTCATAAGAGCACTGAGTGTTTATCTTCTAAAAAGTAATCGTGCAGTCATGTGGTGAAGGTATTTTGTAACTGATTAACCGTAATAAACTGATATTGCATGATGAAACAAAACTGATGCCCGTTGGTACTCTGTCTGGCATCACATTGCAGGCCGCTTAGCCTCCAGATATTGGTGGTAGCAATATTGCATTTAAAAGATCTGTTACGTATCTTGAAATCAGACGGGATTCATTTTTTTTGTCCTAGAACTCATAATTGCGCATTAATCATGCCTTACTAACGTTCAGGCTTTATTATTGGAGTTGTGTTCTCCTTTGGCTCCCAGTAAACCAAATT
>CM031596.1:92343287-92353287 GCA_018398815.1 Conus ventricosus
TTCATCTGTAAAACAGAAATTGCGTTTTTCTTTTTTCACATCTATGATTAAAAGATTACCTCTAAGTAGAAATCAAAGCCTAACGCAACTCTTTAGATACATTGCTGAATTGTGTTAGATTGCAATCTAAAAGCTGAAAGCTAAGGTAAAGCTTCGTTTGGGTTTTAATATACACTTTATTACGCTCTAAGCAAATAACAAATGGAAGGTTTACAGTTTTTGCGTCTTGCTCATCCTCTTTTGCCTATCTCTCGCTTGTTGTTTAAGACCGATTCTCCTCCTTTTTGGCAGTTTTGCATACGCGTCTATTTTCTTGCTTCTTTTTTTACATCTTTTTCTCGCTTATTTTTTAATCAACCGATTGGTCTTCACTTATTTTTCGTTGTCTTCTTCTACTTTTTTCCTAATTGCCGCATCCTACTCTCCCAACTCTCTCACCTCGAAAAGATTCTCTCTTCGTTTGTTGTTGGTTGTTGTTGTTGTTGTTGTATTTTGTATGTTGTTTGAACTTCTTCTTGCTTCTTCATCTTCTTCTTCTCTTCTTCTCTTCTTCCTTCTTCTTCTTCTTCTTCTCCTCCTCTTCCTTCTTCTTCTTCTTTCTTCTTCTTCCTCTTCTTCTTTCTCTTCTTCTTCTTCTTCTCTTCTTC
Source organism: Conus ventricosus (assembly GCA_018398815.1). Classification (NCBI taxonomy): domain Eukaryota; kingdom Metazoa; phylum Mollusca; class Gastropoda; order Neogastropoda; family Conidae; genus Conus; species Conus ventricosus. Next base: position 92,343,935 of record CM031596.1, read on the forward strand.
CCTTCTCTTCTTCTTCGTCTTTCTCCTTCTTCTTCATCCTTTCTTCTTCTCTTCTTCGTCTTCTTCATCTTCTTCTTCGTCTTCTTCTTCCTTCTTCTTCTGCTCTTCTATCTTCTTTCTTCGTCTTTCTTCTTCGTCTTTCTTCTTCTTTCTTCTTCTTCTCTCGTCTTCATCTTCTTCTACTTCTTCGTCTTCATCTTCGTCTCTCCTCCGTTCCTCCCTTTCCTCTGTTCTTCGTCGTCCTCCTCCTCCTTTTTTCGTCATCTTGTACCCTTCTTCGACTTTTCCCTCTTCCCCTCATTTCGCCCTGTTCTCGTTCTTCGTTTTTTCCCCCGTCATTTCATCTTTCTGTTTCTCTCCATTCCTTTCCTAACACCTCTTGTTTTTTCCAACATTACATTCTTGAGTTTCCCCCCAGGTTTTACCAATGGAGGACGAATCTTCTTGAAGAAATACGTCGTGTTGTCTCTCTCCTATCAGATGTCCCTATACTTTTGGTCCAAAAGTGGAGGCTCGGTATGTCACATTTCCGGTTCGTGCTGCAAAGGTAAGAGAGACTTTCCCTGCAGCCCACGACCGTGGCTGACCTTCCGCTTTTGTCAAGGACACCTGAAATACACGGCTAGTTAAGCGTCCGGTTCAATGGCTGTGCGGTCTGTTGTACCCAGCCACGCACCCGCCCCTCTGTCCCCATCCTATTCATGGTCATTCCCAGTCTCGTCATAGGGGTATGTTGGCTGCACTTTTGGCTGTCATGGACTTTCTCTCCCTCACCCTATCCCTTCGAGTATGTGTGTGTGTAGTGTGTTGCGTGTGTGTGTGTGTGTGTGTGTGTGTGTGTGAGTGTGCGTGCGTGCGTGCGTGCGTGCTGCGTGCGTGCGTGCTGCGTGCGTGTTGTGTGTGTGTGTGTGTGTGTGTGTGTGTGTGGATTTGTGTTGTGTGTGTCTCTCTCTCTCTCTCTCTCCAACGCTTCTCTCTCTGCCTCTCTTTCTCTCGCTCTCTCTCTCTCTACTCGTCTCTCCACCCCCCGTGTCGCGTCCGCTCTCTTACAACCACACACACACACACACACACACACACACACACACACACACACACACCCACACAAACACACTATACGCGAGCTTGCAACGCGCGTACCACCAACCGCCACCAACCACACAGATCTCCTCAATTCACATATATTTCCTCTTGTCGTCTTCTTTTCCTTCTCTTCTTGTTATATTTTTACCTTTTCTTTTTTTTCCTTCACCCCCCCCCTCTCTCTCTGTCTCTGTCTCTCTCTCTCTTCTCATCATCTCTCTCCCGCCTCTCCTCCTCACTCACTCTCTCTCCTCTCTCTTCCCTTTTATATGCACATACACATACACACTTCGCTCACTCACTCTCTCTCTCTCTCTCTCTCCCCCTCTCTCTCTCTCTCTCTCTCTCCTCTCTCTCTCTCTCCTCTCTCTCTCCTTCCTCACAACACACACACACACACACACACACAGCACTACATACAACACACACACAACACCTAAACTCCACACACACACACACAACACACACACACACACCAAACAACACACACACACACACACACACACACTACCCACACAGCACACACACACACCCACACACAACACACACAGCGCGCACAGGGTTTGCGGTGCAAAATGTGACATCCCTGTAGTCTGTATAAACAACAGGACTATGGATGAACCAGTCTGGGAAAGCTGAGCTCTAAGGAGGGAATTCCTCAGAGTGCCAGGGTATTCGGTGGAGCGAAGGATGATGCTGCAGTACATCTGCAGCGAATATGAGTGGCGGCAATGGTGTGTGAGGAATTCTAAAGGATAGGAACCGGCCGGGGAACTGGCGGCCCCGTAGCAATCCCGAAATGGAGCGAACGGTGAGAGTGGACAGTCAGGGCCCTCGGAATTGGAATGAGCCCATGTACATGTGTGAATTGTCGCAGGGTGATTTGAACATATGAGTGGCTTTGATAAGGTGAAAATGTCCATTAATCGGAGAAGATGATGAAGAAACTTCCAGCTTGTCCAGTAACAGAACAGACTGGAAATGGTTGCCAACGAGCACTGAGACTATTTGGTATTGATTCACACACACACACACACACACACACACACACACACATCTCACACACACACACACAACACACACTCACACACAACACACACACACACACACACACACACCCACAACACACACACACACGAAATACACAACACACACACACAACATACGCACACACACACACACCAACATACACACACACACACACCCGCGCACACACACACACTCACCCACACACACACACACACCCCACACACACACACACACACATACACACACACACACACACACACACAACCCACTACTCCTAACTACTACTACTACTACACAACTAACTACTATAACTACATACTACTACTACTACTACTACTACTAACTCCCGCTTCAAATTTTACATTTGCCGAATGAGTAAAAGTAATAAAGGTAGAGAACCAAAGGGAGGAAAAGGGAGGGTTGTTGGACAATAGAGAAAAGAAGGTAGATAACCATGGAGGAAAGGGAGGGGTGTTGGACAATAAGAAAAAGAAGGTAAGAGAACCAGAGGGAGAAAAAGGGAGTGGTGTGCTTGGACATAAGAAAAGAAGGTAGAGAACCAGAGGAGGAAAGGGTAGGGTGTTGGACAATAAGAAACCAAAGTGCGAGGCGACAGTCAGCCCCAATTACTTGAAGGCACTGAAGACAGTGCACACTGGCTTTGAAAAATTGATGTATTCGATGGTAAGGAAAACCAAACAGAGGATTGTAGGTGGCCATTTCGTGGATCTGATTCCCGCTCACTGAAATAAAGTTAGATCAAGAAGAGAAAGGGCTTCGATCGAGAGGACGACAAGAAGACCAAAGATGGGGTTAATGGGGGAGGGGGGTTAAGGGTGAGGTGGGGGGGGTGTAAAGGGGAGGGGTATTTTTAGTGCCTGTATGAAGAAGGACAGGCCTCTTTTTCGTCTTATTATCAAAAGGAAACAGAGAACAAAAGCAGATTGACAGGGGCACCGCCTTCAATATGCTTCCTACGTAATTCGAATCCGTGGTTTACATATAAAGGCTAAAGAGGGTTAAAAAGATCTTTTTCTTTTTTGATTCAGACGTTGGATCACCATCAAAGGTGTATATACACACGCATGAGAGAGGAGAGTAGAGCGAGGAGAGAGAGAGAGAGAGAGAAGAGAGAGAGAGAGAGAGATAGAGATGGTGGATTCAGATGAATTTGATGCGCACAGTCGAACGGCTTAAATACCACAAGAATACCTAGGAGAACAGGAATCATCGAGTTTTTGCAAAGCTCTAATATTTGATAATGGTGTCAAAGAGAGAGAGAGAGAGAGAGATAATGAGGAGAGAGAGTAGAGAGAGAGAGAGAGAGAGAGACAGACAGACAGACAGACAGACAGACAAGACAGACAGACAGAACACAGACCAGAACAGACAGACAGGCAGAAGAGAGCTATTCAGAGGGAAACGTGTAAGGATTGTGCCTATCAAAACACGGAAAAGACAGAAAACGTTAGCCCAAGGAGCGCAGTCAGATGGGACACTATCATTAAGCTTCTGAAACACACATCACACCCACACACACACACCACACACACGCACACACACACACACACACACACACAAATGGCGACAGCGATAAGAAGCAAATCGTCGGGTCTGCTAGCTTATCGCATTTTTCTGCATGCAGCTGCCACAGAAAATGACCAAAACTAGGAGCCAGGGAGGTCTTCCTCCTCGGTCCATTACTAATCAAGTCAAGAAAGAAAAGACAAAACCAAGCAAGTCGGCCGCTTCAGAAGGTTCAAATCTGTAAGCGAACCGTCAACAGACAAATGCTGACATTCCTGGGATTGGAATCGGACAGCACCGATGAAATTCCAAACCTCAGACTCTTTTTTCACTCTTATCCATTAAGGACGTAAAGAAGAAATCGTGAGTTGAGGAAAAAATCGAAACATTATTTAAAAACAAAGTATCACCCGAAGATACGGTACGGAGCAAAACACACGATTGCTCAGCTCACAACTCGTAAAATGTAATTCTGACCTGTTCGAAATTTGTTCAGAGGACGACATCCAGAAACAGAAAAAGGTAAAGACGACGCGAAACAGACCTTACTACGCTACAGGGTGACAGCACAACGACCGGCTTCAACATCAAACGGGAAAGAAAAGAAGAAGATAAAAAACTAAAGCCTAAAGAACGAATTAAGAACACAGAAGACAACCTCTCATGACGTCAATGCCAATGGTAGCGTCATCACGTCACAGACTGCCTCAGAATCGAACAAACAAAATACACAACTTCCGAAAGGAAAGTGAACAAGGCTAATGAAGATCTCCCATCTGGACTCGTCCTTCATGATCGTTTTGAACGGGTGTGAAGTGCCCCCGACTGTCGATCTTATGGTTTCAAAACCGTTTCCAAAAAATCATCCACTACAAAGGACTTTTACTGCCCACGCTGAGACAAACCTTGTCGTCAATTGATCAAAGTCGATGCAATTGTTATTCATTGTGGTCTCAATGATAATCCCAAAAAGAACGTGCATCCACTATCAAACTCTTTGCGACAAGCCGTTTAAAAACCATCGCAAAGAGCATTCACAACTCCAGCATTGTGATACAGTAAAGTGGCTCCTGTTTCTAACCCCGAAATAAACAGAAAACCGCGAATGTTGCAACGCGGTATAAACTCTGCAACTATTCAAAGTAACCAAAGGTGTCCGTCCTCTCCATGATAAGCTCCTTGCCGGCCCCAAACACTGAAAGAACTGAGCCACCCGTAACCAGAAGGAGCCAGTGTACTTGCTGGTAACTAGGGCGACACGTTCACACCAGCTTTATCTGGAAGAAACCCTCAGGCAGCAAGAACAGAATTCCCAGTCTACATCGCTCTTCATGGGATCACGATGCCTCCCTCCTCCAGTCTTCTCGTCACACAAACAGATTATCATGAGTACTCCTTTCCTCCTGCACCGGCCCTGGGCGAACTTCTATGATGTTCTACAAGACTGGTAATGATCTTCATAAACTTAACAACCCTTCCTCCCCCGTCCAAGAAAGCAGTATGTTGTGCTATAATGTCTAGCGACTGAAGATAAACTGATCGTCTTTGTGATATTATTGCCTGTTTCCATTTGTTTTTATTTCTAACCTGCTACATCGCGTAGTTTCTCTCAATCCAATCCCCCCCCCCCCCCCCCCTTTTTTTTGTGTGTGCGTTACACATTACCATCTTAGTCCTCTTTCTAGGCCTTGCTTTTGTAAAAGTGTTCTCTATTGCGTTTTGCTGTTCACTGATTAGTTCATTGTTGGGGAATTAGTCGTTTTATCTTCATTTGCATATCTTTCATTTTGCAATTTGTGCCTCCCTAGAAAGTCCAATTGTAAAATTTTGATTTTCAAACTAGACTGACATTAATATTACGACAATGGAACTGCCGGTCGATTAACAAGAATTTGGTATATCATCTAAGAACACACTTGAAGCCACTCCTACATGTCCTTATTCTTCAATCACTAAATGGTGTCTAAAAACGACGACTTGCCACGACCTGGATCGTTTTCATTTACCCGCCTGTTGTACAAAGATACGGGTGACAATTGAAAAGTCTCCTGCAGCCATTTATATAAAGTGACCAGTTATTTTACCATCCCCTTCATTCCACCATACCAACTGGCACCTCAACTTGTATTCTTGTGCAGCTTCTGTTCACTTTGACAATTCTCTATCTTAAAACATTGTCTCTGTGTACTTTCCAAAAGGAGTCCATTGATAGCAAATCAGACTGGCTACATAATAATAAACTTTCAAATAGTAAATGGTTAATTGCAGTGACTTTAATGAACATGCTCCTTCCTGGATAGAAACGTGCTACAGAAAGTCAGCCAAAAAAACCGTTAGTGAGAACATATCCTACTCCGCCACTCGTCCTGTTAAATGATGGCAGTATCACACGAACAGCCTGATATCCCTATTCACAGATCATCTGCAATTGACCTTGTCTTAATCACCCATCAATGGTCCCGAGCTGTACATGAAACTATATAACACTTAGGGAGTGATCATATCCCATAGTTTTTATTTCTCTGAGAGGATATTGTAAGTGAGCCAAATGACAGTAAGGATAAAATCCCAAATTTGATTACAAGCGAGCTGACTGGGCCAAATTTAATCTATCTACTTCATATGATGTCAATTCTTTTGATAACTCTTACATAGAATCTATGTATAGTATTTAACATCTCACTACTGCAGCATCTGGAGAGGAATTCCGAATCTTAGTCTATCAAAACTCCCAAACACACGGGTAAAGTGGTGGTGACAGAATCTTGCAGAAACGCTGTTGAAAAAAATAAAATCACGATATTAAACTGTACGCAAAGAGTAAAAAAGGTTAAAGGAGCATACCCAGTTAGCACAGCCAAGAATCAAAGGAATAAAGTAATTGAAAATGCAAAACACGAGTACTGTCAACATTTTTGTTTTAATGAAATAAGAGAACATAAATATATCAATAAAAATTTGGAAAAAGATCCATGAAATGAAAAAACGGAATCCCCCTTTACCTGCATATATCCAATCATAATAGTTGCTGTAAAAATTCTTCGACATACCAAAAAGCAGAATGTCATTTGCTACATTTTTTCCAAAAACAGCTCCTTCAGTTAGTTTAATCATATAAATGCAGAGCAAAGAGGGAACACCAATCTAAACAATAGAAATGTAACGCTTGATCCGGACGAAATATATGATCAATATATCTAAATCTGATATTCCGTCTCAGGATTACACTCTGCTATTTCTCATTGTCCTAATAAGAAAAACGTCGTTGGTTTAGATGCCATTTCTACTGAAAAGTTAAAACATAACCACAAAATTTTGTTTATTTACTACATGAAATTAATAATAAATGTTGGATTGAAGGGAACATAACCTTCCCTATGGAGAGACTCAATCAGTTCCCATTTTTAAAAGAGGAAAATCAATGACAAACAACAAATAGCTAACGACCAAAAGCCTTATCGTCATGTCTGTAAACTAATGAGAAATTGATCTAAAACAGATTGACATATATTTGTGAAAAAACTCGTATTATTCCGCAAACCAGGGCCGTTTTAGAAAGGGCAAGATCTACAATTGAATCATCTTGTAAAGCTCCACTACGCCAATTATACACCAGTTTGCTAGAAGACAAAACGTAATTCTCGCCACAGTTTTTCGTATATTCAAAACAGGCATTTATATCAAGTTTTGGCATGAAAGGCTTTATATAAATTTAAAAACTATAGGTCTCTCTGGGTCATCTTGTTATAAATTTGTTAAAACATTCCTGACCAACAGAAGTATTCCAGAACAAGAATAGGTCCATACTTATCATCCAAAAGATTACTAAGATATGGGTAGCCCTCAAGCTCTTGATCGCCCGCCCCTCTTCTCTTAATATTTTAACTACTGATTTAAACCTAATACATTTCAAAAACGTTAACTTTGATTCAATATGGCTGATAGTAACATCTCTTATGGTTTAACGCCCAAATAAAAAAGAACTCATCAAAAAGATCTGTTAATTACATTAGAAGAATATATCAAAAAGAGTTAGACAACAATGCGAACTCAATGTCTGATATGGCTTATGCCTGTCGGCTGAAATCCCGTATGATGTTATTTGATGGCAGGTTGGTCCTGCAACAATACCCAAACTTTCAAAGTACATAATACCACATGAGCTACACATTTGAGATTAAATTCCCTTGGTGTGCATCTTATGTCAAATCTTTCATGGAATTTTCACTTGGAACACATAATAAATCCAGCGAGAAAAACTCTAATCTGCTCAAAGTTATAAGGCAAAACAAAGTTGGGCCAGGAAACAAAAATTTTAATACATCTTTCTTCTGCTTAGTTAGATCCAAATTGTCATAGCACAAGAGTCGTTGTTTTAGTGCACCTAAGGACTTAGTAAAAAGCTTCAGTGTATAGATCTAAGGCCATCAGATTAGCCCTGGTGTTCCATTTCAATGCTTCACTTTAGGAACATACCATGAAAGCTGGGTCTTACCTCTTGAAGACCATCGTGACTTAGCCTGCCTAGACATTCATCGCTGCTCAACTAATCAAAGTGCAAACTCAAATGGAACTGGATATGAGGTCTGAAGAGACTTTTTCCTAAACGTGCTAATAATCATTCGAGCCACTAAAACGATACTCACATATCTTCTCACTTGTTGACCAATTCATGTATCAATCAAAAAACCCATCATGCTTGTGCGTTTCCCATACGTCCCGTACCACCCTGTATCTCCTTCAAACAAACAGAGGTTTGATATAACTATACACACTATATCTAAAACTGATAACATTAATGCTTCTAGCTTGCGAAGCAAAATCCACGATATCAATTATTGTTTATCGTAACTTCGTAAAGTCTATACAGATGGGTCTCTATTAAACAATAATGCTGGTTGTGGCTTTGTCAATTCCATTATAAAAATTGAGAATCCTTTCATCTTGGGCATAATCTGTCCAATTTTATACAGCCGAAACTTATAGCGAATATTAATGGCCGTGAGTACATACAGGATTTATCATTTGACTGTTATAGGTATCTCTTTTTATGTAGAATCTAAGTCATTCTTCCAAGCTTTTATAATCAACAAATACAAAAATTCGTGCTGAAATCGTATCTAAATTAAAATACTTATTCACAACATAAAGTCAAGAGGTATAATATTTAAGTTTTATGTTTGGTTATCCTTCCCATTGCTTTCATATCCGAAATGAATGGGCCTGACAGGAATGCGCGAGCAGGAGCAAACAATTCTGACAATACGCTTCTATTCATATTCCCTTGAGCTTACATGCAGGATATTTCTCTCGTACAAAGACCTCTTTTGAAAATTTGAGATACTACAATCAAGTTTCACCCCCTCCCCGAATACATAAACCCTACTCTTCTATCTTAGTTGTACGATCACTCGAGCAAGTAATCTTTTAAAAAGGGCTTCCTCAGTAAATCCAGTATAGAAACCTTAATAATAAACATAGGATTATAACCCAAGACACAGTAGCACAACTTGCCTCCTTATTATTTCTAAAAATAAATGCATTCAGAACAAAAAAATGTCAAGAATATTCGATGTGCTTGTGGCGCCCTTGATTAATTGTACAACAACACACGTTCTAGACTTTTGCCCCTAACTTTGATTCCGATTTGTCCAGAGTTTCGTAAAGGAGCTTCCAAAGAATTGCATATTTCCGATACCATGACTCACTTAAAG
>CM031596.1:92360787-92365787 GCA_018398815.1 Conus ventricosus
TCAGTTTTAAGAAGAATGCAATCCCAGAAAAGGCTGGTGTGCAATACCGTAGTATGTTTGTTGAGTTTTCAAAAAACCAACCAAAGGTGCCATATCTAAGAAGCAAAAGAAAATCATGAAAGAGCAAAACAAGCTACATTTTCTTGTGAAAAGTAGAAAATATAAAAGATATCCTCTTAAGACACAAGTGCTGAGGGCCAGTTCTTGGAATGAATCCGCAAGGGACTAAAAATACAACAAACTAATAAATTCCAAGGATAAGTACCGAGCACCGTTCCAGCAAATATATTGCTGAAACCAATATTGGAGCACCATGATGTAGCATGGACAAGAACAGTGCGAGATGTAAACACAAAAAGGTACACAAATATTATTTCTGGAGCTCCAGTCAGATGAACATACATCATAAGGTGAAATAGAAAAAGCAGAAAAGGTCGCATGGGAAAATATACAACTATGAAAGCAAAATCAACAGGCTTGTACAAATCAATCTGAATTAGATTGAAACGCTTTACTGCCCAAATGTCAAGGCCAGCTTCACCTGCACTGAGCTAAGTTGAAGTTCATTCTTTGGACGGACGTGATGGCGCCCTCCTGAGGGAGAGCTCACTCACGCCGGCTCCATAAATAAGCAATTATTGTCGTAAGCAGGGGGCTTAGTAGGTGGTGTCCTGTGTATATTGGATCAGAACAGTCACCACTGACGACCAGCGAAATGTCTCGGCAGCAGTGCAGTGTCTCCTTTGGTGGGTGGCCTCTTGACAACTTAACATTGATTGCTCCCTGTGGATTGTCGGCTTCTAGACTGTGGCGGGACGGGCGGATCTGTGGCTTTGGACGGAGGTCGGAATAAGTGGCTAAGGCGGAATGCCACTGAGGTGGCACAGAAGATTGGGCAGAAAAACGGTCAAGTTCATTCTCGCCTTGCGTTACTATGTTGATCTAGTTGCAAAGTGAGACGACTGCAGGCGGAAATCTAAACAAATCTTAAATAAATGTTAGCGAACCGCCCAGAGAAACGTGACAAACGAGTCACAAGACAACGCCTTCTTCCTTGCGCTGAACTCTGAAGCGATCAAAGCTAAGTGAATTTTCGTTGTTCTATTCGCTTGTGTCTTGCCTGAAGAATAAAACAAGGATTCTTGAAATATTTTGTGGTATGAATTGGTCTCTGGGGTCTTGTAATACTGGACAAGTTAATACAAAATGGATTTCATCTTCTTTCGAATTGTGACACAATGGACAAATCAGACTTCTATCACATGACTGCCTGTAACACACATGATGAGTAGGAATATCAGGCACATCAAATCTGAATCTAGTCCTAATACGCTTTAGATGTTTGTCTATTTTCATTGACATATAAACAGGTACACAGCGTAAATGACTAAACGCTTTACAAAGTTCAAATCGGTACTGATTTGCACATGTGAGTTCCAGTTTTGCCAATTACAATCAATTAGTCTTTCTCGGAATACCCGAATGAAAACATTCATATCACCAACACCTTGGTTCATACATACAAATCTGAAACCATATTCATACAATTTCATCCGTACATTTGTCACCCAGTTTTTCTTACCTCTATTATCCAATTCTAACAACATTTTATACGCTTTGAGTGGCAATCTGTGATCCTCCATCTGAACAATTTTTAACCAATATCGAGAACATTTAACAACAGAATTTAAATACATGGGATATCTATATGTATCAACCATATACCAAATCATTCGGCGTTTGCAACGATGCCCTTAGAAACTTCTTTAGAACAAAAAGATGGATTATTTCACAGTGCACAGCAGCAGCATCAAGGCCCCATATTTCAGACCCGTACTGAATCACAGGTTGAATTTGGCAATCAAAAAATTTCAAAAACAAAGTAAGGGAATCGTTATTTAGCAATAACAGTTTTTCATGAGACACAATAATGCTTTTTTTGCCCTACTAGCTACATCCTTGCAAGCAAAGGCAAAATTGAAACGGATGGAGAAGTAGATACCAAGATATTTATATACATTAACAACAGGCATTAAGGATCCATTGTATGTCCATCTTTCTCTTGCCGCAAGATATCCGCCCTTCCTAAATACAATTGTATTGCTTTTTGCCATGTTGACTTTAACTGTAATGAAGCAGCAACTCCTTGTAAAATGTTTAACTAAGTCTGTAATCCGATCACTGTTTTTGATAATAAGACCACGTCATCAGCCAAGAGGAGGATGGAAATTTCTAGAACGTCATTTATGAAATTTGCACCGTGCCTTCCATGTTGTATGATTTCCTGAGTCAGTTCATTAATAATTAAGGAAAACAAAGCAAGGCTGCAAACATCGCTCTGTTTCACACCAGATGTACATTTAATAGTCTGTCAACGCTGCACCAGATCGCACTCTTGCCTTTACACATTCATACATACTTAAAACACATTTATAAAGTTCCCCATGAATGCCGTTTTTCAACAGTACAGGCCATAGTAATGTCCTGTTAACTGACTCAAAAGCCTTCTCAAAATCAATAAAGGCAATATATGATTTACGATTTAAACAAAATTGTTTTTGGATAAATGCCATCAGTTTGAACATGTGATCAACAGTAGAGTAGTTGTTCTACGCGGTATGGTATTCTCCTGTGATGTTATTTGCTTCTACCCACTCCTATAATCGCCTGTTGATAATAGCACTTTACAATTTACTGCAGACATTACACAAAGAAATATTTCTATAGTTATTTTGATAGTTTGCATCTCCTTTTTTATGCAATGGAATAACAATGGATTCTGACCAAGACCCAGGATATATCCCTTGATCTAATAAGGAATTAAAAACTCTAACCCCAAATCTACAAATAAGTTTGATTGGCAAGCAGTTTTTATTATTTCGCTTATAATTTCATCTGGGCCAGCAGCTTTCCGATGTTTTAACTTTCTGAGAATTACTAAAACTTCTGTATAAATTGGACGGTTTAGATGGTCATTACCATATTCAGAGTCATTAACATAAATGTCATTAACCAGACCATTACTGGGAATCAGTGTTTCCTTCGAGCAAATCCCTAAATTGACGAAACCATGACTTATATCATTTAAGGGTTGTCTTCTTTTTCCTGAAATTTTGTGAACACAATCCCAAAAATCCTTCGGACTGTTTTTGCAGATTGGAGCAGTTCTGTCAACAAAACATCATTGTATTGTTTTTTCCTTTCTCTTTAACATATATTTATATCTCGCCTTGCTTTGCAGTAAGACTCCGAGACGGCTGGGATAAAGAGCGTCAAAATCTATTTAATAAATAATAATAATAATAATAATGTATAGTTTTTATATAGCGCAATTCTTGGGATCAACTCATTGCGCTCAATCAACACTCGTTTACACAACGGGCTGCCTAACTGGGTAGTGCCGACCGAAGAGCTGCCAGCTGGCGCTTCACTCAGTCGTTTCCCGCGTCATCCAGTCAATATCGTTCAATATCGATCACTCATTTTCCTTTACTTCCTTCATTCTTTCCATTTTCTCACGCAGGTGCATGCTATGTGTAACGTGTCATCCATACCAACGGCCAAACTGGCCTTCTCTTCCGAAAGTTGGTGATGGGATTTTACGTGTGTGCAAGATGTTATGCGTGCGTTCACACACGGAACCTCGGTTTATAGTCTCATTCGAAGGACTGTATGGGAAATGGAGTCAGAACCAATGTTAACTCCGAGGGAAAAATCACCATGTACCGAAAACGCCCCGGCGGAGGTTCGAACCCGCAACCCCAGGATCACCAAGATTACGAGTCAGGCGCTCTACCACTGGGCTATTTCTTTTACTAACTAGGCATTCTGTATCATACCAGCCATCTTCTTTTGGATGTGTTTCAACGCTAATCTCCTTCTTCATACATTCTGCGGCCTCTTTCACACAACAATTGAAAACGTGGAGCGCTTCCTCGATGTTAATATCTACCAGCCCTATTGCTTCTTGCATGCGCACTTGCATTTCGTTAGAGAGAGAGAGAGAGGAGAGAGAGAGAGAGAGAGAGAGAGAGAGAGAGAGAGAGAGGGAGAGAGAGAGAGAGAGAGAGAGAGAGAGAGAGAGAGAGTCAGAGAGAGAGAGAGAGAGAGAGAGAGAGAGAGAGACTCACTGACTCATTGACTCATTGATACTTTAATGTCAATAGCAGTACAGCCATCATGACATGGGGGCGTATTCATCCATGAAAAAGATCTGAGACATGTGTAGCGACTAACTTTAACACAACTATAACCATTGTATATATGTAGGTACAGCTTCACGTCGATATCATACCCACATACACACATGCATATACGTGCATGCTCACATACTCATACACACACACACACCACACACACACACACACACACACCCACACACACACACACACACACACACACACACACACACACATACATGTAATTCAAGTTAGTTACATTCATAATCTCATAACCAATGATATAACCAATGACCGCCGGGCACTGAATAAGGAAAGAGTTTATCTAACAGGAAATAAAGTCAGCATGTTTTTTCTAACTCTACAGGCTTGGGCAATGTATTTTGCTAGAGATCTGATTAACAGCTCATTTTTCAGTGTCAGCACACGGGCTATATTGTGGCTTTTCATAGCAGGCAACTGAAACAAAGCAACACTTTTCGGGGATTTGTCTGTAAGCTTCGCAGTGGAATAAAAAGTGGCACATCGTCTTCATTGTCATTCAACTTACATACTGGACAGTTATTAGTTGCTGTTGTGCCAGGCATGAACCATATCTTGTTTGCATGTAGACCCAAGGTTCTGGTTCGAAAACGTGCGAGTACAGTTCTATGCCATCTGTCTGTTACTACTGATAGGTACTTTTCAGCTTGCAGGTTGCTGTTAAATGAAGGAACATTTCATATTTATCGTTTCCTTCCATGTCAGAATGCCAATTTTGTTGAAACATACACACCAGTCTATCTTTCAATTCGGCAATGAACAGCTTATCGTTCCCTATCT
>CM031596.1:92370787-92378287 GCA_018398815.1 Conus ventricosus
CCATCTCTGAAAGCATTGCCACGCGTCACTGTCTTCTTCTGCCGTTCCCATGCGACATGCCCACACGTTGGTGCAAACGACACCATGATGCTTGGCCAGAAAGGCAGCAGTGGTGATGAAATATGCCTGAGGTAAGGCAGCAGTGGTGATGAAATATGCCTGAGGTAAGGCAGCAGTGGTGATGAAATATGCCTGAGGTAAGGCAGCAGTGGTGATGAAATATGCCTGAGGTAAGGCAGCAGTGGTGATGAAATATGCCTGAGGTAAGGCAGCAGTGGTGATGAAATATGCCTGAGGTAAGGCAGCAGTGGTGATGAAATATGCCTGAGGTAAGGCAGCAGTGGTGATGAAATATGCCTGAGGTAAGGCAGCAGTGGTGATGAAATATGCCTGAGGTAAGGCAGCAGTGGTGATGAAATATGCCTGAGGTAAGGCAGCAGTGGTGATGAAATATGCCTGAGGTAAACGCACGGCTGCGAAAGGCGGCAACGACTTTATTGCAGATTATCCCAAGTAGAGAGGCGTCGGCCATTTAACCGTGAAGCTGGAAATTATGTGTGAAAATTGTGCAAGGAAGGTAGACAATCAGTGGACTTTTTTTTTAAAGCTGAAGCATAAGGGCAAAGAGGCAGAAAGAACTGATTTTTTTCTAACATCTAGCCCTCAATGACATTAATTTATCTTGCTTATATCGAAAATAAAGCGGACTCTAAACGAAAAAGAAATGTTAAACAGACTTGGTTAGTGAAACATTTTATTTCTTTTCTGTTCATCGCTTCTTCTGCCTGCTACTTCTTTGACAGCATAACACAGTGCATTGGGAGGTGTGTGTGTGTGGTGTGTGTGTGTGTGTGTGTGTGTGTGTGTGTGTGTGTGTGTGTGTGTGTGTGTGTGTGTGTGTTTCCAATCTGATGTTGTTGTTTTTCAGATTTCAATGTACATTGTGTTTTGTTGCTCTGACCAGGTGAAGCAGGTGGATGGTGAAAACACACAACATCCTGAATGTGCATTTCCTAGCAAGCAGATTCGATACACTATACACGGGTTGCAGAGTCCGGCAGAATCTCGCGGATTCATATTTTGATTCTCGTCGCGTAGTCCCAACACACATCCAGTATGCACAGTGGCCACTGGGTATGAGAATGCGCTGTGAAGGAAAATGGGTGCAACGGAAACAGAAGAAAGAAAGAGGGAAGCGTGGAAAGGCCATTGGAAATCAGATGACACGGTAAATGTTTGGTTTTCTATGTTTCCAGATAGCAAAAGCTTGTGATCACCCATTCGCATGTCATGTTTATGTTTTGTCCAGTCCCCCTTAGCAGTACCATGCCTCACTTCCGTCTGCCGCCATTCCTATGCGACAGGCCGACACGCACGTCGAAACAACCCATTCATGCCTGAGAAAAAAAACGCACGGCAGAAATCTGGGCTGTAATGGGTGGTAACGTATTTAGAGCAAATTATTCTGAGAGGAGAGACGGCGGCCATTGAACTGTGAAGCTGGCAATTACGTGTGAAAACTGAGCAAGCAGAAAGGGGAGCCAATCAGAAAGGGCTTCCTGTTTATAGCTGGGGCACAAGCCGAAAAACAATGGCAACTGAAAGGAAAGATCTCTTTCTGACAACTTACCTTTCGTGACAACAGTTATCTTAAATAAATGTTAGCGAACCGCCCAGAGAACGTGGACAAACGAGTCACAAGACAAAACACAACGCGTTTCGACCTCTTAGGTCTTCGTCAGGTGAAGTATAAACGAATAAAACAACGAGAATTCACTTAGCTTTGATCGCATCAGATCGCTCAGGGTTCAGCGCAAGGAAGAAGGCGTTGAATGAAACAGTTATCTTGTTTGCATCGAAAATAAAGTGAGTTATAAACGGAAAGAAGGTAAAACAGACTCGGTCGTTGGCACTTCCTCTTTCTTTCCTATTTTCTCTCTCTGTTGAATATGCATGAATTGAATTGAGTTGATCTGTTGAAGGATTTGCTGAAATTTGTATGCAAGGAAACCGATGTCCGTTCAACCATGAACCTAGTAACTTCGTGTGTGACTGCCTGTTTTTTTATCATTTGTAAACCAAGTACCTGATGTTAGTAGATATTTTGATGGCAGTCGTGATGGCAGTATAGGATTAGAAAATGTCTAGTATTGTGCAATCGAACTTGAGCAATATCAGTATATGAAAATCAACTCACTGTGAATGTATATACGAAACGTCCAGTATCATCCAGTAGAGCCTGAACATCCAGTAGGTGAATAGCAACTCGCGGCGAATGTACATTTGAAAAGTCTAATATCTTGCGATAGCGTCTGAACGAAATTCAATAGGTGTATATCAACTCACTATGAATGTACATTTGAAAAGAGTAGTATCTTGCAATAGAGCCTGAACGAAATGAAATGGGTGATATCAACTCACTGCGAATATATATTTGAAATATCCAGTATCTTGCAATAGAGCCTGGAAGAAATTTAGTAGGTGAATATCAACTCACTACGACTGTGTGTTTGAAAAGTCTAGTATCCTGCAATTGAGCCTGAACAAAGTCCAGTAGGTGAATATCGTGAATGTGTGCCTTTTTAATGAACGAGGTAGGTATATAATTGGCATCATCGCATAGTCATTAGACCCTTTTTTTGTTGTTGAATTGACATTCATGCGAGCAACAGACATCCTCAGACGTCCATAAACTGCCACAACTAAAAGCTCTTGGACACAGGATAAAAACAAATGTCAAAAGAGACAAAAGTAAACATTTGCACATAAGAAAATACCAAAACATGGAAACAGAAACAAGTAATAAATTCATAGGCAATAGCGGACCTAGACCCCTCCCAACCACCGACACATGGCGGCAAAGTAATTTGATTTTTTAACGCGTCCATTGATCAAACATCAGTCTCACATGGTCAGGTGAAGTAGTCTTTGAATGCTCTCGAATTATTTTTCTTTCTTTCTTTCCTTCAGTCTTTCTTTCTTTCTTTCTTCTTTCTTTTTTTCTTTTCTTTTCTTTCTTTCTTTTCTTTCTTTGTTTTGAGGGGAGGTTTAACAATGATATGTGATGCACGGATGACAGGAGAAGAGAGTGAAATGGGAAAGACAGTGACACTGGACTTCATACGACTGGGAAAAAACATATAAACAAGAAGGCAAACAAACAATCTCCATGTTGTGACATGTCCAATGCCACAGAGTCCTCAAAAACAATACCACCCCTCCCCAATTTTCTCCCCCCCCCCCCTCCTCCCCCGCCTTTTGTCCTCATAATTTGGTGTTTGTTGTTCGTCTTTAGAGACTGTAAGTACAATCCCTCGTGTTCTTCCGACTTCCATTTCTACACACACACACACACACACACACACACACACACACACACACACACACACACACACACACACACACACTCTCTCTTCTCTCTCTCTCCCTCTCTCTCTCTCTCTCTCTCTCTCTCTCTCTCTCTCGCTCTCTCTCTCTCTCTCTCTCTCTCTCTCTCTCTCCTCTCTCTCTCTCTCTCCTCTCTCTCTCTCTCTCTCTCTCTCAATGGTCGCGTGCATGTCTGCGTTGACAGCTGCCACAAACAAAAGCCTTTCAAACGTTTGTGGATTCCAGTATCTCCCTGGTTAGCGAAGTTGTTTCTCCTGACATTTGGTGTTGATGTGCGTGTGTTACACTGGGCTGAGAACACGCTGGCTAAGCAACATGCCTATGTGCGTAGTGATTTCCCGGGCGTCTTCGGATCAATCACTCGTGTGTGTGTGTGTGTGTGTGTGTGTGTGTGTGTGTGTGTGTGTGTGTGTGTGTGTGCGTGCGTGCGTGCGTGCGTGCGTGCGTGCGTGCGTGCGTGCGTGCGTGCGTGCGTGCGTGCGTGTGTGTATGTGTGTGTGTGTGTGTGTGTGTGTGTGTGTGTGTGTGTGTGTGTGTGTGTATTCGTGTATGTACGTACGTACGTATGGATGGATGGATAGATAGATATAAGAGAGAGAAAGAGAGAGATGTTTCTGACCTCTTTCTTCATGTCTCCCGGGAGGAGTCAGATCTGAGAGATTTTTTTTTCCATGCTACGAGAATCCTTCCCCGTTCTTCCTCCTATTTCAGTGTTTGTTGAAGATAATAGTCTGAATCTCGATAGCGCACGAAAAATAAACACAGGGATTTGTTTTCTTTTCTTTTCTTTCTTTTATTTTTCTTCCAGTTTATCCGGCAGGTTCTGACACAAAAAAAAAATCCCTCCTAACCCCTCCGTCCCTAGACCATTTCCTATCTCCCTTAAGCTTAGGGTTAAGGGAAACAAAACTGACAGCCTTCAGTATAACTATTTTCTTATCATTATTTCTCCCGCTGTCAATTCTGGTTTGGATTCCGCTCATGCAACTAAAATTCAGAAATAATGGTGAACAGAAAATCGACTGATCTGGTTCTCAAAATGGAAATACAGTAACACAGAGAGGGGATGGGAAGAGAATGGATGGACTAGGGAAGGAATGGGTGGGGAAGAGGAAAGGGGGGGGGGGGGGGGGGGGAGAGAAGGCTTGACAATGACTGTTTACTTTACATTCTCCTTTCGTTGGGCCTATGCATAGAAGACATGGTCGTTGGTGAGAATGATGACAGCAGATACTTTAGGGGAATACCTTCTTTATTGCGGATTGCGGATAACAGAGTCAGACAATATCTTTTTCGTTTTCTGGCCCTAGACGTAGATCGGGACATACAGTAGTGCGTTATGATGCAATGATATAACAGACACTGTAGGGGACCATTTTCTTTATTGCTGATACCAAAGACAGATAACATCTTCGTTTTCTGGCCTTAGTAGCAGACTGGGGCATATCTGTTTGATAAGCACTTCTGTGTTCAAAGGTGATTGGGGCGTTGTCAAAATCCACCAGTCTCCCTGACTTACATAGCTGTCTAGCTATCTATCTATCTGTCTGTCAGTCCGTCTGTCTGTATGTCTCTCTGTCTCTCTGTCTTTCTGTCTGTCTATCTATCTATCTGTCTGTCTGTCTGTCTGTCTATCTACCTACCTATCTATCTATCTATCTATCTATCTATCTATCTATCTATCTATCTATCTTTCTATCTATCGATTTGTCTGTCTATCTCTCTAACTACCTACCTATGTACCTATCTATTGACCGACCTAAAATGTCTAGGCGAAAACACACAGCGACTGCTAGACATTAAACAGCCCAGTTGCGCGTTGGCGGTAATAAGACATTGAAAACAAAAGTGTGTACAGTTTCAAGAAGTCAACCCGAGTGAACATCCTCGTGTCATCCAGAGACAGTCGTCATGAACTAAATGGGGATGACAGCAAAAATTGAGAACACTGCGACCGCAGAGCTGGAAGGGCCACACAATGTGATTTTTTTTTGTCAGCCATGACCATGAACTAGGATGATAACGACAATGCTATGAGGTTCAGTTCTGGTCTGAGGGTTCATGGCAAGGCTGCGCTCCACATTTCTCCTGACGATTGATCCAGGCGCCAAGCAGGCCCGAGAGATGCGGACACCTGTTGCGGTGATCAGACAATTTGACCAATTATAACACATACAACACTGCATTCATCAAGTTGATGAAACTCGATTGTAAGATTGTTGTGTTACCATTTGAGTCAATAGCAGAATATGCTTTAGTTGGGGGGGGGGGGGGGGGGGGAAGGAAATCAGAAAGAAAGAAAAAATGTTCTGCAAATAAATGGCTCTGGTGGAATTTAAACCCTCACCCATCTTTACGCTAATCGCTGCATCACTGGTGCTGTTGACTGTACACTTGTGTCTTTGTTTAGGTATTAGTGGGGAGGGGGGAGGGAGCCGCCAATGCAGTATTCAGCCAATAAAAACAAACAAACAAACAAACAAACAAAAACAACCAGCAGACCAGCAGACAAGCAAACCAAAAATGCATATCTTTCGCCACAGCAGACAGAAACCATGCTGACAACGATTACATAACAACACGGCAGAAAGATGCACTCTAAAAGAAGTTTCACTGCCCTGTGTGGAAAATCAGTTCGAGTCGAGCAGGCTTCTCAGTGGAATCTCTCTCATCAGGGATGAACTACCGTTCTCTCTCTCTCTCTCTCTCTCTCTCTCTCTCTCTCTCTCTCTCTCTCTCTCTCTCAAGACGTTATAAATGTAATAATTATCAGCAAAATGTGTTCATTTTTTATGCAGTATTCAATTCAGATTATCTGTTCTTGTCGTGATCATTTGATGTCCAATCAGCTCACTGAATTAACCATGCTCTCTTGTTTTGATCTCTAAATTGGTTTGTAAACATGTGGTTCAGTTCCGCATTTCTTGTTTTCAGCCCGTGATTCTAGTCAAAGGAACGACATTAAGGTACCATAGCGGGCGGCAAGCGGAAGGAGGAGGGGCCAGCAAAGAAGAGGATGAAAGGGAACGAGAGGCAGGGGAGGGGATGGTGTAGGAAACCAAATTAATGCAGGCAAAAAAGTGCGAAAATGAGAATATCAAACCCTCCATGCGTCGTAATATCATGGAAGCCATTTTTCAAATGTCTGACAGAACGCTCAGTAGTTGGCAGGCTATAGGCAGCAATCAGTATCAACCTGTATCGATATCATTCGGGTTTTAGTGGTTAGGATGATTCGTTTCTTGTATACACTGGTGCTTTTCTATTCACGAATATTGTTGTATTCACACAATGTGCGCACGGTTGTAAAGATCTAAATACAGTTTCACAGCGTCAAAAGGTAGGTTGTCATGGTCACCGAACCACCTGCGCTCAACTTTTTTTCCCGAGAGAGAGAGAGAGAGAGAGAGAGTCCGAGTCCGAGTCCGAGTGTTTATTGTACATCAGCCATAGGCCATAATACAAACACAAAAAGAGGGGTGGCGGGGAGATGGAAAAGGAGAATGGAGGCGTGGGGGACAGGGGGTGATCAAAAAACAAAAATCAAGCAAAAAACTACTAGCTCCATCAGTAACAAAATATATACACAACTCATTTATTATCGTTTACGTGGTCAACTTCGAGAAACTGTTTTCGCATATTAATAGCATGGAAAATATACTTGGTTAGGTATTGACAATCTGTCCTTCTCACTGCTCGGAGTAACGACTGCAAAGGCATTGCTGAGATTTGATGTAAGAACTTCTTTCTGAGATCAGTGTATAAAGGACATTCGAATATGAAGTGATTTTCATCCTCAATTTTTGAAGCACATACCACACAGTTTCGGTCAGATGGACAGTTGCTAAATCTATACAAATTATTATTTAGAGGAAGTGTCCCGAATCTAATTTGTGACATAGCTACTCTAAAACAATACGTGTCCATAAACGAAATGTATTTTTCTTTTTCGAAGATAGTTTTGAAAGACCTGTATGATTCATACCTGTCCTTATCTCGAATAGTACCCGACCATTCTTGAATGAACATATCAATGAGTCTTTGTCTAAATATTTTTACAAATGCACTGGCGTTACCAACCGACTGGCAAAGCCATACATAAGAGAATCCTGT
>CM031596.1:92393287-92395787 GCA_018398815.1 Conus ventricosus
GAGAGAGAGAGAGAGAGAGAGAACATTGCACATGAAATCCCTTTTGTTTAAATGAGAACGGTCGCATGTTTTTCATTTACTGTTGAACATTCATGCATGAGATTGTGATGCAGATCACAACTGATTAACTTTTTGTTTCAGTACCACACTGGCGTAAAACCAAAGGACAACAAGATATAGTTTCGTATTTACCGATATTTGTATTCAATATTAATACTGACTAATGAAAAATAAAGTCATTCAAACAATGGTTCTGGATGGCAAAAGAGAGCTTTTAGTCTTGACATTCATGATAATGTCCAAGATATGCCTGTTTTTGGCACTTCCAGTGGCCCGATGCTCCAAAGGGCTTATTTTATAATTCACATCATTTCAGTTTTAGATTCAAAACATGCCACTAAAGAGGGGGAAAAAAGGATAAAAGACGTTGAAGGCAAAGGAATTTGAATTGTCTTTTTTGGTTCTATTTAATCACAATTATGTCCCATTGTATAACAAACATAGAAATACCAAGAGACTTAAGAAAAAATTTTGGGGAAGAAACAGAGGGAAAGACAGAGAGATGGTTGGGAGATGGCTGGGTTTAGATGAAGCAGGCAATGTGTTTGATTTTCCTATCATATTTCCAGTCATCTAAAGCCTGTGATCGTCCATTTGCTTGTCATGTCCATGTTTTACTCCATTTCCCAAAGCATCGCTATGCATCATTTCCTTCTTCTGCCATCCTCACGCGACATGCCGACACGCACGTGCAAACACAACCCAATGATGCTTAGCGAGAGATGCAGCAGTGGGGATGAATTATGCCTGAGGAAAATGCACGGCAGCAAGTCTGTGCTGCAAAGAGCGGTAACGATTTTTACTGCAAATTATCTAGAGAGGAGAGGCGGCGGCCAGTCGACCGTGAATGCTAGCAATTAAGTGTGGAAATTGTGCAAAAAATGTAGACAATCAGAAAACTTCCTTTTGCAAAAAGATAAAGAAGAAAAAATGGAACAGATTCAGTTTCTAGTATCTAATCTTTAGTGACGACATTCATCTTGACTGCATCAATCATGAAGTGAGCTGTTATACGAAAGAAAGTGAAATAGAGTCAGTTGTTGAAACTGTTTTCTTTTTTCTTCCTCCGTCTCCGTTGTTTATGTATCATATAAGTAAGTTCGGCTTCATGGTTTGTCACATTCTGTGAATTTTACGATTATTCCTCAAATGTATTTGCAGTTCTTTGACCATGGAGGTGGCAGCTTCGATTTTGACAGGGATAATTTTCATCATTTTGATCACTAATTCGAGGATGTAACAACGTTTGCCAAATACATAAAGGTACATCTTGAGAACGGAATTATGCTGTGATTTTTAGCATCTACGGGCTGCATTTCTTTTGTATATATTGAAGGCAAAATAAATCTTCGCTGAAAGAGGACTGTGCTGTTGACACTTTTTTTTCAATCTTTACCTCTCTTAAAGGCGATATCTTGACTGACAATCTTTGTTTCTAGAAATACGAATATGATTTGATGATGTTGTGAAATATATATATTTAACATATTGGTCACAGATCTTCTTTGGGACTGAAACGTGGCTAATTATTTGTTATAGCCATAACCAATATCTTCTCCTGAAGGTCTACAACCGCAACGTCAACAACATTTTAAAAGTTTAATGTAGTCTTCATAATTAGTTGTTTTATTTCTGCCTCTTGCTATTGTTCGAAACTAACTTGTTATGTGTCAGGTTTTGTGGTTTTGCTGAATTCCAGCTTTCTAGATATTGATAACAAAACACAGCAACTAGACTTGTGTGGGGGTGAAGTGTGTATTGATTCCGCGATTTCCATTGCCACAAAATGGGCCTGAAAGCAGCTTCATGTAAAGTTCAGAAGGGTAAAAAGAAAAAAAAAGCAAACCAAGCTGTAACCATTTTTCTATACTAAGCTTTTGACCATAAATCGAACAGATAACCCCAAATCTTCAAGTAGAGGTCTTTTTCTTTTTCTTTATGATCTCATTCACATTTGGACAAGAAAGAAAGAAAGGAAGGAAGGAAGGAAGGAAAGGAAGAAAGAAAGAAAGAAAGGAAGGAAGGAAGAAGGAACGAAAGAAAGAAAAGAGCAAAATTTAAAACATAAGTAAATAAATAAGTAAATACATGCATAAATACATGCATAAATTCGTAAGGTAAGGTAAGGTAAGGTAAGGTACTGTTGCTTCTAGCCCAGCCGACCGCAAAGGGCCATATCAGGGTTGTCACTGCGTTGAAGTTAACTCAAGTCATTATAAAAAAAATATTTAAAAAAAACAACCTCATTTGCATAACCCTTTGAAACAAACTTTGTTAAGAAATTAGAAAAGTAGTTACAGACTAAGAATCAAAACTTACTTAGATAATATTTCGACAGGGAGGGTCGCCCTGTCTTCTTCGGCTCACTGTTGCTGTTGTGGCAGCGAGGCTGGTGGGACGACTGTTGTGTGGGGTGAGCGGTTGTCAGGATCTGATTGTA
>CM031596.1:92400787-92408287 GCA_018398815.1 Conus ventricosus
AGAAATGCTATGTGTGTGTGTGTGTGTGTGTGTGTGTGTGTGTGTGTGTGTGTGTGTGTGTGTGTGTGTGTGTGTGTGTGTCTGTCTGTCTGTCTGTCTGTCTGTCTGTGTGTCCGTGGTCAAAATGTGTTCCACTCGCTCCAGACAAAACTACTGGGTCGATCTTTCTGAAAATTTGTAGGTATGTTCATTATTGGTCAAGAATGATGCCCGACGTTTTAGTTTATCGTTACAGCCGTTATTAACGGCTGTAACGGCCTGTAACGCTTTTTCTTCTTTATGGAATATGTCAGAAAGTACTTCGCCGATCTTTGTGAAAATTAGCAGGTGTGTTCATTATGGGTCACGGATCATGCCCGATAATTTAGTTTACCCCGTTATAGCCGTTACTAACGGCTGTAACAGCCTGTAAACGGTTTTTCTTCTTTATAGAATATTTCAAAAGTTACTAACGGCTGTAACGGCCTGTAACAGTTTTTCTTCTTTATAGAATATCTCAGAAAGCACTTGGCCGATCTTTCTAAAAATGTGTACGTATGTTCATTATGGGTCACAATAATGTTCGATGTTTTAGTTTACCGTTATACTGTTACTAACGGCTGTAACGGCCTGTAACGCCTTTTCTTCTTCATGGAATATCTCAGAAAGTACGTGGCCGATATTTCTGAAAAAATGTAGATATGTTCATTATGGGTCACGGATGATGCCCGATGTTTAAGTTTACCGTTAGAACCGTTACTAACAGCCCATAATGGTTTTCTTCTTTATGGAAAATCTCAGATAGTTCTTGGCCGATCTTTCTGAAAATTTGTAAGTATGTTCATTTTTCGTCACAGACGATAGCCGATGTTTAACAGAATAGCTATTACTAACGGTTACACCAGCCCAAGACGGTTTTTCCTCTTTATGGAATATCTCACGCGTATTCAGGATAAACTGGGAGTGCGTTTATATGCTTTGCATCTTGTTCTTCTTTCCCGTTTTCCCCGTTTTCCTCCTCCTCCTCCTCCTCCTCCTCCTCCTCCTCTCTTCTCTTTCTTCTCTACCTCCTCCTCCTCATCTTCCTTCTCCTCCTCCCTTTCCCCCTCCTCCCTCCTCCTCCTCCTCCTCCTCCTCCTCCTCTCTTCTTCTTCTTTTCATCTTCCTCTTCTTCTTTCCCCTCACACTCCTCCTCCTACTTTTTTTTTCTTCTCTTTCTTTTTCTTTTCTTTCATTCCCTCTCTACCTTCTTCGGGTCTTTCTCCTTTCTTCATCTTTTTTTTATTTTTTAAATGTACTTCTTCTTTTGCATATCCTCTAATATCCAAGGTTTTCACAACCAAGGCCGTTTTACCTTGATGAATGAGGTCGTCTTGTCTCTCAGATGCTGTACACTTTGGTCCGAAGTGGAGTCTCGGTCGGCGACAGCGGCGGCTGTCGTGCTACAAGTACAGTGAGTTGTTTGGGGTTTGTTTTTTTTCATGCCACACTGTTCTTTCGTCTGACCTTCCTGTTCGCAAGGACACGCAGGGAGGGCATTAATGTCAGCTTCTGGGCTCTAGCGGCTGTTCAGTAGATTGTGACCAGATCCTACACCCTACTCCCTCTCTCCACCTTACCACACACCTGCCTCCTCCTCTCCCCTCAGAAGATAAATTTGATGCACTCGCGCTGAATAGTGAATTTGTTTTCTTCATCTCTTCTGATGGCTTCATTGGGATCTAAACTGCCGGAACACTTTGATCGGAGTACGCTATGAAGAGAATAATAAACACCAGAAATAGTTGATACCATTTGAAGTATTCAGAGCGCTCCTTCTTGATTAGGATCAGAGCCCTTACAAAGAAAGGTATCTTAATAAAACGTGGCATTTGTTATCACACAAAACTGCCTTTAACGTGATAAACTAGGACATTCCCTAGTGCATGCCCTCCTGAGGACAAACACCCACCAGCACTCAGTTACAAGAGTGCGCGTGGTGTACACTCACTCACACACACACACACACACACCACACACACACACAAACCACACACACACACACACACACACACACACACACACACACACACACACATATACACATACACACTCTCTCTCTTCTCTCTCTCTCTCTCTCTCTCTCTCTCTCTCTCTTTCACACACACACACACCACACACACACACACACACACCACACACACACACACACACACACACACACACACACACACACACACACACACACACACACACACTCATGCGCACGCACAACGCACACACACACACGCGGGCGCACACACACACACACACACCACAAATACGCACACACGGGCGCGCACGCACACACACACACACACACACACACACACACACACACACACACACACACACACACACACACACACACACACACACACACACCACACACACACACACACACACACATGTATGTATGCCTGTGTTAGGCAAAAACGAAAAAAAGATGAAGACTCATTTTCAACCACTTTTTATTGATGGAAAAGTAATACACGAAGTACAATCACACAAAATTCTTGGAGTCATTGTCGACAATGATTTGTCTTGGACAGAGCACATTACAGCCTTGGGAAAGCCTTTGTCTAGAATAAATTTTCAATTAAGTAAAATAAAAAACTTTCTTGATGTTCATTCTCGTAAACTATTCTTTTGTGCCCATGTTTTACCCATTGTTGATTATGCTTCAGCTTTATGGGACAGCTGCAGTGAGACAAATTTGAAATTGATTCATCGCATGTATAAAAGAGCTGTAAAGTTGGTGTTGTTAAAATCAAATTCTCTAACCACTGAAGACTATAGAAAAAATGAATATACTCACTTTCCGTAATAGACTTTTTTTCAATAAGGCAGTCTTGATGCTCCCAAAAAGAAATGAACACATTCATAATAAATAATTTCAGACACAATCATTTACTTATGCTTCCAAGACCTAGAAATAACCTATTTAAATCAAGTTTCCTTTATTCTGGTGGAACGTTATGGAATTGTCTTTCACCAAATTTTAAAAGTATGACAAACCTTAAAACGTTCAAAAGAAATCTTAAAGTTTATCTCAAAGAAAACAGAAATAATGACTTATAATTGTTTTCCCAACTTTGCTGTAATGGCTGTTCCTTGGCGTGTCTTTTAAAATTGTCAATAATGATTGTATTTGATGCATATGTACTGATAATGTTTAAACAGAATTTTGTATGCGTGTGCTACTTTGTATACGTACATACGCAGAATTGCTAAATGCGCAAAATTATTTGTTTGAAGTTCAGTGATTTAATTTTTTTTCCCCTATCCATTGCATTGTTTGTATTCCCTTTCCCCCTCCCATCCCACTTCTTCTATTATAATTATTAGCATTGTTAAGATGGCTTGATGAAAAAAAAGTGATTTAGTTCGCTTATTCAATGTTTCCATCTATAAATAAAATTTTTGAATTGAATTGAATTGAACACACACACACACACACACACACACACACACACACACACACACACCACACACACACACACACACACCACACACACACGCACGCACGCACGCACGCACGCACGCATGCACGCACACGCGCGCACTCTTAAAACACACACTCGCGCGCGCGCGCACACACACACACACACACACACACACACACACACACACACACACACACACACACCACGCACGCACGCACGCACGCACGCACGCACGCCGCCCCCCCCCCCCCCCCCACACACACACACGCACGCACGCACGCACAGACACAGAGAGAGAGAGAGAGAGAGAGAGAGAGAGAGAGAAGAGAGAGAGAGAGAGAGAGAGAGAGAGAGAGAGAGAGAGAGAGAGAGAGAAAGAGAGAGAGAGAGAGAGAGAGAGAGAGAGAGAGAGAGAGAGAGAGAAAATTAAAACATGTTCAGGACAGGAAGGTACAGTTATAGAAGCTATAGAAGAAGTAGGTTTGAAGTATAACACTAAATGAGGATGAACACTAAACAAGGGGGACAGAAAATATTGAATGCGTTGGCAAATTATGAAGTCAACATAAACAAAGTTTTCTGGCTCGTGAGTTTTCAATCGTATGGAAGGTAGGCAAAAGTAGCCTGCCACAAGAGAGACAGAAGGATCAGAATAGAAAATGAGGAAATGTGTAAATATTGGCAGGTCCACGGCCAGAAGTGATATCACATCAAATAAAAGCAATCTTGCGTTCCATTCTTAAGCACCAAGTGGAGTTCAGCTATTAGGAATTATATGGTCTCTTTAACCCATCCTCACAGCAAAGAGTGCAGCACAGAACATGATTCCTGGAATCTTGTCAACGCACCACAGAGGCACGTCAGTTAACAATGACTACAACTGTCGATTCTGGAGAGAACAAACAACAACTGCGTTGTGAAAATTTTATAGACGCTGAGTGCCTTCCACGCACCCACCCACCTTATCCCCTTTATTCTCGCATTCCTCGATACCATCGCCCCCCCACCCCCCCCCCCCCCCCCCCGCCCCCACCCCCCTCCCCACCCTCAACCCCCCGCCACACAGCACCGGTGCGAGTTACAGCATCTGACAATTGAGGCGGGGGTAGGTATGCAAAACAAATGGCCTAGTGTAGAGTCTGTAGATCTGACAGTTAGATTGAGCGCTTCCAAGAAATCAGTTTCGAACTGAAGTGACTACAGCGCAGAGAATGAAAGAAACTTGAAAGAAAAATTAGTATGCCGCCGAACCAAATTATGTCTTGCAATTTGTTTCTTTCGTTGGAAAGCATAGTCCTTTTTGTGCTCCCACTTCTTATAGAACAGGGGCTACTTACAATGGGAACGAAGAAATGCTGTGTGTGTGTGTGTGTGTGTGTGTGTGTGTGTGTG
Organism: Conus ventricosus; assembly: GCA_018398815.1. Lineage (NCBI taxonomy): Eukaryota > Metazoa > Mollusca > Gastropoda > Neogastropoda > Conidae > Conus > Conus ventricosus. Next base: position 92,405,623 of record CM031596.1, read on the forward strand.
TGTGTGTGTGTGTGTGTGTGTGTGTGTGTGGTCAAAATGTGTTCCACTCGCTCCAGACAAAACTTCTGGGCCGATCTTTCTGAAAATGTGTAAGTATGTGTTCATTATGGGTCACTCATGATGCCTGGTGTTTTGTTTTACCAGAATAGCCGTTACTAACGGCTATAACGGCGCACAAAGGTTTTTCATCTTTATGCAGTTTGGATGATCTTGTGACTGGGAGTACGCTTATGTGCTTTGCATCTTGTTCCTTTGAAGTTTGTAGCAAATCGTCGAAAGGAAAGGTAACGGTGGAGTCCCGGATAAGAGCGAGGAGGCTGGAGTAATACTCTTAAAGTTTGATACCTATAGACATTTATTTTTTTGTGTCTAGAAGAAGATATTTATCGACGGTCACACCTACAGATCCATCATGATTGCTGAAAAGTATAACGTGGATGCTGCTTCCCCGTTCTTTGAGCTGAGACAAACTTGTGACATGTTGTTTCGAAACAAATAAGTCATCGGCTCATCAGTTTGTTTCAGACTGAGTAGGAGGGAAAGGCTGTGAGGGATGTGAACACGCCCAGCGGTCTCTCCCCCCCCCCCCTCTCTCTCTCTCTCTCTCTCTCTCTCTCTCAAACACACACACACACACACACACACACACACACACACACACACACACACACACACACACACACACACACGCCGCGCGCGCGCGCACGCCCGCATGCGCACGCGCGCACGCACACACACCACACACACACACACACACACACACACACACACACACACACACACACACACACACCCACACACACACTCAGAAAAGAGAGAGAGAGAGAGAGAGAGAGAGAGAGAGAGAGAGAGAGAGAGAGAGAGAGAGAGAGAGAGAGAGAGAGAGAGTCCTCCCAATGTACTCACACACACGCACACACACACACACACACACACACACACACACACACACACACACACACACACACACACACACACACACACACACACACACACACTGTAGAGCCTTAATCAAAGAAAATGTTATATGGATCGCAACTAATCCCTCTTTAGATCTTTATGCTACATGCATCATGCCACTGGTATGAACGTCCTTTCTACCACTGGCATTCAGCCAAAACAAAATTGGGTTCATACTCACCGACAACTGCGTTAGATATTAGTATCAGTGAACACAAGTAAGTCATGGACAGGATAATTCAGGACAGAGCAAAGAGAGCTGTTAATCCTGACCGTCAGGCGTATGGGTATCATGGGCCTACTAACTGACATCTGCGATGCCTCAATGTTCGAAATGAACTTTTCATACTTCACATCCTTTGAATTTGTGTTCAGATACTTGCCACTAAAGAAGAGAAAGCTATAAAACAGGACAAACAGGTAGAAGTGAAGGGATGGCGAATGAGTGTTATTTTGTTGTTGTTGTTTCTTTATTTCAGCTCTGTTTAATCAGGGGGGGTATGGGGTCTATCCCATTACCAGACAAAAACAATGAAAATGGCAAAAAATGGAAAAGAAAATGAAAAACTACGAAAACACGAGAAAGACCAGAGGAACGGGGAGGGGGTGGGATGCAGTTGGAGTTCAGATGAAGAAAGGGATGGGTTTGATTCTCCTATAAAAGTCTCTGGTCGTCCATTCGCTTGTCCTGTCGATGCTTTACCCCATGTCCCAAAGCATCGCTATGCGCTTCCTGCTGCGCTGCCGTAGTCTCCTTGCAACGTGCCGACACGCACGTGCAAATAACCCAATGATGCTTAGCGAGAGACGCAGCAGTGGGGATAAATTATGCCTGAGGAAAATGCTCGGCTCCATGTCTGGGCTGCAAAGAGCGGTAACGATTTCACTGCAAATTATCACGGGAGGAGAGGCGTTTGCCAGTCGACCATGAAGCTGGCAACAAAGTGTGAAAATTGTGCAAAGAAGCTAGACAATTAGAGGACTTCTTTTATATAGCTGACACAGAGGGTAAAAAGAAGGGGCAAAAGAAAGAAAAGATTTTTTTTGTTTTGTAATCGAGCCCTTAGTGACTACATTTGTCTCGTTTACATTGAAAGTAAAGTGGCCTGTTAAGAATATGGATCAGACTCGGTTGTTGGCACTTTCTTTTTCTTTTCCTTCCTCTCTCTCTCTGTTATTTAAGTTTCACTATAATTAAGATGGGTACATGCTTTGCTAGACCCTGTGACGTTTCCTGCTGTTTATCAGTTGTATGACATATGGAAAACTATTCCACAAGGATTCCAACGACTATTCGATCATGAAGGAAATATTTTGTTGGAAACGCAAGAATTCCTATCAGTCTGTGCACCAATTTGAGGATGTTACTAGATATGGCGCATTGTAATTAAAAAAGAAATGAAATGCACAATGGGCATGCAAGAATGGAAAATAAAATGTTTTGTGACTTTTAGTACTTGGAGGTACCGTTTATGTTGCTCATATTAAAGAAAACGTGCATTTCAATTCAAGAGAAGACTTTTTTTTTTCGATATCTATATCTTTTTAAAGATATTTTCACTGCTAATCTAAAAAAAAACTAATCTGCAATGAAGTATTTAAGATTTCATGGGGAAATAAACAACACAAATGTCAATACAACTGTCAAAGACCTTACATGGGGAAAAGGAGAATAATTACTTATGATTATGATAGTCACAAACAA
>CM031596.1:92413287-92418287 GCA_018398815.1 Conus ventricosus
AAGTAACAAACCAACAAAACACATTCTTAAAAAGAGAACAGATAATGGCTAAACAAGACAACGAAACGTACTTGTGCACTAGTCCAGTTCAGCAGTATAAATATCTTCAAGTACTTGTTCATCATCACAATAAACGTGTAGGTAACATACTTTGATAGATAAATGTACACACTGACTTGCATCCATTTCAACACACACTTTCCTCAGCTGTTAGTTTGTTCGAATTATTAGAATTTTATCCTATTTTTGTAAGGCTAGATTCTTTATCCTTTTTAATGATGATGCCTGTCTCCTTGGAATTTAGCAGACTTAAAGCTCATAAAAGCATGCTTCGTTTTTGTTTCATATCCGAATTTCATGATAACAGTAAAATAAAAACTTTCTCTCTGCCTGCATTTACCTACATAGAATAAAATCTTTAGCAACGTCAGCTTAAATAATGAGGTGCCAAGAATAAGAACATCAACAAGAACAAGAACAGGAACAAGAACAAGATTTATATAGCACAGTTCTAGTTGAAAACTTCCCATTATGCTTTCATACACCATTCAGGCTCTCATTCATTCACGTATAACAGCCATCTTACTACATGAATTATTGTGTACATGCAATATAGAAAAAGCATCGTTCAATATGCTCAGCTGAGAAGAATGAGTTTTTAGCTGCGCTTTAAAAACAGGTTTCACGGGGCGGAAAGCAGCGAGTTCTAAATAGCTGGGGCAGAAAAACTGACCGCACCCATCAGACGATTTCAGATTTTGTTTTGGTACCTTCTGGAGTGTCTGACTGGAAAAGCGGAGAGCATGTGATGACTGGTATGTGCAAAGGGTTCATGATAGATATGACGTCAAATAATAAACTGGGAACTGAGATGATTACTAGATGATTAATTGAAAAGACAGACAGGTGGAAGAATGTAAAAACAAACAGAAACATGGAAATAGAAAGAAATGGGGGGAAAGGTCAAATGTGGGACAGACGAAAGACAGAAGGAAATGATGGGAAATGACAGAAGGAAGGAAGTAAAGAAAACACAACAACGATGAAAACAAATGAATAAATGAATAGCTAATTCAGAGATCCGGGAATAAAACGAAGGCTGCCTCGTCCATAGCATGCGTGTGAAAATGCAATGTAAACAACAATAAACAAACAAGAGAGAGAGAGAGAGAGAGAGAGAGAGAGAGAGAGAGAGAGAGAGAGAGAGAGAGAGCGCGCACACGCAGAATGTAAGGCTACAGCTGAAAACAGCGGTGTGTCTTCGACTTAGTGCAAGCATGGCAAGGCAGCCCCACACCCAAAAAGCACACGGGAGCAGGCCCGTTGTGGCGCATCACGAACGACCACTCTTCTGCAGCTGTTGTCGTTCTTTGCATCGCTCCCTGTGTTTTATTGGGGGATTCTTTTTATTGCCCCGCTCCCCTTCCCCCTAAACCCCCATCCTGGTCTGCGTTCATCACCGTCCCCACCCTCCAAGCCTGCGCGCTTCTTCCTTTCCCTTCCTTCTCATCTCCGCCAGCATTTCCCGTCTCCTGCTTCCCTGTTCCAGCACCTTCATGACAGTTCTATCAGAACCAAGCTGGCAGCTTCTTGATTCCCATCTTTGATTTTTTGCTTGTTGTCGTTTTTCACAGGCGTTTGTTAATATCGGCTACAGCTTCTATGTCTGTCATTTCTTCCGTTCTACTACGTTACCATCAGCTTTTTTTCTTCTTCTTCGTCAACCTCATTCTGATCATCAACACGATCATTGATATTATCACTACTTTTATGTCAGTGTGTGTGTGTGTGTGTGTGTGTGTGTGTGTGTGTGTGTGTGTGTGTGTGTGAATTCTTTCAGCCATATAAGAGTTGCTTCTTTGTTTTCAACCGATCTTTTTCATAGTCATCATTGTGATTAATACCATCATTATTACTGTCATCATCATCATCATCATCACATCATCATCATCATCATCATCATCATCATCATCAGATCTAGTTTCCTTTTCATCCAACACTAGAAGACTCGCTTAAATCTGTAACGTCTCCCGCCAAAAAGATAGTTATACCTTTAAGAATGAAAAATCAGTAAAATGAACAAGCTCATAGATAGATAGATAGATAGATAGATAGATAGATAGATAGATAGATAGATAGATATAATTATTAGATTTTTGATGGATAGATAGATAGATAGACTGACAGTTATGAAGTACAGATTTTAGATAGATAGATAGATAAAGATATGCAGAGATAGACACTGAGATGGACATAAAAATAGATATTTCTGCACGTGGTGTAAAAGCAGTGTGGAATTCATTTACGACGAACCTGCATTAGATTTAATGAATCAGAAAAAAACATCGCTTTGACATACCAGTTCAAAGCCAATGGCATGAACAGAAAACTGTGATGTCACTTGCTTTCACTCTGAATTCTTCTGATGTAACAGCATTAACACAGTTTTGATTAATTGTAGGCAAATGATCGCTGTCTCATGTGTTACCAAGGCTATTCCAGTCATAGAGGATTGCTAGAGACTAAAGTTAGATCTATAGCCATTTGTATGGGATTCTCTAGAGGGCTTGTTGCTAAAAGAAAGAATGACGTACTGTATGCATTAGGCCTACGAGGGATCGTTTTCCCCAATTCCACACAGTGGGGGCAGACGAGCAAGAGGAAAGATATTTTGTCTTTTCTGAAATCTTCTCGTTAACGAAGTCCAAAGATATCTGGTGTCTATAGGTCTTCCTAATAATCACTTCTTCCGTTAAGTCTCCACAATACACTGTATGACTTAGTGGAGATATAGCCTACTTCGGATGAAGTAAATTTGACCAGCATTGAGCAGCTAGATCGCTCAGTTACACAATTGACGTTATATTCAAGAGAAGTTAAGCAATCCCAACATTTGACTGATTACTTCCCTTATCCTCGTTACTTCCTTTAACTTTGACTGCCAGTTAAAATGACCACTTTAATAGAGAGTGTGGTGGCTCGATTGGAAACGACTCATGTGTTCACTTTTTTTTTTTAACACTTGGTGTATCGTGTCTGTAAAAACAATTTCCAATCTCCGAGGGTTTGCCCTTGGGAATCAGCTTTGTAATTTTTTTTGTTCAATCTTGTGAAACGAATCCTTGACCCCCCCCCCCCCCCCTTTTTTTTTATCCATCCGCACCACAGATCTGCTGGAAAATGTGTTGAGTCCATCCTTGTTCAATTTCCATTTCCACCACTTTTCGTTTAAATAAGTTCAGGAGGTTTTTTTTACGTAATTGTGGCTAAAAGACAGAGACAAATAAACAAACAAACTAAGAGTATCCTATGACAACATAGCCTGCTTGATGAGGAAATGAAAGAGAGAGACAGGCATGTAGAAGACAGAAACGGGTGAAGCAACGTGGTCTGTTATTCAGAGACAAGTATTGTTGCTACTTCAGCTTCTTTGGTTTATCATCCACCTCATGTTCGATACAACAAAATAGTTATCTTTAAGGGTTTGCGGACACAAAAAAAGAACAACTTTTATATTCACTTATGTATTTTTTTTTAACAAATTATGTTTCGCCGTTAATCCCCTGCACCATAACTAGTAATATCCTCTGATTAGAAGTAATTTTGTCGATGATTAACTCTTAGAAGCCATTTTGTCAGTGATTAACTCTTAGAACTCATTCTGTCAGTGATTAACTCTTAGAACTCATTTTTTCATTGATTAACTATTATAACTCGTTCTGTCAGTGATTAACTCTTAGAACTCATTTTGTCAGTGATTAACTCTTAGAACTCATTTTGTCAGTGATTAAATCCTGGAACATATTTTGTCAGTGATTAACTCTTAGAACTCATTCTGTCAGTGATTAACTCTTAGAACTCATTTTTTCAGTTTTTAACTGTTAGAACTCATTCTGTCAGTAATTAACTGTTAGAACTCATTCTGTCAGTGATTAACTGTTGGAATTCATTCTGTCCGTGATTAACTCTTGGAACTCATTCTGTCAGTGATTAACTCTTAGAACTCATTTTGTCAGTGATTAACTCTTAGAACTCATTTTGTCAGTGTTAACTGTTAGAACTCATTCTGCCAGTGATTAACTCTTAGAACATCATTTTGTGAGTGATTAACACTTAAATTGCATCCTTTTCACATTTTAAGCACTTTCCGGATCATGACGTCACTTCCTGTCGTTTGTCCTGGAAATGGATGTTTTTGGACGGCAGCACCGAACAATGGGACGTGGTCTTTATTGATCTCTTACAGGCAGATGCATATGATAGCTGAGTTTATTACTGCTCCTGTGAAAGCTGCTGACACTAATGAGACCCAGCAGGGGTACAAAAAGAAGAGGACTTAACTGCACAGCAAAGATACTCCCCTCTTCTCTCTCTCTCTCTCTCTCTCTCTCTCTCTCTCTCTCTCTCTCCTTTTTTTTAGTGCGTCAGAACTAATAACACTCTGGTCGATTTACGCAGTGGGGCTGTCTCTTTAGAAATTTAATCGAAACGAGTAGGAAAGATTGAAAACTTCTTTTTTAAATCCATTGTAATTATACTTGCAAAATCATGTTATAGGTTTGCCAGATAATTTTGCCTTTTTTAGCCTTAAAATAAATTAGATCTAAAAAGGTGGCAAGATACGCCATTGATAAACAAAAATGAAATGAAAACGAGATGATGCAACGTTATGTTTCTGTTTTTGATTTTACAATACCTCAGAAACCACAATTTTATTGAGTGTGACCTTCAGTCAGTATTTTGTGAGAATTTGTATTGATTCATCACTGTTTTGTGTATTAAGAATTCCAACTATACCAGTTAAGGCATTAGGAAGTAAGAAAACTGTAGTTCCTGATAGTTAACTGTTTCAATTATATGTCAACATCTGTTTGACACATCATGTATATTGAAATTTATTCTTTGACAATGGCAATCTATGAACATCAAATCTGAGAGTACAATGATTAACCGATTGTCTAAGGCTACATTCCGTCTAGCCAAACCGATAGGTAGCACAC
>CM031596.1:92423287-92433287 GCA_018398815.1 Conus ventricosus
AGAAAGAGAGCTGAGTGAGTCAGTCCGCCAGTCCCATTTAGGATTAACGCCCTCACTCACCATAGTGTGACAAGGATAACCATCGCCCTCACTCACCATAGTCTGACAGGGATAACCATCGCCCTCACTCACCATAGTGTGACAGGGATAACCATCGCCCTCACTCACCATAGTGTGACAAGGATAACCATCGCCCTCACTCACCATAGTCTGACAGGGATAACCATCGCCCTCACTCACCATAGTGTGACAGGTATAACCATCGCCCTCACTCACCATAGTGTGACAGGGATAACCATCGCCCTCACTCACCATAGTGTGACAAGGATAACCATCGCCCTCACTCACCATAGTCTGACAGGGATAACCATCGCCCTAACTCACCATAGTGTGACAGGGATAACCATCGCCCTCACTCACCATAGTGTGACAGGGATAACCATCGCCCTCACTCACCATAGTGTGACAGGGATAACCATCGCCCTCACTCACCATAGCGTGACAGGGATAACCATAGCCCTCACTCACCATAGTGTGACAGGGATAGCCATCGCCCTCACTCACCATAGTGTGACAGGGATAACCATCGCCCTCACCTACCATAGTCTGACAGGGATAGCCATCGCCCTCACTCACCATAGTGTGACAGGGACAATCATCGCCCTCACTCACCATAGTGTGACAGGGATAATCATCGCCCTCACTCACCATAGTGTGACAGGGATAATCATCGCCCTCACTCACCATAGTCTGACAGGGATAATCATCGCCCTCACTCACCATAGTGTGACAGGGATAATCATCGCCCTCACTCACCATAGTCTGACAGGGATAACCATCGCCCTCACTCACCATAGTGTGACAGGATAATCATCGCCCTCACTCACCATAGTCTGACAGGGATAATCATCGCCCTCACTCACCATAGTCTGACAGGGATAATCATCGCCCTCACTCACCATAGTGTGACAGGAAGAATCATCGCCCTCAATCACCATAGTGTGACAGGGATAATCATCGGCCTCACTCACCAAAGTGTGACAGGGATAATCATCGCCCTCACTCACCATAGTCTGACATGGATAATCATCGCCCTCACTCACCACAGTGTGACAGGGATAATCATCGCCCTCACTCACCACAGTGTGACAGGGATAATCATCGCCCTCACTCACCATAGTCTGACAGGGATAATCATAGCCCTCACTCACCATAGTCTGACAGGGATAATCATCGCCCTCACGCACCATAGTCTGACAGGGATAATCATCGCCCTCACCATAGTCTGACAGGGATAATCATCGCCCTCACTCGCCATAGTCTGACAGGGATAACCATCGCCCTCACTCACCATTATCTGACAGGGATAATCATCACCCTCACTCACCATAGTCTGACAGGGATAACCATCGCCCTCACTCACCATAGTCTGACAGGGATAATCATCGCCCTCACTCACCATAGTCTGTCAGGGATAACCATCGCCCTCACACAACCATAGTCTGACAGGATAATCATACCAGGAATAAGTTTGGGATGTAAGATTACTAGAGTTGGGGGGTTAAGGGGAATATCTTTGGTCCTGTCTAAGACTACACTGACGATACCATACTCACCAAAGTCACGCCAGGAGAGTTGGTGAAGGAAGTAGGAATGGGGGTTGAAGGAAAAGGGTCTATCTTACAACTACACCAACAATGTGAGAACAACAAAATGCAAAGACAGGTATCACAAATTTCAAAATTTTTAAATGTTGGCACTGTGGGTCTCGAACCCGCAACGTCTGACTCTAAACTTGTTATCTACCACTGAGCTCACTGGTCTGTGTGATGTTGGTGAGATTAACGTCTTATTGGCAGGAGGCACTTCAGGACATGCTGGTACTACACTGAAATCTGTCTGGAACGTGGAAAGCCATGCTAATTCAGACTGTCCTTGACTTCGTGTGCAAAGCTTCTTACAATATTTGTCTAGGCAGTTGGCTTAACCTCATGTTATGCAAGTGATAGAACACGTGATGCAAATTCTTTATTCATATGACATGTACAATAATTCTAATCATGACACCCCTCTGAAATGCTTAGCTAGCACGACCGCTGTCGATTCTTTCAGTCACATTTTGAGACAGAGCTATTGAGTTTTCACGTATTGATCGATTTCATTTCGATGGAAAAGAACGGTGTTAAATATTTGTGAATATAAATGTTTCGTGACGCACATAAAATGAGAGTGGTTAGTAGCCACCTTGTTTGATGCCCAATTGCAATGAGGAATCGTGTGTGGAAGCCTGGTTAAAAAAAAATGTATTTCAGCTTCTTTTTCAACGATGAGCAATAGATCTAAGAAGGGGGGTGGGGTGGGGTGGGGAGGGGAGGGAGGAGGAGGTATGTGCAAGGCTTAGTGGGTACAAAGCATTATTCTCGTGATCCAAAGGTCATGAGTTTAATTTCCGCTCAAGACGGACAGAGAAGTTAGGAGACGCTTCCCCCTTGGAGTCGAGATCTGTGCAGATTTCTAAACTACTGCAGGCCTGTCAGATGAGACTGAGGATCACTGACTGAACATAGACACAAGCTAGAAGAGCAAGTAGGAGAGTGTACACCTCTGTCAAAGTTGAGCGGATACTGGGTCTGCCTTTTGTTTCAGATCTGCGCCACTGATCACCCTCAAAGTGTTATCGTGTTTTTGTTCGTTTGTTTGTTTTCTCCATGGATCACATTGTTCTTTTCACATTTTATCAGTTCGGTAGCTTTGGTATAATCTCGGTGCCTGACAAACACAGAAACTAACAGACATGGGATGGAATCATAACTTTATTGGGTAGAGGTGAACAAAAACTGCATGCACATGAAATCCCATTCAATCACTTGTAGAAGAGTAGGCTGTAGAATGCTCTTGGTATAAGTGACAAACAGAAAAATGTGCAATCAAACTGCTCAGGCATCATCATCACAGGCATATGGTGGCTACCTTATAGGTGGGATGAAAAACGACAGAATGTGCAAAACTTTTACAAATGATAGATATTTGCTTTTTAGTGAAGGAATAACACTAGAGGGGAGAGATTAGCGTTCATGCAAGTCCCGTACTGATTGGTGGATAGGAGAATAAAAAGAAAGAAAGAAAGAAAGAAAGAAAGAAAGAAAGAAAGAAAACGAAAACTGTAAACTTGACGAACCTCTATTTATTCATTCAGATGATTAAACAAAGATTATTAGACAGACTTTTGTATAATAAATAAAGGAATGACTAGATGAATGAATGGGTGAATGAATGAATAAATGAATGAATGAATCAATGAATCAATCAATCAATCAATACACAAACTAACCAAAGAAAGAATGAAAGCAAGGAAGGAATGATGGAAGGAAGAAGAAAATGTATCGCCAGCTCACGACTTGCAGTCTGCAGACCATCAGATGAATCAATCTGCAAACCAGCCAGTCGATCAACAAAGTAACTTCGTTGTTCGTATAGACAATCACGCCAGTCAACACACTAGCAGACCAACCCGAGGCAATCTGGCTAACCCTTTCTTTCTTTCTTTCTCTCCTTCTTTCTTTTTATGTATCTTATCCTCCCTCTTTTGACTCGATCCCTATTGTTCATCACATAAGATGGGATAACTCTCCTCACACTTCCTGCTCATCAGCAGAACACGGACGCTTTCCAGCAAAGCGAACCAGTTCTCTCTCTCTCTCTCTCCTCTCTCTCCTCTCTCCTCTCTCTCTCTCTCCTCTCTCTCTCTCTCTCTCTCTCTCTCTCTCTTATCGCCTATAGAAGGCATAGGGTCGAAGGTGGAAATGTGTTGTGTCATTTTTGACCGTTGTTCGTTCCATTCCTTTTGGCGATCCTGTAACTAATCCAGTCTTTTCTAAAACCAGAGACTAAAACCAATCAATGGTTAACCGAATGATAAAATGAAATGATGAAAAGTAAGAAGGAAAGTAAAAAATATGAAGTTGGAAAGAATGAAGATGGCAAAAAGGACAGTAAAAAATAAAATTGTGGGAAAAATGACAGAAAGAACGAAGTAAAGTAAAACATATCAGCATATAAAAACAAATGGATAAATGGATAACTAATTCAGATTCAGGAACAAAAAGCAGATTGCCTCGCTCATAGCATGCATAGTAAAAGTAGAATTTAAACAGCATTATACACAAGCGAGAGAGAGAGAGAGAGAGAAGAGAGAGAGAAGAGAGAGAGAGAGAGAGAGAGAGAGAGAGAGAGAGAGGAAACCTACACATTGTCAGACTGCAACCTAAACTACAAACTGTCAGGCTGCAACCAAAAACGGTAGTGTGTCTTGGACATAGCTTGGGCTTGGCTATAAAGTCCACACCCAAAAGCCCACAGGAACAGACCTGTTGTGAAGCGTTTCACGAACGAACGACCACTCCTGTGCAGCTGTTGTTGCCCTTCCTTTATTTATGGGATTCTTTTAATCACTTTTATCCCCCCCCCCCCCTCCCCCTGGTTTCATCACCTTTTTTCTCTTTATACGCCGTTCGCCTCCTCGTCCGCCTTCTCAATATAATCCCCGCCAGCTATTCCCATCTCCTGCCTCTCTATGCCAGCAGTTCGATGACGGTTCTATCAGAACCAAGCCCGCAGCTTGTTGATTTCCGTTGTTTGTTGTTGTTGTTGTTGTTGTTGTTGTTGTTGTTGTTGTCGTCGTCGTTTTCATAGGCGTTTGTTCATGTCATCTATGGCTCCTTTGTCTGTGCTTTCTTTTGTTCTCAGGTACCATCAACACTTTTGTTGTTGTTCATCATCATCTTTGATATTATTAACATTATGTTCGTTACATCGGACTTTTTTGTGTGTGATGATTATCATTTTGTCCACCCTCTGAAGATTTGTTTTCTTTCTTTTTTCTTCTTTTTGTTTGTTGTTGTTACCACCAACTTCTTCTTCGTTATCATCATGGTGATGGTGACCATACTTATCACTGTCATCACTATCATCATCACCTTCTTTAGATTTTTTTTTTCATTCACCAATATACCGGTTACTCAATCCTATAGCCTGTCCTCCCGGAGAGAAAGATGTACCTGCGAAAAAAGAAAAGAATGAATTACTAAAACGAAGAAGCATATGTATATCTATTAGGAGATGCAGGAAAAGACTGTTCTGCACAACTCTTAGCTGCTGACAATGCTTAGGTTTTTAAACAGCAGAGCTGACCACTCGGACTGTTCCATATCTTTTGACCTCCCTTGCTTTTTAAAATGGATTCTAAAGCATAGGCTCAAAAGATTTTCCCTTCCATCTTATACTGTTTACATAATGATTTTTGCAACTTATTACTTTACCATACTTTCTTTTCGTTTTACTTTCTACCCTTCGCTAGATGATTTGGAGTGCCGTTGGATTCTTTTTTTTTTTTTTAAATCCTTGGTGGTGAAAACAGCACAGAATTATACACTGTGGCGTGTCCTCCATCTGATACCAAGGGACCAGTAACACAATCAGCCGTGTCTCCACGATGAGTACAACCCAGCGAAGGAAAGGCCTCAGAGCTGCGATATGAATGGATCTGTCTTCAAGATGGATTGTAATGGTTCCCATGTGCTGCTATTTGAGACTTTCACATGTATAGTATATTTCCCTGGTTGATTATTCTCCTTCCTGCCCCCCCCCCCCCTCCCACTCCCCTCCCCTTCCGCTTTTTTTTTTCTTTTACATTTTTGCCCGGTCATTAGTGTAATGACGGAGGAATTGTTGACTCGCACCTGTTCTCGTGTGTGTGAGAGATTTTATTTAGTATATATATATATATATATATATATATATATATCAGAAATTTTTAGTCTTTATATGTATAAATAAGAGATTTTCTGTCTATATACATGCATGTGTGTATATATAGAGATTTTGATTATTCTCTCTCTCTCCTCTCTCTCTCTCTCTCTCTCTCTCTCTCCCTCTCTCTTCTTGTGTAAACAAAATTAAATTTTAAAAAAGCAACTAAAATTAAGCATATGATCGCTGTTTATTATGCAGGCGCGTAGGAAGATTTTCAGAGGAGGGGGGGGCACACGCTTCGCGCGAAGCCGACGGCGCGAAGCGCCTAGCTTGCTAGGGGGGTCCGGGGGCATGCCCCCCCCCCCCCCCCCCCCCCCGGAAAATTTTTGAAAAAAGAGAAGCAAAATGGTGCAATCTGGTGCAATCTGAGTAAGTAAACTGTCACTTTCTGGTAGTAGATTTTGTCACTGATCGATGAGGAAAAATCATCTGCGTAAGTCTAAAACCGCACGACAGTGACAGAAGAGATGCTGTCAGGCATCGCCCCCCCTCCCCCCAGGTGGTGCCGTATCACGTAGCACCGCCGACAGTCTGGTAGGTAGTGCGCCGTGTGGCACCGACCGGCATTGAAATTCTTTGCCTAATGGTGTCAACTGTGCCATATTTTCATTGTAAGTTTCTAATGAACTCAAAAATTGATAAAAACAAAACAGAATTCACCGATAAAGTGCTGGCACAAAAGCCTTGATTATCACCGTCGGCCGCAGCCATGCTTTCCAAGGGAGGTGACTCAATCTGGAAGCATTGGCTGAAGTGAAAATAGATCTATTCTGATGCCACTCTCCGTCGTAGAAAAAAACGCCAAGAGGGATAAGTCTTAGTGCTGTCTTTGAGATCAGCTGCCACATTATGATGTCGACTGAACGAATGACGCTGACAGGAGTCGATGCGTGTGAGGAAAAGACTCAAGTAAAGCAGATCGTCTTCAATAATATTTTTTTATTCCTCAGGAGGAGGGGGGGGCCAAGATATACTTGTGCCCCCCCTCCAAAATTGGAGGGGGGGGGGCATGTGCCCCCGTGCCTCCCCCCCCCCCCCCCCCCCCCCCCCGTTCCTACGCCCCTGTTATATTACTTAAAGGTATTCCAGTCACAGACAATTGCTAGAGACTAAAATCAAATCTATAGTCATGTGTCTGGGAATGTCGAGCATGCCTGTTGTTGAAAGAAGCGAAAGCGAAACAAACGATGACGTAGCATATGCATTACGTAGGATAATCTTCCCAGTTCCATTAAATGGGTAAGCAGGCGTTGCCAAAATCTCCTCGTCGACTTAAATCGAAACTGTTTGGTTTCTCTATGACTTCTTTGGACTCTCAGTAAGATGGAATGAAAGGTATATCGGCGGATTGATCTGACTGGTATCGAGAAGTCATCTCGTTTGGTTACGTATTCAAGAAAAGTTAAAGCAATACCTAAAGTTGGCTATGTACTTCCTTTATTCTTGACTGCAAATGGAAATACTTACGTTTACATATCATTTTCTCTTGATCAAAAACGATCCAGGTGTTTAGATTTATCCCGTTTGACAAATAATTTCAAGTCTCGATGGCAGCCCTTTAAAATCAGTTTTGTAGCTTTTGTTTAATCCTCCTAAACGATTTCAGGACCTGCCTTTTCATGTAAATCCGCACCAAAGATCTGCTGGAAAATGTTATAGGTTCGTCCTTGTGTTATTTCCCACTGCAACCACGTTTCGTTAAAAGCGGTTCAGCAGTTGTTAGGACATTGTGGCTAAAAGACAGAAAGATGAATAAACAAATGCAGCGGGAGATGAGGATGACGACGTAGCCTGCTAGGCGGAGGAAATGAGACACACACGAAGAAGACAGAACAGTTGAAACAACGTAGTCTATCATCTCCTTATCTTCAGTGCAAACAAGATAGAGTGTAGGGCAGATTGAACTTTTTTTCAAGTTATGTTTCGTAATTTCTGCCCTGCACCATGACTATAAAAGTCCTCTGATTAGCCTAGCAGTCATGTTGCCTGTAATTAACTCTTAAGTTTTTCCATTCTCGCACTCTTTTAGCACTTTCCGGATTATGACGTTATTTCCTGTCAGTTGTCCTGGAAATTGATATTTCGGAAGGCAGCGCGGGGTATTGGGGCATGGTCTTTATCGATCTGTTATGGGCCAGAGAACACGATGGTGGGCTTATCACTGCTCCTGTGAATCTAGCTGACACTGATGAGAGCCAGCAGGGTACGAAAAAAGAAAGTACAGAACTGCACAGCACAGCACAGCATCTCTCTCCTCTCTCTCTCTCCCCCCCCCCCCCCCCCCCCCTTTTCAGTGTGTCAGAATTAATAACACTCTGGTCAATTTACGCAGCGGGGCTGTCTCATCTGTATCATTTTGCTCAATGCATGCAAGAGGTTTTTTTTTTTTTTTTTTTTTCCGTTGATTCTAGTTTCATCTTAAAATCTGTGCAGAGATTCGATTGTTGGTTTTAGCCTTCCACTGCACTAGCTCTAAAGCGTTCGTAAGACACATAATTGAAAAACGAAATTAAATTGCAAACGAGCTGCTTCCACCAAGGTTTCTATTTTATCGTTTACAATACGTTAGAAAACACAATGATATCGAGTGTCACCTTCAATTAATGTTTTGTTGGACTGCTTAGTAAATGCATTAGTATGTTATATATCTTTTACAGAATTCTAATAATACCAGTGAATGTATTAAAATATCCAGTCACAAAGCTTTCTTCCATTAACAACTGTGTGCGTATTGGTTCATAACTGCGTTTGTTATCAACATCTGTTTGATATATGATGCATATATTAAAGTTTATTTCTCCGACGACAGGGCATCCGTGAGAGACAAAGCTGAGACTGCAATGATCGTTAGTTGATCACTGATTCTGAAAGGCGGCATTGAATGTGCCGAAGCTGGTATGTGCCACTCCAAGAAAGAAATGAAGAAGAAAGGAATAAAACAGATTTTGCCGCAATGAGCAAAACGACTTTTCGTGCTCACCAGGCCACAGCAGGCATTTTCCAAAGGATTTGTTCAGACAGTTCCATCAGTGTGAGAGGCAAACTGACAAATAAACCAGGGGAGATGTAGAAGAGCTAGTTGATTGGATAGGCTGGTGATGTCGGTGCTTGATAGGTTAGGATTATGGCTTTGTTTTTGAGGTTTAAAACATGCTGCAGGGATCCCTCTCTGTCTGTCTGCCTGTCTGTCTGTCGGTCTCTCTCTCTCTCTCTCTCTCTCTCTCTCTCTCTCTCTCTCTCTCTCTCTCTCTCTCTCTCTCTCTCTCTCTCTTAATCAGTTGGTCACATTTGCTGTCTTCCCCGTTAAACGACTTTAAGGTAGAAACGTTTTGTTCCTGCATATTTTCATTCATTCTGCAGTTAAGCAATACAGTTTTTATTTTATAGTTTAAAGGAAACAAAAGCTTCACACACACACACACACACACACACACACACACACACACACACACACACACACACACAGAGAGAGAGAGAGAGAGAGAGAGAGAGAGAGAGAGAGAGAGAGAGAGAGAGAGAGAGAAGAGAGAGAGAGAGAGAGAGATTTCTTTTCATGACTGTCCATATTGATGAACAATCACAAAAACGTAGACAGCTACCCGGACCTGCTCGACTGGGTTTTTTTTCAGTCTCCATCAATCATTTTCTCATTATGTGAAACAAAATATGCTATTTCATATATCACGCTTAAGTCTTTTTGGGTCTGATTACTCACGTCTGATGAAACACACATTTCGATTGAGTATCGTAGCTCTGAATGCAGCCCATTCCAAGCAGAAGTCCAAACATGCAGATTTCATTAAGAAGGCATGTTTCTATTTGCTTTTCATGTGAGAGTAATGATATATCGCCATTTTGGTCTGTCTTTCGCTTAACGTTCAAATCACCGTTTAGTCTTGTCGGTCGATTATTCAAAATCTTTAGAGGAGTGAAAGGGGAGGGGGTGTATGTGGGGAGGGGGGGGGGGGGGGGGGAGAAGCGTTAGAGAAGGGGGGTAGAAACTCTGACGTGTCACACAGAGTGTACATAAAGACCAAGCTAGCATGAACACCCTTTTGGAGTGACCTTGGTGACTTTCTTGGTAAGTCACGACCTCTCAGTCATAGGCTTTCCTGCTTCAGGACATTCGGGAGAATTTGACGGGTCAACGTTCACGATTTATGGCACTGACCCACAATATTGCAGCACG
>CM031596.1:92445787-92448287 GCA_018398815.1 Conus ventricosus
GTTACGATAACTGCCTTGTGTTTGAGTGTCTGAAATACGTTGCAGCGTTCTCTGTATTTGACTGCCTGTCTGTCTGTCTGTCTGTTTGTGTATATGTGTGGGGAGTGGGAGGCTCTGTCTGTCTGTCTGTCTCTCTCTCTCTCTCTCTCTCTCTCTCTCTCTCTCTCTCTCTCTCTCTTCGCGCGCGCGCTCCACACACACACACACACACACACACACACACACACACACACACACACACACACACACACATGCACACTCGCGCGAGAGAGAGAGAGAGAAGAGAGACAGACAGACAGACAGACAGACAGACAGACAGACAGAGAGAGAGAGAGAGAGAGAAGAGAGAGAGAGAGAGAGAGAGAGAGAGAGAGAGAGAGAGAGAGAACTCACGCTGTCTCCATGCAGTTTGCATTTACATGATTGTAATGCTGTCTGTCTTACAATGTCATGTGTAGCATGGCTGCCATCTTTTCCAAAAACAAAATAAGCAAACAAACCAAGATGCAAAAAACAGATAAACAAAAAGATAACTGTGGTCGTTATCATATTTAGGTTTGACATCAACAACCAACTTAAGTTGACATGGATGGTTGGTGGTGGAGTGGGAGTTGGAACTGGAGTGAAGATGATTTTGGAGGGAACAGGAAATTAGATCGTGTGTATAGTGTGGTCCTGGAGCATATGCGTAGGGCCTGTGTATACATGGGACTCAGGAGAGTGCGTATTTTTGGCGCTTCAACTAGCACTAAGAGGGCATTACTGTTTCTGTTGCATTGGAGCAGAAAATAATTCCTGGACATCATTAGATATATTTTCCATGTTGATCGAACAGAAAACATTCAGCTTGTTTGTATTGGGGATGAAGTGGATTTTAACATGAAATACATTGAACTAAATCGCTTGAATTTCAACTGTCTTATTAATATTCATCTCTCTCATCATTAATATAAAATGTGATCGGCTACATGATTCGCCAGATTCTGTTAACTTCCTTAACGCTGGTTGCAGATTGGGATTCACCTCCGACCAAAGACTATCTTACTTTACTCTAACACCATCTGAACGACAACGCCGGAAGATGACCCCGGAAAATGTCAAAATTCATGCTGGTCGTTCATGCAGGTAGATCAGGTCAATGGGGTGGGAGGATTCGAACCTTAGTCTCTGACTGCTAATTTCATACTCTACTTCCAGGCATTCTATGAAAAAAAAAATCAAACAAAATCAAGGCAGAGGTGGCTAACTTTTCACACTAAGAATTCACGTAAGTCAATATTTGACCCTCAAAAGCAGATAAGCCGAAAACAGACACGCGTTGTGTTTGAGATATAAATAACACTGTTCCAACAGACACGCGAGCTGTAAGTGCACGTGCAGCTTGCAATGCACAGTTACTCTGACAGACTGAGGTTTCAGGTTTCATGTTAAGCACGGCTAGCGCGAGCGATAACAAAGGCAGACACCTGACAGAGAGAGAGAGAGAGAGAGAGAGAGAGAGAGGGGGGGGGGGAGGGGGCAGGAGACGAGAAGATTGAGAGAGGATACAGGTGGGGGATGGTGAAGGGGCTAGGTAGGGGAGGAAAGAATGGTGAGATTGCAGGGGGTGGGGGGGGGGGGGGGGAGACGAGACGAAGATGTGAGGAGAGAGAGAGAGAGAGAGCTGACCTCTGACAAGCACTGAACGGAGGTTGAGATATAAAACGCAACACACACTTGGCGGTGGGAAAAAATCCCTCTAAGGAGAAACACCATTTGGTGGAAGAACAACACTAGAACGACGCCTTGTCTCAGGCAGGATTTTGGGGGGCGGGGGGGGGGGGGGGGGGGGGGGCGGGGGGGGGGGGGGCACTGGAACGGGGGGCTTAGCGTCATGAAAGCCGTCAGGGGATCTTGCATGTCGCTAAAAGATGTCATCTAAGTGAAATAATAACAACCACAATAATGCTGTGGCCCATATTGTGGCTGCCGGCCTCTGCAAAGAGAAAGACAGCACACACACACACACACACACACACACACACACACAAAGAGATCTAACATCTATAACTCCCAAGCTGACTAATGAAGTACGTAACCAAATCTAACAGCTATTCATTGATTCATTCAAATAAGTGAACACATTTATGAAGAGATAGAAATGACCTATCCGCATAGAAATAAATAGATAAATACATTGATAAATGGGCAAATCGAAGCAACGGACTCCGTTTTTGTAGTTAATTGACGATCGAACTAATCATCTTCCGAAGCAACCAATCAGCCAGCAAAAGTAACTTCATGGGGACAGGTGGTTCTGTTGTTCACTCAGATAGAAACGTCACTGCACAGATTAGTTTATCAGCCGGATCTATTTTGCTAACCTCTTTTTTTCCCCTATCTAGTCTTTTCTCTTATCACACGGATTCTATTTTCGATCACCCAAGAGAAGATAAAGTTCATCACACTTCTTAGTCACCACCTGAACGTTTTTTGTTTTGTCGAGTAGTGTGTGTGTGTG
>CM031596.1:92455787-92458287 GCA_018398815.1 Conus ventricosus
GTGAGGTGAGACAAAGACAGACAGAAAAAAAAAATCCTTCTGTGTGAGACTCAAACCACAGATCTTCGATCTGGCCTAGCCTGCTATGCGCAATGCCGTAACCACTGGACCACCTCCCTGATCTGCTGTGACTCTTCTTCACAGTTTTCTGTAATGCTCCATCTGGATGTAGGTGCTGAAAATGTGAAGCTTTCCGGCTATTTATTTTTGTGTTCCATGCCTTCGAGGGAAGAGGGCAGCGGGGTGGAGGGGGGTGAGGGGGGGGGGGGGGGGGTAGTGCGATAGTGAAAAGGGGGAGGCAGAGGAGCAGGTTTTGTTATGATGCATTTAGCAGAATTGGGCATCAACGTTTTGTGTGAATTTCCGTCAGAACTGAACATAAAGGCATTATTCTTCATAGCATATACTACTGAGAAAAGGAGACCGATAATGAATAGACCCATTGTTACAATATTATACTGTCTTTGAGTGAGATTATTGTCAATTATGAAAGTTGGTGTCGTAATTTAATTCATCTACATTGGGTGGGGGAAACAACAACCAGCAACGACAGTAACAACACCAACCAGCGTCCCTGCACTGTTCAAGTGTGATTGTGTGGTGTTCGTTGGTATTGTTGTTGTTGCTGTTAATGTTGCTTCTGCTGTCGTTGTTGAAGTAGGTATCTTCAAAACGTGTGTCTGTGTGTGTGTATATTTGTGCGTGTGTATGCGTGTTAATGTGCGCGTAAGTGTGTGTGTGTGTGTGTGTGTGTGTGTGTGTGTGTGTGTGTGTGTGTGTGTGTGTGTGTGTGTGTGTGTGTGTGTGCGGTTGTGCGCGCGCGTACGTGCGTGCGTGCGTGTGTGTGTGTGTGTGTGTGTGTGTGTGTGTGTGTGTGTGTGTGTGTGTGTGTGTGTGTGTGGACGCGCGTGCGCGTTTCTACAAACATCCAGAAATCACGGATTTCTTACTTTTTCAGTGGCCCATTGAACACCACCGAAGTGAGTGATCAACAGCGCAGCGTCTTCTCTGGTGGGTGGCAACTTCATACTGACTGCTGCCGGTGAACTGTGGTCTGAGCTGGCACTGCGACGAGACAAGTCCACCAACATCACCCAGGTAAGACCGCGTTTGATGTGGGCAGAATATAGCGACGTTGTAGTAATGCTACTTACGAGGCTCAGATGATGAGCCCGCACCACATATCTACACCGGAATGTAATGAATTAATACTTGCACCCCTTTACATCTTTCCAACGCGTTTAAATAAAGAAAATCGTTCAGTAGTCTTGTTTAATCTTGCTCTACGGATCCTGGGTTGGTCCGATGATCCTGATCTGTCTTGTGGAATAGTATAAAAAGTGTTGGGTTTGTCATTCAGAGGTATTGTATATCATCACCACATTTTGTTAAAAACGCTGTGGTAGTTTTTTCCCCCTCATAATCGTGTTCACAGATAGACTAACAGACAAACAAACAAACAAACAAAGAGAAGTGGAGAGGAACATAACCTCCTTGAGGGGAGCAATGAAAAAGGCAGTCAAGAAAACATGAGAAAAAGTTGTAACAACGTAGTCTTTGATTAAACGATGTTGGTTTATAACCTATTACATATCCGACATAAACGAAATCAATACTGCCTTTAAGGATTGGAAGTCAGAACGAAAACCATTCGAGAATTATGTACCGCCATTAGAAATGTACCATAAACAGCAATGTTCTTTGAATAACACTCGTCATGTCCATTACTGACTTCCAGGCTGGATGCGTCCCAGTGTTTAAACACTTCCGTCTGATGACGTCATTTCCTGTGAGGTCATTTCCTGTCCGTTGTCCAGGAAACAAGCATTTTCGGACGGCAATGCCAGAATGTGGGATTATGGTCCATATTGATCCGTTAGGGAGTGGAGAATATAACGTTTGAGTTGATTACCCGTTCCGGTGCATCGTGGTGACACTGATGAAGTTCAGCTGGGGCACAAGGAACAGTACAATAATGCACAGCAAAAATCTGTCTCTGACTCTGTCTGTCTGTCTGTCTCTGTCTGTCTGTCTGTCTGTCTCTCTCTCTCTCTCTCTCTCTCTCTCTCTCTCTCTCTCTCTCTCTCTCTCTCTCTCTCAGTGTTAACAGCACCCCAGTCAATGTATGTGGTTGAGTTGTCCTGTTAGCAGCACAATTGCAGCAAGATGAGACGGTTGTTTGATTTGATTGCAATTGTATCTTTGAAGTCTGTATAACGGCTCGCTGATTAATTAATGTTGCTGAATTGAATAAACCAGGAATAGTCTGTTACGAGAGACATGATCGATGAATAAAAATCAATGAAACTGTGATAAGGAAGCCATTATTTTCTGATTTTGGTTTTACGGTAATTCAGAAAACATTAATCATTGACTGTCATCATCAGTTAACGTTACGCGGGAATATCATTGCATGCATTGGAAAGAAAGAAAGAAGGGTACAGTTGCATTGAGGGTTCATAGACACGATTTAGCAGATGCATGACCTTACGCGTTGATC
>CM031596.1:92463287-92468287 GCA_018398815.1 Conus ventricosus
GATTGGACAATACTATACCATGTCTTCCATTTCTCCTTAAGTCATCTGCTACTTCGTTTATAAATAAACAGAAAATTTTGGGGTGAAAGTAAGCAGCCTTGTTTAACACCCACTGGTGACTCAAAGAACTCTGTGTAATCGAAACCGACTCGCACACAACAAAGAACATTTTCATACATGCTTTTGAGTAATTTCAGCATTTTTCTTGACAATCATTTTCTCGCCAGACAAGCCCATAGGTTATCACGATTTACAGAATCAAAAGCTTTTTGGTAGTCTATGAAGGCTACATAAACTTTTCCTTTTCTCTGAGCCAAGCTTTTCTGTATTATACTGTACAGAGTGAATATATGGTCTACCGTAATAGATAGCCCGCTCGGAAGCCTGCTTGCTGCTCTGTAATTTGTTTAGTTTCCTCTATCCATGTGCTCAATCTCTTATTCAAAATATATGTAAAGATCTTGCTGACTACGCTTATAAGCGATACACCTCTGTAGTTACCAGGGTCGTCAGGATTACCTTTCTTGTAAATAGGCACTATAATGGACTTCGACCAGAATTCAGGAAAGTGTCCTGCCTCAAGGAGGGCATTTAGGTACTTTAACAAAAACGGTATTGTGTCAACGCTTTTTAACGCTTTTTTTCTATGAGCGTTACTCGTTCCAAAGAGAGAGAGAGAGAGAGAGAGAGAGAGAGAGGAGAGAGAGAGAGAGAGAGAGAGAGAGAGAGAGAGAGAGAGAGAGAGAGAGAGAGAGAGAGAAGATGGTGTTGGTGCAGTGTAGGTGGGGAAAAAAAAGGAGAGGTAAGGTAAGGTAATGTTGTTTATAGCCCAGCTGACCGCAACGGACCCTATCAGGGGCTGTCAACGCGTTGATGTCAACTCACAAGTCATTAAAACAAACAAACAAACAAAACAACTCATTCATACAACCCTTTAAAATGCAGCTTCTTAACATACACCAGTAATTTTGTTAAAACTCTTTCTTCTGTAAAATCTGAGATCAGATGAAAAATGTTGATCCGTTTCAGAAATGCAAAGATCACATCAGGTGGGACAACTCGGAACAAGGTTTTCAATGAGTCTGTTGTAAAATGTTTATGTCCCTCCTCAAGCAAATCCCAACACTCTTACAGAATGTTTCACTGTAAAAGAGGGGAGAGAGAGAGAGAGAGAGAGAGAGAGAGAGAGAGAGAGAGAGAGAGAGAGAGGAGGAGAAGAAGAAGAAGAAGAAGAAGAAGAAGAAAGAGAAAGGGAGAGAAAGGAAGAGCTGGCACTTTGACAAGCACACACGATGTATAATTTGCACTGGACGAGGACTGATAGATAATACGCGACACACTTGGCTCCAGCGAAACCCTCCGAGGGAGGAGGGGGGGGGGGGGGGCGCGAAAGAGAAACACCATTTAGCGGAGAAACAAAATTGGGGCCTCGAATGAGGCAGGAGTCCTTTTGGCACTGGCACCAGGGGACTATGGTTATGAGAGCCCTCAGTAGATGTTTCGTGCTGCCTAAAGATGCCATCTGAGGGGTATACTAACATTAATGACATGGTCCATACCGTTGCTACCATCCTCCATAGAGAGAAAGACGGTGGAGTGGGTTAGTTTGTCAGCCACACAGACGTGTAACGTCCACACTCATCACAGTCAGACAAGGAGAGATGAAGAAAAGAGCAGGGATGGGTCAGAGGGTAGGTGTGGGTGGAACCTATCTACACCAACAACGCCCCAGTTACCAAAGTCACACTGGGAGAGGGTGTGTGTGTGTGTGTGTGTGTGTGTGTGTGTGTGTGTGTGTGTGTGTGTGTGTGTGTGTGTGTGTGTGTGTGTGTGTGTGTGTGTGTGAGGGGATAGATACTGGGATGATGGGAGGAGGGTGGAACAGATCTCGGACTACACTGGCTACATCTCTGTCACCAACGTCGAAACCAGGAGAGCTGAGGGACAGGATAGGGACTGGGTTGAGGGAGAGAGGGGGTTGGTTGGGGTGGGAGCTATCTAACACTTCACTGACATTACTACACTCACCACAAAGTCACACCAGCAGAGAGAGTGATTAGAGCAGGGACGGGGGGGGGGGCGGGGGGGGGGGGGGGTGAGAAGAGGTGGGTGGGACCTCTCTGACTATATTGACGGAACGACAATTAAAAAAAAAAAAGAACAGATAAATAATGGAATAAATAATTTATAAACAAACAAAGATACAGAAACAAATGAATGAATGAATTTCTGTATTGATTAATCAATTAATTAATGACACAGTTGTTTGTAGTTAGCGCGCCACCACATTTATCAGCCTTCAAAGCAGCCAGTCAGCCAGAAGTCGTTGTTGTTGGCAGGCGTTTACACAAATGGGCAAACTGACTAACCAGCCCGGGGCTGTTCTGTTAACCTTTCATTATTAATATTATTACTATTATTATCATTATTATTAATGTTGTTGTTGGTGGTGGTGGTGGTGGTGGTAGTGGTGGTGGTGTTATTGTTGTTGTTATTATCATTATCATTATTGTTATGATGATGATGATTATAATTATTATTATTATTACTATTACTATTACTATTATTATTATTATTATTATGTTCTCTATGCTATCATCCTTCTTTTTACACGACCTATTGTTTTGTATCACCCAAGAGAACTTCCATCGCCGTTCATACCCACCAGCAAAACATAGACTCTTTCCGATCAAGCTCCTTTTTTCTTTCTTTATCTGTTTTTTTTTTCTTTTTTTTTTTGCGGGGATGGTGGTGGGGGGTGGGGTTGGGGTTGAGGAAGGTGTCATGTTTGCTGTCTTCCCCCGTACAAGGCTTAAAGGTTGAAATGTGTCGTTTCTTCAGTGTGATTTCTACGTTTCGTGCAATTTGCAACAGGACTTGTATTTCTGAAATTAAAGAGAAACAAAAAGCTTTACAAAGAAAAAGAGGATGAAATCCTGCTTTGGTGATCATTCCAAGCCTTAAGATGAGGGAAAAGGGGGTGGGGATAGGGATGGAATGGGGGAGTAGGCGGTGGCCAATGAATTCTAAATTCTTATATGCATTTCATCGAGTACACAAACAGACCAGGCTGGCACGACCGCCATGTAGGAGTGACCTTTGTTATCTTCTTGGTAAGTTACGAACTCGCCATTTTCACCTTTCCAGATTCAGTGTATTCCGTCAATTCTACGAGGTCAATGTTCACGGTTTCTAGGACATTCTAGGACATGCAGGATTGACCTGAATTAGTGTGATCAATAAACACTGTTTGAACGGACACACATGATGTATAAAGAGAAAGAAAGATGTCCGAACCAAGACTTCTGGATTATTTCCCTCCCAAAGCAAATGTATTGTACTTTAAGCCCTCTGTTCCACCTTGATTAGATCTCGTCACAATTTTTCCACTGCAACTCTTCTATCGTAAGTACATAGTTCAGCTTTGTAGAAGAGACCCTATGTAACCAAGTGTTGTTGGGTCTGTGGCTAAATCTGCATTACCCCAAAATAAGGCAAATTACGTGAAGTGGGAAAAAAGCTAGGGTGTGATGGCCACTTTCATTATATGTGAGGCACAGCTGGGGCAGTCCAAATCATCTGCATTCACATGCTCTATGCTGTGATTGCTGGACATTTTCCGCTCTGTTGGAGTGCAGTTCAGCAGAATTCAGTCCTAGAGATATTAGAGGCAAATCTTTGGAAATTCTCTGCCTCCCTTTTATGGGGAATAGATGATCCTACAAAAAAGTGATCTTCTGTGCATCTATTTGCAAACAGGTGTTAAATGATGTATTAGAGATGCATTTCAGCTACACGCACACACATACCAAAGCAAACACAGTCACTCGGAGGCACATAGACCTATAGATATGGGTTGACAGGCAAATGTGCACTTGCACTACCCATGCAGAGAGAGAGAGAGAGAGAGAGAGGAGAGAGAGAGAGAGAGAGAGAGAGAGAGAGAGAGAGACAGAGAGAGAGAGAGAGAGCATGTGTACAGGTTTATGTGCTTGCATGCATGCAAGCATGTGCGCATGCGCATGCGTGCAACACACACACACACACACACACACACACACACATACACACACACACACACACACACACACTCTCTCTCTCCTCTCTCTCTCTCTCTCTTCTCTCTGTGTCTCTCTCTCTCTCTCTCTCTCTCTCTCTTTCTCTCTCTCTCTCTCTCTGTCTCTCTCTCTCTCCAGTCTTAATTTTTTCTTCAACTTGTTCTTTTCCTTCTCTCTTTTTCGTAGAGTTGAATATTGCTATGGAAGAAAACAAGAAGAAGAAGAAAGATTGAGAACAAACAAAACTGTAAAGAAAGAAGAAAAAGACAGAAAAGAGAGGGGGAGACAGACGGAAAAAGTGAGAGAAGAAGAAGAAAGAGGCGAAAGAAAGAAAAATAAAACAGAGAGAAAGCCCTGAGTCACTACACAAACATTAATGCCAAATCTCAACAGGTGGGAGGAAAGATAGCAGGAAACACAGACGGTGTCGGCCAGGGGAAAAAGGCCGATTAGACTCCTGGTGAATATTCTCCCGTGGAAATGAAACGGCTTGCCTGTGACTTGCCCATGAAGCGCCCAGGTATTGACCACTTGCCTGTGACTTGCCCATGAAGCGCCCACGTATTGACCACTTGCCTGTGACTTGCCCATGAAGCGCCCAGGTATTGACCATAAAACGGCAGGTTCTCTTGGCGACATTAACGACCGATTGGATTAGATCTCTTGGCGATGTTGTTGTTGTTTGACTAGTGCGTGGACTGAAGTAGATGAAGATGCTTAGAAATGAATGCAATCAATAGCTCCTGTCGTGTCGAGTAGTTGATAGTGTGCCCTGTGGGAGGGGACCGCGTTCGCAATTAAACGTTACGAGTTTGTGACCTGATTCGTCCAGATAGTACAGCCTCCATGCGTTGGTATTTGGGGCTGGGTCCAACGCTTGATACTACCATGTTAGGGGAAATTTTCTTACAATAGTATATTTGCATCTGTTGCAGACTCTTT
>CM031596.1:92470787-92480787 GCA_018398815.1 Conus ventricosus
AACACACACCCCACACACACACGACACACACACTCGCCACTACCTCACACATACAAGCTTTTTTTTGCTTTTAGAGGGAAAATGCCCCCAAAAAATTTATAAAAAAAAAAATATGAACATTCGTCCCATTCTTTTTTTTGCTTGTTTTTCAAAAGCTTTGTTTAAAAAAGCAGCAACTTTTTTTTAGCCATTTTATCTTTGGGGCAAGTATAATGCATCTTGAAACCGACGCTCTTCAAAATTTGGGGGTATGAAATGCTCTCGAACACCCTTTATTTAGGCATACAATAAAAAAGTGTATTCAGTTTCCCAACGAATGGACAAAAAAGGACACAAGTGCCTCTCGGGGAAACACTCGAATGCCGCAGTTTGTGAGTTTTTAAAAACAGATACGCCAAACCCTAAATCTTATGATTTTTTTCGATTGTTAAATTACTTACCTAAACAGAAAATTCGGTTTTTGTCGAATTGTTTAAAAGGAAGAAAGAAGGAAAAGCGATCACTAACATCCATTCGGGTGTACCATTTTTGAAGATGAAAATCAATAAACCGATTTTAAATTCTAAGAAAAAACCTTTTGGGCATTGTAAACATTCGGGTTTTTTCCCTACCCCCCAAAGCCTAGCTTTTTACATAGGCAAATGATAAACCCCAGTTGTTCTTGCCTCTTGATGCAAATCATAAAATGTGTTGTAAGCTTTCTTAGGAGGCGATTATCCGGCTATTAACGCAGTACCCAAAACTTGTACATTTAGTATAATTGTTTATTTTTAAGGGAATCGACCATTTTTCTCCATAGACAAGGCGCTGGGTGTTTTTATGGAAACATTTAAAAAATCTCTGATGCAAAAAATCCCTTTTTTCAAAAATTGAGTTGTTTGAAATAAAACCCCAATTTCGGACCATAGCAAGCACGGCGGGACTTGACATCAAAAGTTTAAAGAACAATTTGGGGGAAAAGACTTGAAACTTCCACAGTAGTTTTATAATTTTGTGATTGAGTTTTCCCTTGGATGCAAAACCCTAAAGGGCATGGGAAAAAAAAAAGCCCTTGGAAAAATAAACCCAGATATTTTAATGATTAACAATTTTAGTTGCCTACCGTGTGAACCATCTTTCCCTTGAGGCGATATCCCCCCCCTTTCTAAACACAAAATTTTTGATTTTTCAAAATTTACGATAAAATCGAGTTTTTTCGCTGTGCACAAAAACATTCAGTTGCTGTGGGCCAATGGGGAGATGCTACAGTGCAACATGCCCCGGGCAAAAGCATAATTAGTTCTTTGAATCGGGAAATAAGGGAATACCATTTTACCATTTTAAATTATTTTTAAAGTATTGATAAAATAGCGAAAAAAAAACCCGGGACTGCTTTTTCCCTTGCTTCAGACCCCGGGGACAAAAAAAGTGTCATTAAACTCCCCCATTTTTCCCCTAGCTTTGAATTTGTATAGCTTTTAATGCATTGTCATTTACCCCTTTACACCTTTTTTCTTTAAGTTTGACCAAGTGGTTTCTATCTCCCGAATCAAAGCCTTTTTTAAAGTCGATAAAAAGAAACGTATAATTTCTTGTGGTTGGATTTGTTTTGTACAAGAAAAAGGGTAAATATTGATCAGAGTATTAATTCTTTCTAAAGCCAGCCCACATCTTTATTACATCAAAATCTTCAACCCATTTTTTTAAAAAACGTTATTTAATAGTAAGTATAAAATTTTAAAACTAATGTTTAAAAGAGAGATACCTTGTATTGTCGGGGTTGTTTTATCACCCTTTTTATGCAAAGGATGAATCAAGCTTCCCCCCTAGAGGGAAGTCCCAAAATAAAAGGTTTGTTGAAAATTTTTAAGGAAAAAAGAATAGTGGGGGTGAATATTTAAAATTCCCCCAAAGTCCGTTGGCCCTGGTGTTTATTTGTTTTTAAAGCCTTAAACTGAATCAAATTTCCCTTTAGTTATACGCATCCAAATTCTCAACGTTACTATCGCAACAGAAAATCTCAGCTTGAAGTTCCTGGAATTAGGACCAGAAGGTCAATCTCTTTAAGTTTTTTTGAAATGCTAAAAACCCATTTTTCTTTGGATATTGTATTTGGTCATGAGAATACTTTTTAAAGACCTTACAGTGCTCCAAAACCGTTAAAATTTTTGGCGTTTTCGTTAAGTGTGTTTAAAATTGTTTTTATATAATGCTGCTTGTTCAAAGAAGTTTTTATACTCGTTTTATTATGGGAATATTTAAAGTCTCGTTGAACACCCGGGGGTTGTTATTAACTTTCCCCTGATTGCCTTATGTTGCTTACCTACGGCTTTTAAAAATAGCATCGGTAAAAATGGCTGCGCTTGATATTCCTTTGACGTTTTTTTACTCTATTTGCCCAGCTATAAACGACCTTCGTTTAGTTTCTTCAGGAACTAAAAATTTGACATAATCAATTCAATGCTTCATGAAAGGGTTGAATTGACCTGTCAGACTGGTGCACTGAAAAAATAAATTTTTGCTGGATCCCAAGATTTTTTTATTTTGGTTCCTTTTAAACCCCTTTTTTGAAACCGTCTCCTGCTGAGGGGAAAGCATTGTAAAATTCAACAGGTTTGCTTTGTTTTTTTCCCCCTGGGGTACTTTCAATTCACGGCACAGTAAAACTAAGGATTGGGAGGAAATAAAATAATCAATAACACAAAAACCTTGAGCGATATAATGAAATCACCGCTTTTACACCCGGGGAAAACCCTTTAGAATAACCAAATCAAAATTTGCAGTGATAATTAAATAAGACCAAATTCATTAGTGGAGCAATCTTTGATACACGAGAAAAGCTGTCTCACCCGGGGGTATTTTTTTATCGATTACCTAAAAAAGGGTATTTTTTGCTTCAGCCGCTTTTGCATTTAAATCGCCGAGGATGATCACAGGAAGATCACCTGCTTGTTTAAAAGTTCCATCAGACATTGTTCAAGAAGGGAAAACCCCCTTATCAATCTCGGTATCTGCATAATAAACCGTTAGCGGGGGCAAATAATTTTCCCAATTTAAAAAAACTTCAAAATCTGGGCTTTTAAAGGGGGGAAAAATAGTATGGTCATATTCCACTGTAAGTTTTTTACAGTTTGGGATATGTCTTTCTTTCAAGAAAAACGATCCCCCCCTGAAAACGTGCAGTAACACATCGTTTTAATCTAAATTTCCGGTGAAAGAAAAATTCGTAAACCGAAAAGAAAAAAGGAAATGTTGTTGAGAACGTTTCCGTCAAAACAACAAAATAAATGAAATTTTAATTTTTTACATCGGGGTATAAATGACGTACAACCCCCCAATATTTTTAAGTCAGAAAGGAGAAAACTGTTTTCGACAAGTCTTGAACGGGCACGGCCTTATCCCAGGTTCTTCATTGCAAAGGACCGGAGCGCAGAGGAGCACATTTTTTCATTATTACCCTCCAGGATACCCCTTTTTGGTGGGTTCTTAAAAATCTTTCTGTGAGTTGTCTGTCTGGTTCGTACTGACTGCGAGTACAAGGAAGAGCCCGAAACTGGCCCCCCGGTTTCACTACCCAAAACACCTGCCAGGAGAGGGGGGTAGGGTTCTCCCCCACCACGGGATCTCGCCAGCGTAAGACCCTTGTCACTGTCCCGTCACACCCCTTGGACTGGTTTTCCCGTCGTGCGGAGGGTTTACCAAGGGCACCCCCTGTTTTAATAGAGTCTGCTGTCATCCCCCCTTGAGAAGAATAGGGGCTGGAAAGGGAGAGTGAATGGGTGGGGAAGTGGGGGAGAGGGAAGGGGGGTGACTGGGAAGGGGGCAGGTGACGGGTGGGCTTTGGAAGGTGGGGGTGATGGGGGGAAGAGACAGGGGTAAAGGGATGGGTGGGGGGAGGAAGGGGAGGGTGGTGGGTGGGAAAAGCAGGGGTAAAGGGATGGGGGGGAGAGGGGAAAGGAGGAGGGTGGTGGGTGAAAGAGACAGGGGTAAATGGGGGGGTGGGGGGGAAGGAGGGTGTGGGGTGGGAAGGGCGGGAATGGGATGGGGGGGAGAGGAAGGAGGGTGAGGGGGGGAGACGGGGTAATTTGGGATGGGTGGGAGAGGAAAGGGGGAGGGTGATGGGGGGAAGAGACAGGGGTAATGGGGGGGTGGGAGGGAAGGGGGGGGATGGGGGGAAGAGACAGGGGGAATGGGATGGGGGGGAGAGGAAGGAGGAGGGGGGGGTAATGGAAAAAAAAGGGGGACGGGTGGAAGTAAGGGTGGGGGGGAATGGGTGGAAGTGGAGGGTGGAGGGGGGGGGTGGGGGTGGAAAGGGGGGCGGAGGGGTAGGGGTGGAGGGGGGGGGTGGAAAATGGGGGGTGGGGGGGACGGGCCGGAAGTGTAGGGGGGGGGGTAAGGGGGAAAATGGAGGGTGGGGGCCGGGGATAGGGGTAGGATGGCGGACTGGGGGTGACCTAAAGACCGCAGAGGGTGGCCCTGGGGATTTGATGGGGAAAGGCATCAGGCGCATCCAAATTTGGAGCGTGCCCAAAACTGTGCCCCCTGACCAGGCTCATGCTGACGCTGGTTCCCACGGCCCTTTTTCTTTTCTGTGTGGGGGGGTCTCTGTTTGGAAACATAGGCACCGCTTCTGTTTACGCGCCCTTTCCCTGGGACCGTTGTCGGCGTAGTTCCCCCTTTCTTGGGGGTTGTCAAATCCCCAGCCACAGGAACCCCAAAGTATCGGCCATCTCCCTTTTTCATTTTTTTTCTTGAGAACGGAAAATTTTATTCAGTTACGCTCGGCAATATTTTCCGGGTCTGCCCTTGTTGTTTCTGACCTACGCGAGGGGGCGCTCTACATCACCCAAAGACCAATTTTGAAGGGGTAGAAGGAATCAGAAGTTTTAGACTTTACGAGCGCGGGCGATAATTTCGCGATGGGCTCATGGACGTTTAAAAATCTGATGTGACGACGTGAAAGGTTTCAATTTTTTTTTTGATGATCTGGGGATCGACTATCTAAAAAGGGAAATTCCCGCCACTGGAAAATTGGAAGCGAAGTCGAAAACGGACTTTTTTTAACAAAAAATGAAACTTGATCTTTAAGCTGCTATTTTTTCTTTCAGAGAAGTCAAAGGGAATCGAGAGTGCAAGGATAGTTCCTTTAATTGATGGGTTTCCATTAAGGTTGAAAAAACTGCTCCCCCTGTGCATCTTTATGTGTAAGGTGCGGTTGGGGGGAAACCTGGGGCCCGGATTTGGGTCAAATTCCCCAAGAAAAAAGAAACAGACCAAAATACCAAAAAGAAAACAGCATAAATTTTAAGGGCCCGTCACGTGGGTAACCAAGATACCCTTTTGGGGGTTACTAACCCCCCCCTGGGGCAGTTTTACAGTATCCATGGCAGCCGCATCGAAACAAAGGGACATTTGGAGAAAGAAAAATTCCACCCTTTTTGTTAAGTGGGTCGTGTGAAGCACAGGTAAACTGGCATGGTGCGTGACCTGTGAAATTCGCTCCAGTGTCCACCCGAAAAATTTAAAGCAGGGAAGCACAACGTCGGTAGGAGCACGGCCACAGAAGAGAAACAGGTTTACACTCACGGAAGCGCCTCACCTTTTCCCCCTAAAAATTGTATTGTCCAAAAAACACGCCGCAGTGTTTCTCCAAGTTAAATTTGATATTGGCATTGTTTGTTTTGAATTAGTTAAGCCCCGAAAAAAAAGAAAACAAAAGAAATACAGAACAAAAGTTAACAAGGCGGGCTACCTTGGCCCAGTTGACTGTAAAAACCCTATACTGCTGTAGTGATTACATCGCACAAGCGGAGCGCTGTCAAAAACACGTCCGTACACCTCGGTGGCTTGCTGCTGAGTCTGTTTGTTAGAGAGGAGAGAGAGAGAGAGAGAGAGAGAGAGAGAGAGAGCGTGTGTGTGTGTGTGTGTGTGTGTGTGTCTTTTCGGGATTCTGTATTAAGTTTGCAGCATACTACCAGCCGCCGTGGCGAAGTGGTTAGCGTCGCGGACTCCCGGCTGGGAGGTCGTGGGTTCGAATCCCATCAGAGTCATGTGTGTGTTTTTTTGCCCCGACCGGCTCGTACCCAGAGTTGAGTTTGCCACGGACTCAGTTGGGAAGACTGGGACCGCACAGTCGAGTTTCATCCACTTAATAGATGCGTTTCTGAGAGTGTTGCTCAAATTTCCTGACCAACACTGCAGGTGCCTGTAACTCTCGGCCTGGTTGACGCCGGGATATATTATGAAAGGAAGCGTAGAGTACAGCCCTGTCATGTAGTCTCAGACCGAAACGGAAATCCGTAGCATCATCTTAATCATCCTCATTCTCATCGATCAGCATAAGAAAAAAAAAGTCTCAAATTCTGTGGCCTTTCATGCCCTGCTCTCATGGTGACCTCAATATCGATGTCCTCTCCACATCTGTGGCCTTGGTTTGGTTCCGTCGGGGTCACCGGTATCGGCGAGTCCATGGGGACTGTCGTTGGACGGACGTGGTGGCGCCCTCCGGAGGGAGAGCTCACTCACGCTGGTTCCGCGACTAAGCAATTATTGTCGTCAGTAGGGGGCTTAGTAGGTGGTGTCCTGCGTATGTTAGATCAGAACAGGCGCAACTGAACACCACCGAAGTGACTCGGCAGCAGTGCAGTGTCTCCTCCGGTGGGTTGCCTCATGACGACTTGACATTGACTGCTCCCTGTGGATTGCTGGTGCCGGGGCTGCGGCGGGGCCGACCGGGCTGTGGCTGTGGACGGGGTGTCGGAATCAGCGGCGTGGGTGCACTGCCTCTGAGGTGGCGCAGAGGTTGAGACAGAAAAAAGATGAAGAAGAAGAAGAAGTTTGCAGCGTACTTCAAACGAATTTACCTGGATATGATAGAACCAACTCTACCTGCTTTGCCTTGGATTTTTCAGAAGACGATCTCTCTCTATTTGCTACCATAAGTACACAAAAGCCCCGAATTTTGCTCGAGATCTTGCATGACTGTGTTTGCCCCTTGCACTTCAAAACTGCGCTGGAAACCTTCAGAGAAATCTGGCAATGTATGCTCACTGTGGCTTAAAACTTCTGAGAATAAATGCTGCAATGATTCTGAAGTTGTTGCTGTGTTGCATAATATTAACCTTAACAACATCATCATTTACAGAAAACTATAGTACCTTTCTGATTATGTTATATTATAGATTATTTGTTAAATAGGCTGCTTAATTAAGCCTTTGTTTACACCAAATCACATGACAAGTTGCTTTGCATTCATGATATTTACGTACATCTCATTAGCAGCTACAAAGAGGCCTCCATGATTGTCTTGTCTGGAAAATAGCATGATTTGTTCTTCTTGCCGTTTTCTTTTTTCAACAATTTGTTTGTTTTCTAGTTTATATTCATCTGTCTAATTTGTTCGGCTATTTGCCCACTCCGTCGATCTTTCAGTTGTTCATTGCGATATTTAGTTTTGTACAAGCTGTTCTACCATACATTTATTCTAGTTTACATTAAATTATCCTGTTAAGCCCTAGCATACAGCACCCTCCATCTCCCCTGTCGTTCCCAATAACTCCTTACACACACGCGCGCGCGCGCACGCGAACCCTTCTCCATCGCCCTAGTTGTATATGGATCTGTGGCCTTTACAGTGAAAACTGGATCAGTGTCTCTCTCTATATATTAGCTGTTCTGTCTCCCCACGCCTCATGGCTCCATCCAACACCGCCATCCACAACCCCCGGCCTCTCCTCCTGTATTTATTTATCCCCCAGTGCCCCTTTGCTCAGTCAGGCTCTACGATCCTACCAGCTAGTGATCTTTAGTTTCCATGGATCTCAATGGGTTGACTAGGAGAACCTGGAGGAAGGTGAGCGGTGGAAAGGGGCATTGGAGGGCTGGGTGTGGCGGCGGTGGCAGGGGAAGGCTTCAAGCTAGATGGTCCCAGGCTGTCTTCAGGATCGAGTCTGGTCTTAAAGCCCACACTGCAGTCCACCCTTCGGGGCCTCCTGCCTGGCCTCACTCCCTCACCATCCACTCCACTCATCACCCCACGTGCGTCCTTTTCACCCACTCCGCCAATACACCCAAAGGTGATATAGCTTTCCTTCTTGCTTCATTCCGTCCCCTTCCTGATCTTCCTTTCCAGTCAGCAAATGGTAGTGCCAGTATGAACCAAGCAGTTGGTTTTGAACATGTTTTGTAGATTTTCTTCCTGTTTGGTGTGTGTGTGTGTGTGTGTGTGTGTGTGTGTGTGTGTGTGTGTGTGTGTGTGTGTGTGTGTGTGTGTACATGTGTGTGTGTGTGTACATGTGTGTGTGTGTGTGTGTGTGTGTGTGTGTGTGTGTGTGTGTGTGTGTGTGTGTGTGTGTGTGTGTGTGTGTACCTCTGTGTGTGTGTGTGTGTGTGTGTGTGTGTGTGTGTGTGTGTGTGTGTATGTGTGTGTGTGTGTGTGTGTGTGTGTGTGTGTGTGTATGTGTGTGTGTGTGTGTGTGTGTGTGTGTGTGTGTGTGTGTGTGTGTGGTGTGTGTGTGTGTGTGTGTGTGTGTGTGTGTGTGTGTGTGTGCTTGTTGTTCATTCGGTGTCTTCCTTTTTGTATGTGTGCTTGTTTTCTGTGCATTTTTTTCTTTGTTTTGTGGAGGTGCTTGTTCTCTATTTTGTTTATTTTGTTACGAATCATCTCATTAAAACCAATAAGAAAAAAAACAAGAGAGCACAGAGAAATAAAAAAAGCTCAAGCAAAGAAACAAAACATACAAATCCGAATCATACAGAACAAAATGAGGCTAAACATGGTGTACAGGCCTGCAACTGTCCTTCCTAAATAGAGCAGACATGTACACATATCAACCCGCTTACACACACAATCTTCTCTCTCTCTCTCTCTCTCTCTCTCTCTCTCTCTCTCTCTCCTCTCTCTCTCTCTCTCTCTCTCTCTCTCTCTCTCTCTCTCTCTCTCTTCATCTTGTTCATTTCTTCCTCCATTTTTAGTAGCGTTGAACATTACCATGGAACAAACAAACAAACAAAACAAAACAAAACAAAAAGAAAAAAAAAACACGATAAAACACGTAAAGAGACTGAAACAAAAAGCAAGAAGAAACGAACAAATCTGAAACAGGGAAGAAAAGCGGGTATAAGAAAGCGAAAGAGAAAAGGAGAAAGACAGAAAGGCAGAAAAACAAAGACATAAAGAAAGCCCTCAACCGCTACATCAGTGCCAAATCTCAACAGGTGGGGACAAACCAACAAGGAACGTGGATGGCTCACTGGCCAGAGCTAGAGAAAAGGTCGATTAAAAGCTT
Organism: Conus ventricosus; assembly: GCA_018398815.1. NCBI lineage: Eukaryota > Metazoa > Mollusca > Gastropoda > Neogastropoda > Conidae > Conus > Conus ventricosus. Next base: position 92,480,054 of record CM031596.1, read on the forward strand.
AGTGAATGTTCTGTGGAAATGGAACGGCTTCCGCATGAGTTGCTATTGAAGTGTCCAGGTATTGGCCATAAAGCTGCAGGCCTTCTTGAGACATGAACGATCAATTGGATCTCTAGGCGACGTTGTTTTTGTTTGGCTGGTGCATGGCCTTCAATGGATGAGGATGCTGAGAAATGACCGCAATCAATAGCTCCTGTCGTTTCCAGCAGTTGACGATGTCCAGTGCCCAGTGTGAGAGCCGTGAGTTCACAGTCAGACGTTACGAGTTGGAGACCTGGTTCGTCTAGATAATAAAGTCTTGATGTGTTGGACCGAAAAATTTCAGGCTGAGTCCCACACGATACCGACACGTTGCAGGATGTTTTCCTACATAGGTTTTTACACCTGCAGACTCCAGCCCCTTCCCCCTAGACGGATGAAGCTAAAGTGAAAAACACACAGCTCTAAACGAAATGCTGTAAATAATGCATTAGCATCAAACAAAACGGTAGGTACCTATAAAGTTTCGTAAAAGAGTACGCCATCATCATCATCATCATCATCATCATCATCATCATCATCACTGGTCTATTAATTCTCATGATTGATCCTTTTCATTATCTTCATTGTCTTCATTGGCCCATTCTAATATCACCATCAGTCCTTATCATCATTATCAGTGGTCTTATTCATTATCGTCAGTGATTATTCTCATTATCATCAGCGGTCTTTTTCTTTTTGATCAGTGATTTTGT
>CM031596.1:92490787-92493287 GCA_018398815.1 Conus ventricosus
TCTCACATTTTGTACAAGGTGCTCTACTTGGAACTGCTGCTGTGCCAGAAAGAGGATCTCAACAACTGAAAAACTAGCATGTGACTTTAATGTTCTGTGTCTTCAAGAAACTATATGCACCGCATACACTGGCACACAGCATGGGCCTGTGCCCACATACCCACACACACACATAATAGGCACACACGTGAACACTGACCACACACACACATACAATGGCAATAATGGCACAGCCAATGTTAGGTAGGTATTCAAGGTCAGACCAACGCGGTGGACTAATGCTTAGGTCAGACATTTGCTAAATCGTAGCCATGAGATCCGCTTCTTAAATTATCTCGCCTATCAATAATTAGTTTATCTATCATTAATTCATGCACAGTGTGGGCTCAAAACTTAGCGGATGTGGTGTAGCGTATATGGACTAGTCCGCACGCAGTGACACCTTGATGAAACTGAAAATTAAACTGTATTAAAAAAAAAAAAATCTGTGTCTGTATCAGTATCACGTCCTTTTGTGTAAGTCTATCTCGATGACTCCGTTCCAAGCCCACCCCACCCGCCCCCTCCTGCTTCATTATTAGGATGTCCTTGTGCCGATTGTGAACGCTACCCTCCCCCCTCCAACCCCCCCCCCCCCCCTCCCCAGCTCATGGTCAGACGTTTCCATCGATTTTAATGGTTATAACCAAAGTGGAAGCAGGAGTGGGGAGTGGATGATGGAGAGGGGATATGGGAAAGATGGCGGATGGGGGCGTGGGGTTGGGGGATGGGGGGGGGGGGGGGGCGGGGGGTTAACGATGGGGTGAGGAGGCTGTTGGCGGGATAGTGCCAGATGGGCGGTGGAAGATAAAGTGAATAATACTGTGGACAGCATGCATCCCCGGAAAGCTATCATTGTTCCGTTCCACTCATCGGAATCAGTTTTACAGCCCACGTCAGTCTCCTCTCCCCCTTCTCCTCCCCCCCCCCCCCCCATCCCCTCCTACGATCTTCCGCTACATCTCAGAGCTCTTGCTGTCTCTCCCCTCTTCCATCACTCTCTATCAGTACACCCCAGAATTAGAGGACTACTGTTCATCTTGCCCTCTTGCTCTCCCATCCCGTTTCCATATGCAAATGGTAGCGCCACTAACAGTTGGGTGATTGAGTCTTTGATAGGTTTCCCATATGACAGCTTCATTTATTCTTTCGTTTCACTGTTTTCCTATTTTCTCTTTCCTCCTTTGTTTACATTCGTGTTTTTCAGTGTTTTATATCTTTTAATAGCCACTGGCTGTTTGCTTTCTTTCCTTTTTTCAAGAATATGTTTTCAAGCGTTATGTAATTTGGATAAATAGTGATGAAACAGAGCAATGTGGGGGGAAAAATCAATGTCAGGCTGATAAAAATCGAACATCGTGGGCAAAATTGCATTGTGAACATAGTATCTTTATTTCGTTCGAAAAGACACACGCGCGCGCGCACACACGCACACACACACACACACACACACACACACACACACACACACACACACACACACACACACGCGCGCGTACACACACACACACACACACACACACACACACACACACACACACACACACACGCGAGCGCGCTTGCTCGCACGTACGCACGCACGCACGCACGCACACACACACACACACACACACACACACACACACACACACACACACACACACACACACGAGAGAGAGAGAGAGAGAGAGAGAGAGAGAGAGAGAGAGAGAGAGAGAGAGAGAGAGAGAGAGAGAGAGAGAGAGAGAGAGAGGTGGAAAGGGGAGAGAGAGAGAGAGAGAAGAGAGAGAGAGAGAGAGAGAGAGAGAGAGAGAGAGAGAGAGAGAGAGAGAGAGGGGGGGGGGCGGTTAGGAAAAGTTGTGTGCGTGGAGGGGGATGGGATGGGGGTCCCATATCAACAAACGAATTCTCCTCACTCTTCTAATCATGGAAAGTGGAAAAGTGGACAAGGTGAGAAAGAGAAGCGGACCGTTGCTCGAGGTTCATTCTTGGGTGTGCTTGATTTGTTTATTTTCTGAACCCAGAACATTTTTCGCGATTGGTTTGTCTACTTGTTAACAACTGTATACAAACTGTTACATTTTAACGGGCTCTCCTCACATGGCACGTACGTGGAACACAAAAGCACTTGAGCAAGCACTTTTGCATTCCCTTTACAGTCATGATGATCTGTTACACGGCAGGAGGTCACAATCTCTCTTCGTGCGTGTATCTTTATGCTGACACCTCCTCTCTCTCTCTCTCTCTCTCTCTCTCTCTCTCTCTCTCTCTCTCTCTCTCTCTCTCTCTCTCTCTCTTGACTGTTTGTCTGTTCCTCTCTCTCTCATTCTCTCTCTCCGTCTGTCTGTCTCTGTCTGTCTGTCTGTCTAATAATGACATAAATACCTGTTTCTGTGTCAGTATCAGCGTTGAATGTCTATGTCATTATCTGTGTTTTCGCCTCTATCTTCATGTATATGCTCAAACCCCTCACCCTTCCTAT
>CM031596.1:92500787-92503287 GCA_018398815.1 Conus ventricosus
CTCTGAAGGCCCCGCCGGACACTGGTGAGGGAAGGTCTGGTGCAGCGCCCTCTCACAGGACGCCTGAGTAACAGGCGGCTGAAGAACTCCCGGGAGAACCCCAGTAGCAGGAGGAGAGCTGCCCCACAGACGGCAGACGGCCTGGATGGTCTCCCTCTCCCGGGAAAGCAGCAGGCAACGGGAAACCGCCGCTCACCTGCCGGCACGCGGCAGTAGACTGCAGTGGTCTGGCCCCAGTCTCAGGACGGAACAGGATACCTGCTGACAACTGTAGGCCACTACTGTAGTGTTGCTACTACCCGAGTCATCAAGGCTCATAGGCTACTTGGTAAAGCTTTAATCCTCCATCTCCCTTGCCTACTTCCCACTCGGCATGAGAGTGACCCCTTGAATTTCGAGTACACCCCCTCAACCCGTTACTCGCTTTGGGGTTATCAGATCCATTTCCTGCCAACCCTTACAATAGCAGTAAAACAATATTCTCTATGAGCCAATCTACGCTATTGCATATGAAATTATGAATCACACCCAATTCTCGGAGAAATAAAACCAATCTAAGCACTCCAACACGGACTCCATGGGCCTCCTTAGGAAATACTAAATAAACTAGGAAATGGGCAATTTCACTAGAAAATGTTTCCACAGTAATCAGTAGTAATACACATCTCTCAAAAAAAAAAACTTATCACTTTTTAGCGGTTCACAGTTCTAGCATGTTCATACAAGAGAATCGGCTCGCAGCCACAATCCTTCACATTCTTACCCTCTTTGCACTGTCTATAATCCTATATCAACACAACATGATTTGTTTGCCAAAATTTCTATCCAGCACCCGACTCTCATGTCATCGCTTGTCATATAACCCAGTGGTTAATCCTTGTTATGCCAACACAACCATACTTCATACAATATTACATGCTGCACATCCTCCGTTTTTATGCTATCAACTGCTGAGCTACCCGCCTTAAACTTTACCTTACTCTTCTTTCCGACTACTTAAATTCATAATGGGACTGTCTCCCTACAACCTAAGATATCTTTCTCCAACCCTATTCAGTCACAAACACGTACTTCCATGCATGTGTGACGACTGTCATTTACTTTTTAAAAAAAAAAACACCTCTAACCATATGGACTCACTGTCCTGTACCAAATCCGTACGTCACAGATACAGTCTGCACGCGCACGACACCCGCGTCGAGAACCATGACTCGTAAAGAAAGTGAAAAGACACCAATATAAGTTGACTGGTCACGACCGTACTCCAGTACAACCCACTCGACCACAAATCAGCCTTGGCCCTACTGCACAGTTACCCGATTCCAATGCTGTGCAGGTCAACTCCGAAATCGTTAATCAATTTTAACGAACTACTACTATTTACAACTGAAACTGAGCACAATCCCTTTACGATTCACGCAGACACATCTGCACCTGACTCCCACTATGATCTTCAACAAAATGCAACCTCGTATTACCTTCTTACTGAACCCACTGAAATAACATGAAATAACCACAAACAACATCTACATCACCGTCCATCAACGGTTATTATATTGAACCCACACTGTCTAGCCAAACCGTCACATGACCATCGAACTCAGGAACCACTATGTACACTACTTACAGAATATACAGAAAAGAGGTAACAACACAAACCGGCCGACAAGAAGTTTCAATCACAGAACCAAGACGACATCATACCAGACAACCAGTATACGCAACAAACATAATACAACTAAACATAACATGAGACCACTACAGTACAACTCGCCATAATACAAGACATGACGAACAACACCACCATGAACCTAACAAATCACCAACCTGGGCAAACAGACGTTCAACCACACCAGTTCTGCAACTGGCTGAAGTGGCTGCCAACAGAGACGACACAGAACCCGGCACAGGCCAAGGGCACACCAGACCCGACGAGGACCTGGCCCTAACTATGACTCGAAGTCACTCAGCTCGACTAACGGCGCTCCCGCCGCACTACAAGGCACGTCCACTCCGACGAACACCAGGGACCGAAGTGAAGCTACCCCAACGCATTCCGCCCTGGTCGGACTCAAGCGAACTCTACTCACAACACAAAACAGCGATTGGTCAGAGCAGCGTATCCCTCCGCAGAGCTGACACGCCGGACCAACGGACTAGTTGTTGCTCGTGCAACAACACGACAACTTACCACAACAACTCACAGACTTGACAATACAACAACAGCCGATATCCTGCCCCGCTTTCTCTGGTATAGAACCAAAGTAACAAAAGGGTAACAATCGGCAACGAAACCAACCTCCCGCTTCCGTCCCTTCAACAAGTGAAGATTGGAATTTAAGAATATTATATGTCTTATTTCCCTAGCCCCCTACCTAGCCTAACCTTCCACCTTAACCAAAACCCCAATCTTACACACGCACTCTCGCACACACACATATACACATATGCACACGCACACGCTCTCTATTTCTGAATTACCATTACTCCAAACACATGG
>CM031596.1:92505787-92515787 GCA_018398815.1 Conus ventricosus
CGTTTTATTTTTTGTGTGTTTTGTGGTTTTTTGGGAAAAAAAAAACAAAAATAAAGTGTTTTAAACGAAAAAAGGGGAAAGGAACAATGATTTGGGGGGCAGGGAAGGGGATGGGGTTTTAGGAATCGGGGGGGGGGGGGGGGGGGGGGGGGTGTAGATGGGGCAGAAGGGGGAGGAAGGGGGTTGGGAAAGGAAAATGAGGGGGATGGGGTGGAGGCAACGGGGCTCACATGTCTGGGGGCTTTGTATGAAAAAAAAAAAAACATTTATCAAAATTAATTTGGTGAGAAAGTGAGGGAGAACCCAAAAAAATGATAGTTATGTTTAAGGGCAAAAAACCACACACACACAACACAGAGAGAGAGTGAGAGGGGAGAGAGGGAAGAGAGAGAGAGGAGAGAGGAAATAGAGGGGGAGGAGGGTGAGAGAGAGGAGAAGGGGAGAGAGAGGAGAGAGGTTTTTCCCCTCTCCCCTTTGATATATACTTGTGTGTGTGTGTTTTTGTGTGTGTTTGGGGTGGTGTGTGTGTGGTTTTGTGTGTGTTGTGTGTTGGGGTGTGTTTTGTGTTGTGTGTGTGTTGTGCGCGCGCGGGGCGCGCGCGGCGTTTTGGTTTTGTGTGTGGTGTTTTTGTGGGCTGCGTGCGGGTTTTTATGAAAAATCCATTTTTCAACTTCAAATTGGTGAAGGGTGGCAGACAAGAAAAAAATGATTGTTCTTGTTTAAGGGGAAAAGGAGAGAGAGAGAGAGAGAGAGAGAGAGGGAGAGGAGAGGGGAGAGAGGGGAAAAGAGAGGGGAGAGAGAGAGATTTGGGGAGAAGGAGGGGGAGAGGGAGAGAGATTTAAAATTTTCTGTCTGTTGTCTGTCTGTTGGGCTGTCTGTCTGTCTGTTTTGTTGTCTTCTCTCTCTCTTCTCTCTCTTCTCTCTCTCTCTCTCTTCTCTTCTCTCTCTTTCTCTCTTTCTCTCGATATTAAATTGGGGTGTGGTGTGTGTGTTTTGTGTGTTTTTTGGGGGTGTGGGTGTGTGTTGTGTGTGTGTGTTTTTGTGTGATTGTGTGGGTTTTGTGTGGGGGTGTGTGTGTTTTGTGTGTGTGTGTTTCTTTCCTTTTTTTTCATATTCCCTTTCACATACACTGCTTTGTGTAGAGTAATGGTGGGGGGGTTTTGTTAAAAGTCCAAACAATGTTTTAGAGGCCAGGAAACACCCTGTTTTATATGAAAGATAATCAAACCCCTCCTTTTAAGTTGAACCGAAAATTGCGACTTGCCCAGGGGCCCACCCCCCCTCACCCCCACACACACCCCCCCCCCTCCCCTATCCTTTTTTTCCAAGGGAAAATTCCCCACTCTCTCCCCCTCTTGTTCCCTCCCCACAAACCCCCCTGCCCTTCCCCCTTTCTTCAAAAAAGACCTGAACAAAACTAAAAACTTTTGTCTCACGCCCCCTTCCCTTTTCCCCCTTTATTTTGCCTTGTTGCCCTTTGCCAAAAATTTTTTTATTGCAAGGAGGAAAAAAACACTGGAAGGGGAAAGAGTACATGAGGGTAAGCAGAAACAAAAATGGGCTTTTTTTCAGAAATTGAAAAATTTCCTTTTATTTACTAAAATTTTTTTTATCCCCCAAAAACCATCTTTTTAATTCCCCGGGAAAAAAAAAACACAATACCCTTTTTCCCCCAAACCTTTTTCATTTTAAACCCCTTAAAATTTCCCCAAATTTTAAACCCCCCAAACCCCCCCCATTTAAATTTTTCCCCCCCCTTTTTTAAAAGAATACCTTTTTAATGCCTGATAAAGGAATTTAGGTTTTTGGGCAGCCCTTGCATGTGCGTGCATATGCATGTGGTGTGTGTGTGTGTGTGTGGTGTGTGTGTGTGTGGGTGTGTGTGTGTGTGTGTGTGTGTGTGTGTGTGTGTGTGTGTGTGTGTGTGTCTGTCTGTCTGTCTGTCTGTCTCTTGTCTGTCTGTCTGTCTGTCTACTTGTCCGCCTGTCTGCCTGTTTGTCTCTCTGTCTGTTTGTCTGTCTACGTCTGACAGTCTTCTCTCTTCTCTCTTCTCTCTCTCTCTTCTCTCTCTCTCTCTCTCTCTCTCTTGTATATATATATAATATATATGTGTGTCTATCTATCTATCTATCTATCTATCTATCTATCTATATATATTATATATATATATAATATCATATTATATATATATATATATATATTATATATATTATATGTGTGTGTGTGTGTGTGTGTGTGTGTGCGTGTGTGTGTGTGTGTGTGTGGTGTGTGTGTGTGTGTGTGTGTGTGTGTGTGTCTGTTGTGTCTGTGTGTGTCTCTGTGTGTGTGTGTGTGTGTGTGTGTGTGTGTGTGTCTGTGTTTATCGTACTCAAGTTGAATATCCATACATTCTACATTCCCGCAGTTTATGAGGACATTCCTCCCCAAGAGAGAGTCAAGGAAAGGGATCCCTCTAACATTGCACAGATATGTAGTACAGACGATCACAATAAGAAAAGCCTGTAAATTACCGATGCCACCCCCCCCCCCCACACACACACACACACATTTCCTCTGTTTTTAATTTTTCTTTTTCAGTCTGGGGGTGTTGCTAGATGATTCATTCTCATCATCATCTGAATTTGGGGCGAGTGCCAAGAACAATAGAGTGACTCTGGTGCCGCATAAATAATATGATCATTTTAAGGGGTTGGCAGATTGGCAGCTGTTTGTAAACGAGAGGAGTGGGTTGTAAAGCGCTTAGAGCTTGGTCTCTGACGAGGATAAGCACTATATGAACAACCTTAATAACATTCTGGTGAATTTGACCAGAAGTGTCTGCACAAAAATGCTACAGCCTCGTCCTGAGGGTGAATTCCAAGAGCTCTTAATTTGCCTCTTTGTGTAAACCATCTCACACTCTCTCTCTCACTCCTGTCTCCTATGACTATTTCCAAGAACCTCCTATTGTGCCTCTTGTGTAAACCATCTCCCGACCCCCACCTCCTGCATGTCTCCTATGACTAGTTTCCAAGTAAGTCCTCCTAAATTACATCCACTTGTGTAAACATCTCACACTCTTTCCTTCTCCTATGACTCCTATTCCAAGACCTCCTACTTTGCCCTGTGTAAACCTTTCTCACACTCCTACTCTCGTCTCCTGTCTAAATAGCCCCTGTAGATATCCTTGCCCCTCACGCCTTCCCCTCCACTCATCTCCCTGCCTCCACCCTCACTATTCCTCTTCCCGGTCCACCACGTCGTCCATGTAGGCTACTCAATGTCTGTGTAAAACGTGCGCGTGTCTATCTTCAATGACTGCTTTACTGTCTGCTCTTTGCAACGTTTTTTTAAGGGGAACAAAATACGCATAAAATGTGGGAAGTGACAAAAAAAAGGGGAAAATGATATAGCACCAGGAAATGACGGAAGGGAGTCGATGGGTTTAGGGGGAGGGAGGTGGTGGAAAGGGGAAATGTGTCGGAGGAGATGAACATTTCCATTGATCAACGTGTCTGGCTGAAAGGTATGAATAAAGATAAGATGTGTGGTGTGTGGGGGGGGGGGGGGGGGGGGGGGGGGGGGGGGGGGGCGGAGTCGAGTGAGTGAATTGTTAATGAGTGATGTGTGTGTGTGTGTGTGTGTGTTTGGTGGTGTGCGTGTGTGCGTGCGTGCGTGCGTGCGTGCGTGCGGCGTGGTGCTGCGTGCGTGTGTTGTGTGTGTGTGTGTGTGTGTGTGTGTGTTTGTGTCTGTGTCATACCGTGAATAGTGTTAGTGCGCGCGCTCGCCGCGCGCCCGTGGGTGTGTGTTTGTGTGTGTGTTGTGTGTTGTGTTGTGGTGTTTGTGTTTGTGTGGTGAGTGGTGGTGTGTTGTGTGTGTATGTTGTTGTTGTGTGTGTGTTGTGTGTGTGTGTGTGTGTGTGTTGTGTACGTGTGATTGTGGTGTGTGTGTGTGTTGTTGTGTGTTGTGTGTGTTGTGCTGGTTCGGTGTGTGGTGTGTGTGTGTGTGTTGTGTGTGTGTGGGTGTGGGGTAACGTGGGTGGTGGCGTGTGTGTGTGTTAACGTGTGTGTGTGTTGCGTGTGTTTTTGCATGTGTGTATGCGTGTTGTGTGTGTGTGTGTGTGTGTGTGTGTGTGTGTGTGTGTGTGTGTGTTTGTTGTGGTGTGTGTTGTTGTTGTGTAGTGCGTGCGTGCGTGTCTCATAATCCCTTATTCATGTGCATCTTCCTTTGTCTAGAGCGATGGTGTTTTTTCTGTTCACAATATTAAGTCTGGAAATTATGTCTTCCTGGAGTCAGACTTAGTCATACATGCTGCTAAAAGATATTTAAACCCTTCGTTTTGACCTCAAACCGGTACGCCTCCCCTGTCTGAGTATGGTCCCATTGCAAGCCGTGTCGCTTCCTCCCCCCCACACGCTCTCTCACGTCCTTGCGCATGCCTTACATCCTCCATTCCTTCCCTACCCTGCCCAGCAACTAACCCTAACAGCCATAGCTGAATCAATCACACCCTTCGCTTCCATGATCCATTTTTCTCCCTCTGTAAACCACGAGTTTGTCTTGCAAGTAGAACAGCACAGAGACATGAGACGATCAAATCAGAGAGAGGTGGGAGAGAATAAAGCTATGGGCTTCATGCTGAGGGAGTCTCTAAAACTGTTACGTGCATTGAAGAGCTCTGTTTTATTATGGAAAAAAGCTCTACTGTACCAAGGGGTCCTTTTGAAAGAAACGTTTTAGTGGTGTGTTTTGGGGATTTGGCTGTTTGTTTGTTTTTTGATTGTTTTCCTCTTAAATCCAACAACCAGTGTTGTCTAGTCTGCATAATAGAACTCGTTTATTTTCAACGCACAGGCGATAACTACACTATCAAATCATACACGCATGATAGCTAACTACTCCATGTATGTAAAGAAAATCAGACAGACCGCACGTAACCCTTGACGCGCACTCACACACACCACTCTTAAGCACGCATCATCACCACGTCACCATGCACGCACGGACAAACACACAACACCATGCACGCACGGACACACAACACACACACACATACACACACACAAACACACACACACACACACACAACACACACACACACACACCTCACACACACACACCACATACAACACACACACACACACAACACACACACACACACACACCACACACTGCACCATACAAAACACACACACACCACACACACACACATATTATATTAAGAAAAGAGGAGAGAGTAACGCAACCGAACATACACCACATCACAGAAGAGAGAGAGGAGAGAGAGAGAAAGAGAAGAGAGAGAGAAGAGAGAAGAGAGAGAGAGAGAGAGAGAAGAGAGAGAGAGAGAGAGGAACCATTCACACCGTGCAGTTCATTATCCGGAGTGGTTTTAGTGACGGCGGCACGAGGGAGCCATAGAACCAAGCACTGACCAAGGGAGCAATGGAGACGTGCGAGGTGGTGACGCAAATTTTCTCCTCTGTGTGTTTTTAGGAATCCATAAATCTCCCCCACTTGCTTTGAGCTTTGAACACTTTTGCCGCGTTAAAACGGTTTCATATTATTTCGTTTGTTTTTCGTTGAGCTTTTTTTCTTACCTTTTACCTGAATACATGTATCTGCAAGCAGACAATCAGATTCACCTCTTTCTCTCTCTCTCGCCTCTCTCACATCGTCTCCACATCTCTCTCATCTCACTCTCTCTCTCTCTCCTCTCTCCTCTCCTCTCTCTCTCTCCTCTTCCCGCTCTCATCAGTAACAACCCCCTAGCCCACTACTTCACTGCGTTTCATTTCTGAAACACAATGACTGCTCATTCCGTCACAGCAACACCAACCACTCCTCTCCCCATGTCCCATTGAATTGAATTAAATTTGTCACGTATACATCCCTATATTTCGTATATTATTGCTTCATCACCGTCACTCATATGTTATATATCCACATCATGTCACATAGGTATGTAGTGCATATGCTATTCATCTCCATGTGCTATGTATGTGTGCGCAGTTATCTAATGGTTTGAGCGTGCATACTTTTTATATCCACTTCATAGCACACAGGTATGAAGTGCGACAATGCTATTGAATTCATCAGCCATGTTCTATGTATGCATGCGCATATTTAAATAGTTTTGACGCATATCTAATAGTTTTTCTACATCGTTGTGTGCGCGCACACACGTGTGTGGTAGTGAGAGTGCGTCGTGCTATGTGTGGTGTGTGAGTCTGTGATGTGTGCGCGCGCGCACGCGCGCGTTGCGTGTGTAGTGTGAATCTAGTTATTTGTTTGTTGTTCGTTTCCTTGTCTGCCTGCTGCAGTCTGTCCGGTGCCTGTCAGAATGTATTGCACGACATGTACTTTTATCTCAATAAGTGTGTTTCTATGGTGTTTTGAACAAACACAAAACTGGTGCGTCGACATCGAAGTGCGTGGCCACGCAGTGTTAAAAAGACAAGAGACAAAATGTCTGACGTTGGGATTGTTTAGACAAACAAAAACGGTGCTCGTCATCGAAGTCTACCACTCCATGTTTAAAAAGCACAGACAACAAAATTCCGACACCTGGGAGTGTACTGTGTCTCGTATTGAGATACGATACGAGTCATGCATCATAAACCAATACTCCATTAATTTTTTTTTTCCCTTGAACATAGTTTTACTTTCTTTTCTTTTTTTTTTTGATATGTTGTTGCACAATTGATTGTAACTTTAACTTTTGGTTGTTTCTCAGTGCATGTGCATTTGTGCATGGTTTATTGTTCGTTTGTGTGTACATACGGACACATGGGGGTGGGATGTTAGTATCACAATGAGAATAAAAAAATCTTATATAAATAACGGTACATAGCCTCGGCAGCAGTTCTTTCCTGAAATTACTACTTTTTACTCGAGCGAGCAATAGGGCATTGCCAACTCGTAGTTCCAATGCGCCGACTATACTACTTGTATTTGTATGCATGGTTTTTTGTTTTTTTTTTGTTTTTTTTAATCTCTCTTCTGTATCCCTTCATCTAATGTCTGTTAAGTATGTCCTTTGTGTATACTTTTTTCATTTCAAAAGTTTGCTATAAGTATACATAGCTGACCGAGAGCTTACCATATTCTGTGAAGATTGTTTATGTCTCTCTTTCGCTCAGTTTTCTAAAGTTTTACGGTGTGTAAACCTACCCATATTCCCTCGCTGTTATGTAGTTTAATCGGCCGACTTTACAAATCTTATCGACAGTTAACTGCAAAATCGTCGTCCCTATAATCATCGCAACAGTACACATAACGTATTTTCCTTGACTGATCTTCATTGCCCTCTTTAGGGATTTTGTTGTTCTTGGAATATTTGATTCTTGCTGATCTTATAAGTTTTAATTGTTGTTGTACCATATTTATTTTTGTTTTATATTGCTCAAGGACTTTGCTCTAATAATTAATACAATGACTTTGTAAATTAATAAATAAGGTTACTGATAACGCATTGTCACCTAAATGTTTATCATCTGCCAAATAAGATTCATGATTACTGTTTTCTTCTAAACGAATCCCCTCTATTCATCTCCTGTCCTTAGTGCAAACGCGAAGCCTTACTCCCTTTTCACTGATACACTTTATCCATAACTACTATAACCTTGTCCACGCGATCACTTCACTTCAGTGAAACAGGACTTGAAAGATATATTCATCAACATCGCTCCTCTGTACAAAAAGGCGGCGTGACCTGCCTGATAATTGAATGTATGTGGCTGCCGTCATACCCTCCACTCCCCCTCTTCAAGTTGGAATATGTTACAGAAGCCCGCTGCCACTTTTCCTTTGTATACAACTTTTATACATGATGGATGATGATGATAAGATCTATCCAAAGGTCATTCTTCTTGGTGGATTTTAAATGATCTGTTTAAACGAAGCCTTCCTGGATGCGACCAACCACCTCGTTGGCTTGCATCACTTATTCATAAACCAACTAGAATCGCAAAGAATCTTCTACATTGCTGATCATATCGAACAAGAACAACAATGCCATGTAATCCAGATATAACAATGGCAACAAAAGCAATCACGACCACTGTCTCATTTGTGTACTTGGTCTTGTAAACTTCCAAACACAGATTAAGGGCCACACAATCTTTCAAGATCGGCTGCGTCAAAAATTCAGTAAGAGATGAATTTTTCCCCCTCACTTAAGCTAAGCTCCCTTTCTACAAATGTACCAATTACACAATCCAAAAAGCGTATAACACATGGTATCATATCTTTCTCTCATCGTTGATAAACTGCCCCCCTTAAAGAAAAGGTAAAACACAGAGTAATTCCAGCTGGCTGACAAAAGACATTATTATAGAAAATTGCACTAAGGATGCACTTAAACCGCAAAAAAAGTAATAATATAAAAAGCAAAGAAACAAGAGAAGCAGATCTGTTAGAAAAATCAAAATCAGCATGTAGAAACATGATAAACCAAACAGGATACAGCATCCATATGCGGCTGTTGAAATTACTACTAGTCGAGATAGAAATCAGATAATACTGCGACTATGTGTCTGCGAACACTTTTCAACAATCATTCCTCTCAGTAACTGAATCATTTGAATGGTAGTGCTATACACTGCCAGTGTCACAGTCTTTATTCGATATGAACTCAGTTGATCTCCAATCGTTTGCCAAACGATTGAATACTAAGACTTTCTAGCATCCCCTTGCCGTGCAAAATAAAGTGGTTCCTTAATTTCAAAACTTAAAAATAATAAGGCAATGGTCCAGATAACTTAAATGCTTCTATACTCAACCTTCCACCTTACATTTGTTGATAACCCTTAAGTATGTTGTAAATTTGTGTAGTGATCAGAAGGACCTTCCCATCGTCCTAAAGGCAGCAAAAGTTATTCCAGTTACCCAAACAAGAATCTCACGGGAAACAAATTTAGACATATCTCGTTAGCCGTTGTAATCGAAACCTTTGAGAGCATTTCACAAACACCTAACTAAACATAATGAACATCACTAACTGTTCCACCCATTTCATCAGCTTTCTCAAATCACTCATGCCACACGGCCCTAACACCCTCTGTATACATGGCTATCACCATCAACGAAAGAATACTCTCTGAACTGTTTTCCTCGATTGTAAGAAAGCCGTTGATCTCGAACGCACAAGCATATTATTAAACAAAATGAACTGCCCATAGTTCAAAATCCCGGCAGTTGTCACTCTTTCAGTCTTATCTTGAAAAAACTGGACCACGGTATTACTTAAACGGTACTTATTCCTCTGAAGAATAGTGACTGTGGCGTTCCACAGGCTCGGTCCTTGTGTACCTCTTGTTGGGGGTTCCTTATTTTTATAAATTACCTACCGTTGCTCATATCCACAATGATGTCAACCCTGGATCTGTTCGCTGACACATTCTCTCCTGTATATACAATCATCATTCTTACAAATATCGTTACTTACAAAGAGAAATGATCTTGAAGTGCAAACCAAAACCGAATGTCCTTATCCGCACAAAACAAAATGTATGGTCCTACTCGAGACAGAAACATCACGACAGCATCTTATGTTGACTCTAAAAATGATGAAACCAGATCAGCAGGTTACCGAACACCGTGTGCTTAGCTGATATTGATGATAATTTAATGCAATCACTAATAAATGCATGTTTGCAAAAAACCAATTTGGCTCGCAATTTGTTTTGTGGGCTCTTAAACCAGTTATTATATGAACACACATCCAAATTATTTTTGTGGAACCCATTCCTTTCTCACATCAACTATGCTCCACTGTCTGGAGTGGGCCGGTGAAAAATCACATAAAAAAGATCAACTCTATCATATGGCGAATTAACTAGATCTTCCCACAGGTTCGTATCAACAACCACGGGCAAATTTCGCAAAACTAATGATCACCACTGCAGAGCCACGATCTATAATAAGGCAGTACTAATGTTTAAAGCCAACAAACATGGCGCCAACAATCTTGCTGATTATATCCAAATGGCAACAACCCGATATATTCAAATAATTTAAA
>CM031596.1:92535787-92538287 GCA_018398815.1 Conus ventricosus
GGGATGCGGCCCGGCTCCCTTACAGTGTAAGGCGTTCAGGGCTGAAACCCTTGTCTGAGTGGCGACTGGGGGTTCTTCTCTGAAGATCTTCTGCTGTCAAGCTCTCCCTAGAGTTTCTTTTTTTTTAATCTTCAGCATTATATTGTTTGGTCAATCAGTGGGCAATCGCATCTCTTAGGAGATCCAAGTAAAGGTTGTTCTGCACAATTCTTAGCCGCTGACAATGCTTGGGTTATTGAACAGCAGACCTGACCACTCAGACTGTTCCATATTTTTGATCTCCCTTGCATCCTTAAATGGATCCCCAAGCATAGGCTCAAAGATTGACCCCTACATTTTATACTGTTTCCTTAATGTTTTTTAGTTTTTCAGCAACTTTTTGTCCTCTCCACACGTTTGTTTTGTTTTAGTTTCTACCTTTTGCTGGCTGCCTTGGGGGTGCTGTTGGATTCTTTTTTGAACCCTTGGTGGTGAGAACACCACAGACTTGCGGACTGGGTGTGTCTCTATTTGACGCCAAGAGCACCGACACAATCGGCCGTGGCTCCCTGATGAATCCGATCCAGCGGACGAAAGGCCTAGGAGCAGGCAATACATATAAATCTGCCTTCGAGAGGGATTGTGATGGTTTCCTCATGCAGCTAGTGAAGGGGTTTCATATTTAAAACATCTATTTTCCCATTTTCTTCATCTTCAATTTTTTTTCTTTTCAATTTACAAATCTGTGCCAAGTCATCATAATGATGGAAGAATTGTTAACCTGCACTTGTTTCCCCTCACTACTTAATTGCTCAGCATTTCTTTTTTTTATCTTTTACAAAAGCAGTCATATTTTTCCCCTTTGTACTACACTGTTTTCAATATGAAAATAGAGAACACAATTGCTGTGTGCTCATGACACCACTATGCTGCCATAGAGGACATTAGATGGCAGACGATACAGCCGAGATGCCGCAGTGGAGGTTTATGCCCCCTGTTGTCAAAGCCGGGCACATTTATGGCCCCTTGCCAGCGTGGCCTGGAAATCTGACTGCTGCGGCGGGCTGGTCTTCCTTCTTCGTTCCAGGGGAAGAAAGAGAGAAGGAAAAGCTTGGTTGTTTGTTTATACGTTTGTTGTTTGTTTCTGCTTGATCAGTTGAACACTTACGGACCATTTGGGCTGATTAAACCTTTGCTGATTGAGCAAGAGACTTGCTTACGAGCTGTTTGCATTATGAAGATATCTGTTTGATGTTTCTGTCGTAGCTAGTTATTACTTGCAGCCTTGTAACCCACATATATCCAGTACTTAGACAGTTAGCTTGGGAGTTATTTAGTACATTAGTTAGCCAGTCAGTTCGGTGGTCAGTCGGTCAGTCAGTCAGTTAGTTAGTTTAGCAAGTAACTTACTTGCTTACTTTGTTACTGACTGACTAGCTGACTGTCTGAGTGACTGACTGACTGACTTACTCAGTCCGTCACTTAGTTAGTCAGTTAGTTGGTTAGTCACTTAGTGAGTTGGCTGGCTGGCTGGCTGACGGGAAGGTAGGCTGGTTTGTTAGTTGGTTGATTGATTCGTTGGTCGAATCGTTCGTTCCTCAGTGAGTTAGTAAGTTAGTGAGTGAGTGAGAGGGTGAGTGAATGAGTGAGTGGGTTGTTTAGTTGCTTGGTTGACTGATTGGATGATTGCTTGGTTGGGTGGTTAGTTACTTAGTGACTTAATTACATAGGCTACTACTACCTAATACTAATGAATATGTGCATTTGATCCGTGTATACTAACCACACCCCCCCTCTCTCTCTCTCCTCTCTCTCTCTCTCTCTCTCTCTCTCCTCTCTCTCTCTCTCTCTCCCTCGTATTAGCAATGTCTTGTCATATGTTTGTAGAAAAGCAAAGAAACGATGTTGAGAACAATTAAATCATTAAGGAAATGGAACACAATCAATTTACTTTTTGTTGTGTTGTTGTTGTTTAACTATCTGACGTGCAAATCAAACCTATTCTGACATTCTGGCAGCTGAAATATGAAGACTACAAAATGACAGTAGCCAAACTGTAAAGATCCATATGTTTGATAAGAAAAAAACCCAAATGCTCCTTTTAAGCTTCCTTTTAAACATCAAAGAGGTAAACTAGGAGATATTCTTTACGTGTTTTCACAACTGTAGAGTGCATCAGATATTGCTGAAATTAGTCAGACTCCCCATGTCTGGAACGTGAAGGCATGCTTATGAAATGGTGTTGCTAAAGCACGAACCTGACCACTTAAATTCGGTGTTTAATGTACAAACGACTCTTATAGAAGATGGCTTCGGTACTGATTGGCTGAGCCAGGGAGCTGGTTTTGAGCATGGTTTTTATAGTGGCTTTCAAAGACAGGTTCATTTCCTTGATCAAACAAAAGTGGCACGCACAAACATATGATACTTGTAGATATTTCTGTCATTTAAAGGCCTTTTGTCGGTGAGAAAAGCACCTAACATTAGTTACAAATAGAGGGCACAGAGACAGTTTCATCAG
>CM031596.1:92548287-92566420 GCA_018398815.1 Conus ventricosus
CTGGTCAATGGTCTCCAAGCCTTCTTCCGCCATCTGCTTGATTTCTTTTGCTCTTTGTGTGTCTTTCAGCGTATCATCATACCATCTTCCAAGGCTCTTGACTGATTCTTCTGTGACTGTTGGAATGGCCTGGTTGGCAACACTGAAGACCACAGATTCGGCCACTTTTCCTTTCCTCAGTGAGAGACTCCGTGATTTCTTTGGCTTGAACTTCATTCTGGATGAGGCAACTATGTCGTCCAGCCTCTCCAGCACATGACGTGTCTCGTCTTCTCTGGATGAAATCACTCTAGTGTCATCCATGAAGGCCTTGAGAGGAGGCATCTTGTATCCATCGCCAAGGTCTGTTTGTCTCGCGTTGTTTGTTGCTGCTTTCAAGATGAGTTTCATTGCCAGCACGAACAGTATCGGGGAAATTGCACAGCCCATTGCAATGCCCACTTCCAAGTTGATCCAATCAGTTGTGTACTCCTTGGTAGAGAACCGCATTGAGAAGCCATTGAAGTACTTCTTGAGCATGTCGCGGATATTCTTTGGCACATGGTACATCTCAAGAGCCAACTGTATCATCTCATGGGGCACAGATCCATATGCGTTTGCCAGATCAAGCCACACTACGTCCAGGTCTCTCTTTTCTGTTTTTGCTTTTTGGATTGCGTCCCAGATCATTGTGGCGTGTTCTACACAGCCAGCCACGCCTGGGATGCCACCTTTCTGGACTGACACATCCAAGTACTTGTTTTCCATCAGGTACTTGGTCAGCCTTGCTGCCATGACAGAGAAGAAGATTTTCCCTTCGACGTTCAGTAGTGATATTGGCCTGAACTGGCTGATGTCACTTGAGTTTTGCTCTTTGGGGATGTACACACCATCTGCCGTCATCCACTGGCCGCTGATCTTCTGGTTTCTCCAAGCCGATCGCAGCAGCCTGTGGAGCCACTCCAGCACCTTGGGACATTTCTTGTAAAGCTGGTAAGGTATTCCGTTTGGCCCTGGTGATGATTTGGCTCTGGCTTTGTCGACCACCTTCTTGATTTCCGCCAACGTTGGCGGCTTGCCATTGAACTGTTCCTCAGGGTTGGTTGGCCACACCAGACCTTGAATGTCGAGTGGTGCTTTGCTCTGTGAGTCAGAGTATGTTTTCCTCAGATGCTGCTCAAGAACTCCTTTGTCCACACTTAGGGTCCCAGATTTTGGCTGCTCAAACAGTGTTCTGGCAAACTGGAAGGGGTCTCTGAAGAAGCGCTCTTGTGTCTTCTTCTTTTTGCTCTTCCTCTTCCTCGCAGATTCCGCTTTGCTGAGGGCACTGTGTTTTTCTTTCAGGTCTTCCACAGTTTTTCCAAGCCTTGTTTTTCAGCTGGCAGTGCGGTCTTCATTTGCTTCTTGAGGTTGTTCTTTTGGACTCTGATCTTGTCCATCTTTTCTTGGCGTCTGGATTTCTTTGGAGGTGTTTTCTCTTTGAGTAGTTTTACTCCATAGGCGTCTCTACATGTGGCATACACAATGTCCCCATATGTGGCTAGTTTGTGTTCCAGGGTGCTTTTCCCTATCAGTGCATCGAGTCTTTGGACGATTTTTGCATCCAGTTTCTCCAATCTTCAGTTTCGTTTGCTCGTGGCAGGTTGAGTTTCAGGCGCCTGGCATCGAGGGCCTGTGCAAATTCCTCATCCGAACCACAGCGTGGATCTTGCACTGTGGTTTAAATCCTGGCTTGGTCTTCCGACTCTTATCTGCTGATGAGTGCGCTGCTGCTCATTCAGATGAGTCTTCACACATCCCATCTTTTTTCTGTGGATTTTCCCATGCCACGGGTGGTAGCAAAACCCTTTTCCCACAGCACAGGAAATTTTTCCTTTTGGCCCCATTTTCATACCCCGTTTTGGGTTTTGCAGCGGATTGGTTAGAAACCGAGGGAAAATTATCTTTCTCCCCCCCCTTTCGGTGAATCCGGGGGGCATTTTTTCCTTTTTTATTCTTATAGCCACATTTTTAAGGAAAAGTGGGGCCACCCACAAACCCCTTTGGGTTCTGGTTTTTCCCCCCAGTGCCCCCGGGTTTTTCCCCGGGAGGGCCTCCGGCCTTTTCCCCCGGAAGTCAAGGTTTCCCCCATGCATCAGTAAAAAAATCCTTTGGAGACGGGGCAGAGAGGCCCCAGAAAAAAGGGCCCCCTTCAAGCAAGTTTTTGGGGCCCTTATCCCCTGACACTCTGGGGGGGTTGGGGGCCCCCCCGGGTTTATGACTCCGGATGTCCCTCTGCTGCCCCCTTTTTTTCCCCCATTTTGGGGACGAGCCAGGGCGGGGATTCAAACCCCCTGACCCCCGGGAAACACCCTTTTTTTCCCTCTTAATGATTTCCCCTTTTTAAACCCATTTGGGGCCAACGGGGACTTCTGATTTTTGGGAGGAAATTAAGCCTTATAAAGGGTTCATTTTTGTTTTCTCCTTGCCAGACCACTTGAACACCTCTCTGCCGTTTCCGGCCATTGCTTTCAGGGCTCTGGTTTTTTCCTTCCCTGCAACTGAGAGCTTTTTTCATGGGGCTTATGCAGACTTTTCCTACAAATCCCCTGGGCCCCAATTTTTCTGCATGAGGACTTTGACCTAACCTTCTCTCCTCACGGGTTTGCCAGATCCATACTTTTCAGCCCTTTAGTTTTTGGAGCTGCCCCCATTTTTTTCCAAGGGCCCGGGGAAGTATGGGTTTTGGGCTTCCCCCCCTTAAAAGGGGGGTTTGGGAAAGGGTTTGGGGTTTGGGGCAGGGGGAAACAAAGGCGAAACCCCAAAGGGGGCGAATCATATGTAAACAGGATGGCCGCTAAAGCTTCGGCGAGATCGATGTGGGGTTTCCTAGGAAGAGACCCTGGGGCGAGGACAGGCTTCCTCGTGATAGTGCAATCAAAATTTAAAAAAAAAGGGACAGACGGGTTATAATGTTTTTTTTTGGGTACGCCCTACCCTAAGGCCCCAAAAAAAAAAAAAAACCCAGTAAAGCCCCCCCCCTTTGAAAGGCCCGAAGTGTCCTGCCTCCCCCTTTAAACCCATTGTTTCGGGGGGAACTGACTCTTTAGACGGGGTTCTTTTTATTCAAAAAAAATTTTGGGGGATTATTTTGGGTGTCTTTTTTTGGGGGTTTTTTTGTTTTTGTTTAGGCCGTCCCCCAAAGGGGAACAAAAACACAAACACATCCCAGAAAAAACGCATCACCCCCTTTTAAAGGGCCCGAAGTGTACCTACTACCCCTTTTCCCAAGCTCATCATGACAAACCTTTTAACGGGTTCTTTAATATTAAAAAATAATTTGGGGGAGTAGGGGTGGGGGGGTTTGTTTCGTTTGTTTTTGGTTTTTGGTTTTTTTTTGGGTTTAGGGCCGTCCCCCAAGGGTGAAAACACACAAACACTCCTAAAAAAAAGGCAGTCAGTTTCCCTTTAAAGGGTTCCGAATTTTACCCCTAAAATCCGACCAGCTGATTCCGACATTACAATTAAAACACCTCAGGGGCGAAAGAAAATAAACAAGGAGCTGGGTGAATGCACGTGTGATCGAGGGGCTCGCATTAAAGACCCTAAGAGCGAGAAAAAAACATGCACTGTAATTTAAAACGCCGTTTTTCAACTTATAAAAAAGCTAAATTTTTTTAAAACCATCGAAAGGGAAAATCGAATCGGGAAGGCTAATAAAGGGATTTGCGTCCCCAAAAAAAAAAAAAATCATATTGCACAGGGGCATCGTGAATTAGTGAAAAAGCCCATTTTTCCCGGTTCGCTGACCCTTTTAAGCAAAAAACGGACTAAAATAAAAGCAAAAAGTAATTCAAACGTTATTCAATCTTACAGAACGAAGGACCACCCAGGAAACACCACAAAGGGGGGGGGGGACGGTTTCCCCCCCCCAAAAATTTAAGGGTTAAACAGCACACTCTGAACAAGAAAAAAAAATAAAACGACTATAAACAGCCCACCAAGACCACAATCACTTGGGAACGTTTATCATAAAATACAGAAAAAAAAAGCAAACAGTTTTACTCGGAAACCACCGATTGTGTCAACGGAAAATTGCTGTCGCATGGGGGGCCGTCCCATTTATCCCAAACCTTTCGATACTAAGTGCCATGTCCCGGGAACCCTTTCCTCCCCAAAAATTAAAATCTATCTGTTGAAAAATTTTGTCCAAAAAATCATAAAAAACGGCAACATTCGCAATTTGGCAAATTGGTAAAAAAAATTTAACCCAAATCTGGACGGGAGGGCCCAGGGCTTTTTTTCATTCCATTTCACAACACCGCCACCTAGCTCGCTCAGTTTTTTGAAACCGACCTTCATTGACGAGTTTAGGGGTTTGATCCCCCGGTGACATAATAAATTTCTCGGTTTTTTTGGCGATCTTATCACTTTTTAAACCATAGGCCCTTTTGCCTAAAAATTTAAAGGTTTCAGCCAAAAAGTCCGATGAACCCTTTATCCCCTGTCTGCGTGCGTCAGAAAACCCTTCCCCAAATTTCCTTGAAACACGGTTGGGTGTTACCAATGACTAATTATTTTGTTCAAAACAAACCATGTTCCAATACCTTTTTGGTATGTGTGTTGTTTTTTTGTATCAAATTCTACACGTCATTTGGGGATGTGAAATAGTTAGCATAACATTTTGACTCATACAAATAAATATATGGGGGGTTTTTGGCTGTGTCAAGGGACGCAATCGCCGGAAGTATAGCGTTTTGGGTTGGGGGGGGGTTTTTCACCCATGGGCAAGGTCATTTTCTGGCAACGACAAAGGGAAGAAAACCTTTTCCGATTTTTTATTTCCCCCTTTTCGGAAGTGTAAAAAACCCTTTACCTACTTTAAAACCCCCATTTTTCATTCCATTATCTTTGGGGACCGTTCAAAACCTAAATCAAGGGGCAGGGGGGGTTAGCACCTACTTTAATCCTGCCTCATACAACGATAACAAAATTTTTTTTTTCCCCTTTAAATTCCCTGGGGCTACGGAGCATTGGCCTGCCACAAAAACGATGCCCCTTTTTTTTTTTTCTTCCCCATTAATCAAGGGTCCTTTAAAGCGTCACATTTTGCCCATATAACAAATTCACCAGGGGCCCACTGGCTCGTGGGGGGGTTTAAAAAACGAAACCGGTTTCAGACAGGGGACAAAAAATACGCAAAAAACGCAGACAGACAGAGACACAGACGGACAGAGACACAGACAATAAAATAAAAAAGGGAAAAAAAAGAAGAAAAAAAATCACAAATTTTTCACTTTTTAAAAATTTACTTGTATTTTCAAAAATCGAACAAAAGAGTTATATCTAACATAAAATTTTCCATAGGCGGGGGGTTTGAAATATAAAAAGGTCCTCTTTTTGGCCCCGGCAAATGTTTTTTTTGGGGTTTTTCAAGGTGAAGGGTCATGGAAAAAAAAACTTTTTAAAAACCAACTTTAAATTTTTCCAAAATTTTTTCACAAATTTTTGTTTTTGGGTGTTTTTAAAAAAGCCCCTTTTTCCCAAAACAACGAATGATAACGCTCTGGTCCTGCCCCTTTTAAATTAAACAAAAAAAAAATCTTACCAAAAGTTATTTATCAAATTATTATTTAAAGCAACAGACTTTTTTGCAGAAAAATACATTTAACATGGGTCTTATCAGGGAACGTTTCCTCCTTAAAAAAAAGCACTGCCCCGGTGAAATTAAATCAGAAACTTTTCTTCCCTTCTTTTTTTTTTTTAGGGTTTATTGTAAAGGTTTTTATGAAGGTATATCCTGGCCAGAGAATGGACATTTAATGTGACCTTCCATCACGAAAGGAGTCTCTTATCACCGAACAGTTGTTTGGGAGTTTAAACATATCTAAAAAAAATTTTTTAAACGCTCGTTAAATTTGGGAAAACCAAAAATCAAAAAAAATGTTTAGTTTTTAAAGATACGGGGTTTTTAGAAAAGGGTACCACCCCAAAGGGCGCCCCTTTTTGATAAAATGAGGGAAATCTAATAAACATTGGATAACTATTTCAGAAAAGGGCCCAAGTAAATTTTGACACAGTTTAAATGCCATAACTGTAAAGCTTTTAAACATGTGGTCACTTTTTGGGGGTCCTTTGTAAACGCAGGGGGAACCCGGGATTGTGGGAAATTTTCCTCTTGTGGCTTTTTTTTTCCCGGATTCATCAGGTTTTTTTTACAAATTGGGCCCCTGTGCCCAAATTCATTATTTGAGTAATACAGGGTTTATCACAGAAAAAAAGGGGGGTTAACCTTGATATGATTTCCCGGGGTTTTTAGATGGAAATGTCTTTAGCGGGGAGGAAAAAATTAAATAAAATGAGGTTAAAGCACTTTGAGGGGGAAGCCCTTACCCAGGGCATACAACCTTAATGCCATGTGTTTGCGGGGGTTTTTAATCGAGGAACTTTTGTTTTTTTTTTTTTTTTGGGTAACAGATTATGGAACTAAAAACCACTTTGGGAAGGTCGGTCACCCTTTTTTTCCCAAAAGAAATAAACCTGAAAAAGACATGTGCAACTGTACTTACTTTAGACACTTCTCATATTTTGAAAACGTTTGCCATGAAAATTTCGAAAGAAAAAAAAATTTCGTTTTACATTTAAAAATCTACGCCCAACAAAGGGCTGCGAGATGGGGGAATAAAAACAAAAAAAAAGTTTGAAAAAAAAGGAAAACGGAAAAAAAAAAAAGGGCCGGAAAAGAAAAAAAAATCTTTATCATCATCTGTTGGAAAACAAAAGACACGAATAGATCTGAGGGGGGGGGTGATTTTTAATCAAGATGATATTTCCCCCAAAAACCGGGAATTTACGGCCCCACAGCTGGGCACCATTCGCTCTCATTCTTTTGAGGGGAAAACAAAAGAACGCGTGGGTTTTAAAATCCGCTGGAACAACAGGGGAAAACCGAATGGAACGACCGCTCAAAAGGGCCCTTTTTTGAGAGGGAAAGCAAACATTTTAAAAACATCCTCACCCACAGAGACAAACGATGAATCGTTTCTTTCAGCATCCAGAAAAAACGTTTCCCAGTCCCGGGCACTCCTCGCTGATCAACAACAACAAAATCGAGAGGTTCCCCGGGAAACATTTAAAGCCAGGATGTCGGGAACACGCCCGACAGCAACATCCGCTCGTTTTCTTTGGGCCCCCAAAAAAAGGCGTTGAGACGGTCCCTTCCACCGTCTTCCCGATGTTTCCCGCGGGATGTTAAACACGCGTTCATGCTTGGGCCCCCAAAAAAAATGGAAACGAATGTGCCCAGCTTTTCGGCGTAAAAACCCGCCGGGTTTGGGAGCAATAAACATCTTGATTTAAATCACCACCACCCCTCAGATCTAAATTTGGCGTCTTTTTTTTACCCTAAAAGACGTGATAAAGATTCCTTTTTTTTTCCGCTCTTTTCTTTTTTTTCCGGTTTTTCCCTTTTTTCAATTTTTTTTTTGTTTTTTTTCCCCCATCTGGGAAACCGTTTGTTGTCGTGAGATATTAAATGTAAATCGAAAATTTTTTTTTCTTACGAAAATTTTTTAGGCAAAAAGTTGCAAAAAATGAGATGTTCTAAAGTAAGTACCGATTCACATGTCTTTTGCAGGGTTTTAGTTTTTTTCCGGAAAAGGTGACAGACCTCACAGACGGGTTTTTTGTCCCATAATCTTTTACCAAAAAAAAAAGAAAAACAAATTTCCCGATTTAAAAGCATACAGCAAACACATGTCATCTAAGGTTGTAGGGCCCTGGGGGAAAGGGCATCCCCCATCAGGGAGCACAAACCCCAAACTCATTTAATGTTTTTACCCCCAGCTAAAAACATACCATCATAAAAAACCCGGGCCACTCTTTTCAAGGGTTTAACCCCCCCTTTTTTTCGGGGTAGCGGTATTAAACCCGGAATGAATGTTTCCCCAGCGCCTATAAGTAAAAATATCAATGACTGACTCCGGGAAAAAAAGGCCACAAAGAAATTCAGGGGGCAAAAAGTTTCCCCCCTGCGTTTTCAATGACCCCCAAAAAGTGACACACACGTTCAAAAGCTCACAGTTATGAAAATTTAAACTGTTCAACTAAACTTGCCCTTTTTTCTGAAATATTATCCAAAGTCCCTTCAATTTCCCCCTTTATTTTATCAAAAGGGTCGCTTAGAGTGGGACCCCTTTCTAAACCCCGTATCTCAAAAAATAAAAAATTTTTATTTTGCCTGTGGTTTTCCCCCAATAAAACGACGGAAAAAGGGGTTTTTTGACATGTAAAAACCCCAAACAACTTTTTCGGGGATAAGAGACTCTTTGTGATGGAAGGTCCATTTAAAAGTCCCCATCTCTCGCCAAGGGTTCCCCATAAAAAACCTTCACAAAAACCCTAAAAAAAAAGGAAAACGTTTTCTGATTTAACTTCCCCGTCATGCTTTTTTTTTAAAGGGGGAAACGTTACATGTAAGAACCCCCTGTTAAACTGTATCATTTCTGCAAATGTCTGTTTTCTGAAATAATAAATTTTGATAAATAACTCATTGGGAAGCATTTTATTTTTTTTTATTAAAAAGGGGGGGACCAGAGCGTTTCAACGCCGGGGTGGGAAAAAGGGGCTTTAAAAACACCCAAAAAACAAAAAACATGAAAATTTGGGAATTTTGATGTTGGTTTTTAAAAATTTTATTTTTCCCTGACCATACACCTGAAAAACAAAGCACATTTTTCCAGGACAACAAAGGGCTCTATATACAGCCCTGCCTATGGGAAATTTTAAAGTTAGATATAACCCTTTTGTTCGATTTCGAAATACAAATAATTTTTAATACATGAAATTTTGTGTTTCTTTTTTCTTTTTTCCCCTTTTTTAAAAATTTTTTATCTGTCTGTTTCTCTGTCCCGGGGTCTCTGTCGGGCTGCGTTTATGCCCTATTTTTTTTGTCTCTGTCTCGATCACGGTTCTCGTTTTTTAAAACCCCACGACCATGAACACTGGTGAATTTGGATATGGGGCAATTGTGGCACTTAAAGGGCCACTCCTAATTAATGGGGGAAAAAAAAAAAAAAATGTCATCGTTTTTGGGTAGGCGCAAAGCTCCCGCTACCCTAGGGGGGAATGGGAAAAAAACGTGTGTTTTTCGTTGTATGAAGGGGAGTTTAAAAAGTCAGGTGCTAACCCCCTCTAGCCCCCCCTTGATTTTGTGTTTTTTGGGTCGGTCCCCACGATAAAGACATGAAAAATGTGTCAACGTACAAGGTTTTTTTACCCTCCAAAAAGGGGAAGGGAAAGATCGGGGGACGGTTGGGTTTTCCCTTTTTCGCTTTCCGGGAAAAGACCTTGCTATGGGGGGAAACCCCAACCTAACACGCTATACTTCAAGGGGATTGCGGGCACTGACACAGCCAAACCCCACCCTATGTTTTATTTGGGATGATCAACTTTAAATGCTAACTCATACACACAAGTGACGTGTCAGAATCGAAAACAAACACACCCACACACATACACAAATGGTACTTGGGAAAAGGTCTTGTTGTGAACAACCCTCACATTTGTCTTGGGGTACACACCCAACCCCTGTTTTTAAGGGAAGGGGGGAACGGGGGTCCCGACGCACCAGACCCGGGGGATAAGGATTCATCCAAAACTATTTTGGCTGAAACCTTCAAATTTTTTAGGGAACAGGGCCCATGTTTAAAAAGCTGACTAAAACGCCAAAACACCGAACATTTATTATGTCACCGTGGATCAAACCCCCAAACCGTCAATGAAGGGCGGTTTTTTAAAAAAATGAGCGAGCTAGGGGGCGGGGTTGTAGAAATGGAATGAACAAAAAAAATTTAACTGGGCACTCCCACCAGATTGGTTTTTCGTCACCAAAATGCCAAGGTTTTCGAATGTTGCAGTTTTTTTTATGATTGTTTGGACAAATTTGTCAAAAGATCAGATTTTCAACTGTTGGAGATGGATACGGGTTCGCGGTAAAAGGGGACTTAGTCATCGAAGGTTTACAATCCCTACACCCTCCATGCGCCGCTTTTTCCCTTTACTACAATCGGTGGGGTTTCCCCTTTAAGCGGAGCTTCTTTTTTTTTTTATTGGGAATAGCGTTTCCCAAGTGATTGTGGTTTTTGATGAAATGTTCTAAAATCGTTTTATTTTTTTTTTCTTTTATCCCGAGGGGGGGGGTTAATCCAATTTTTTTGGGGGGGGAAACCCGTTTCCCCCCCCTCTTCGTGGGGTTTCCGGGGGGGGCCTTCGTTCTGTAAAAAATTGGGCTAACGTTAGAATTAAATTTTTTGCTTTTATTTTTTGTCCGTTTTTTTAGCCAACGATCAGCGAACAGAGGAAAACAGTCATTTAAAACTAATATCACGATGCCCCTGATGCAAAAAGATTTTTCTTTTTTTGGCACGCAAATACGTTGAATAGCCTTCCTATTCGAATTTAACATGTTCTGGTTTAAAAAAAAATTCACTTTTTAAAAGTTGAAAGACAGGGGTTTTAAATTACAGTGCATGTGTTTTTTCACGCTCTTAGGGCCTTTTTAAAAGCAGCACACATCGAAACACACATGCATTCACCGAGCACCTGTGGCAATCCCTTTGCCCCTGAGGGGGTTTTTAAAAGTAATGTCGAAACACGGTTAAGGGTGAGCGGGGAAAATTCGGCCTTTTAAGGGACGGGCGCCTTTTTTCAGCATGTGTTTGTGTGTTTTCAAACCCCTTTGGGGGACGGCCTAAACAAAACAAAACCAAAAACCAAAACCAAAAAAACCCAACAAAAAAGACACCTACAACCCCCAAAACCTTTTTCTTTTTAAAAAAAGGGAAACCCGTCTTTAAAAAGTCATCAAAATGAGCTGGTAAGGGGGGATAGTACACTTCGGGCCTTTTAAAGGGGGCCCGACTGCGTTTTTTTTTAGCAGGGGTTTGTGTGTTGTTTTCCCCCTTTGGGGCGGGCCAAAAAAAACAACAAACAAACAAAAAAAAGACACCAACTAATTTCCCCCAAATTTTTATTCTTAACATTAAAGAACCTCTAAAGAGTCAGTCAGGAAACAACGGGGAAGGGGAGGCAGGTAACTTCGGACCTTTTTTTTAAGGGGGGCTGACTGGTTTTTTTTTTTTTTTCACCTTTGGATAGGGCTTAACCCAAAAAAAAAAATCATTAAAAAACCCCGTCCCTTTTTTCTTAAAACTGATTTTCAAACCTCACAGGCCCAAACCCGTCACGCCCCTAGGGCTCTTCATAGGAACCCCATCGACTCGCCGATGTCATCACGGCCCCCTCCTTACAAAATGAATTTGCCCCTTTGGCGTTTCGACCCTTTTTGACCTCGCCACAACCACAACCGTTTACCACAACCGCTTTTTAAGGGGAGAATCCCCAACCCCACTACTAACCCGGGGGCTCGATCATGATCACGCTTTTGACTTTGAGTGGGCTACTTTTGTCTGGTCTCATGCCCCCCCTTGCGGGGAAACTCTGGGTGACTCCTTCCATTTTGGGGGGTCCCGCAGTGCACCCCCGTCCCTCTGCCCCCCCCAGCAGACCCCGGGCCGCAGGTTTTTATGGCACTGTTTTTTCTTTGGGCCCTGATTTGCTGTCCCCCCCCCCTGCCGTAAAATGTTGCGGGGGCTTTTGGGGGTCCCCGATTCTCCCTTTTTTGGTTTTTGGGGACTACCCAGACTACTTTTACATTCCCCTTTAGCACTTGGGGTTTGCCGCCATTTTTACCTTTCCCTTTAGCCAGGGGTACTTTTCATGACTTGGGGCAGGGGCCCCCGGTTTTTTTTTTCATGGGAAGGGGGCCCCAGGATCGTCTGTTTTTTCCCCAAATTCCCCCCAGGTTTGCATTTGAGGGGGAAGGTCATATCAATCCGAGAATGAAGCTGATCCTGAGGGGGCCATGTGCCAAATGGCTTCCAAATTGACTTCTTTGGGGGGGGTGCTTTTTCCCACGGTTTTCCTTGCCCTTTCTGGTCTGCTGGACTGCTTTTTGGAGTCTTTTTTGGTCTTCTTCTTTTCTCATCTCCTGAATCATCATATCTCTTTTGGCTTTTCCTTTGGCCTTTGACCACCATTCAGTTTTGGTCACCCCAGTCCTTGTCTGTTGGTCTGTGTGTGTCCTGTTATTTCTCTGATCTTGAGACTTTCTTTTGCAGAATCCATCGCCTCTTGAACTTTCCATTTTCTGCCTGTCTTCAGCTGGGGCTTGATTGCTTCTACCACCTTGTCTCCTGAGTCCTCCAGCATGCTTTGAAGTCTGATCTTCCCTGCTTTGTATTCCTCCAGGATGGATTTCAGTGGTAGTTTGAGCTTTGCTTGGCGACAGTACAGCGCGATGTCAGTCAGACAGGGTGGGACACCAAGCCATTTCCTTGTGAACTTGTTGATTTTGGCTTCCATTGCTTCCACTGTGCTGGTGCAGATGTCGTATATTATCAGAGGCCATGGGAGCTTTGGTATCAGAATGAACTGCAGACACCAGACCTTGTATTTGCCAGGGAGCCCACACTGGTCAATGGTCTCCAAGCCTTCTTCCGCCATCTGCTTGGTTTCTTTTGCTCTTTGTGTGTCTTTCAGCGTATCATCATACCATCTTCCAAGGCTCTTGACTGGTTCTTCTGTGACTGTAGGAATGGTTTGGTTGGCAACACTGAAGACCACAGATTCGGCCACTTTTCCTTTCCTCAGAGAACATAGTTCACGAAAATGAGGAGGCGGAATTTCCGCACGAAAGAGCAATATCTCGGGAAGAAGTGTTGCTCGCAATCAGAAAATTGAAAAATGGAAAATCTGCTGGCCCTGATGGTTTAATTGGTGATTTTTTTAATATTCTGGCGAGTCCGTCTTGAATTTCTTAGTGAAGTTGTTTAACTTCCTCTTTGATAGTGGTGTTTACCCTGACAGCTGGAAAGAATCTATAATTTTACCCTTGTTCAAGAAGGGTGATGTTAACAATGTAAATAATTATACAGGTATTTCACTATGCAATTATCTGTAGCAAACTTTACAGCTCGGTTACTAATAGTAGATTGCATGAATGGATAAATCAGAATAATATAACCGGAGAGCATCAAGCGGGGTTTTAAAAGAGGTTATTCTACAATTGATCATATATTTACCCTGCTTGCTGCTGTTCAGAAACAACTTGCAAAGAATCAGAAGTTATATGTTGCCTTTGTGGACTTTGAAAAGGCTTTTGATTCCATTCTCGAAAATTGTTATGGCCTGTTTTGTTAAAACATGGAATCAGGGGTAAGTTGTACTGTACGATAAAGACTATGTATTGCGAGGTAAAAGCAAAAATACGATCAGGCGCAAAATTATCGGAATTTGTCAAGTGTACAAGTGGAGTCAAACAAGGAGATGTCTGTAGTCCGATTTTTATTTTCCCTATTTGTTAATGAGTTAGCCTTGGAAATAATTGAAAATGGCCGTCGTGGACTAACTTTTGACCTTTTAGAATTGTTTATGCTGCTTTTTGCTGATGATATTATTATAATATCAGTATCCGTGGTTGGTCTCCAGAGACAACTAAATAATTTGTATTCTGCAGCAGGCAGACTAGAATTAAATGTTGATATGAATGAGACCAATATTGTTGTATTTCGTAAAAGGGGGATATTTAGCCCGTATGGAAAATGGACTTATGGAGGTGAGAGAATAAATGTGGTTAATGCTTACGAATACCTTGGTATTTATTTTACAACCAAACTTAGTTTTGGTTTTGCTTGTCAAGATATAGTCAACAGAGCGAAAAAGGCAGTCAATAGTATTCTTCATATTTTGTACAAGTTGGAGTGTAACTCGTTCAGTGTTTTTACAAAATTGTTTGATTCACAGGTACAGCCAATTTTACAATAAGGAGCAGAAGTATGGGCTTTTGACAAAGGTGCCTTAATTGAAAGAGTTCACCTGTCTGCGCTGAAGCGCTTTTTGAATGTTGACAGTAGAACGCGCAATGATCTGGTTTATGGTGAACTTGGACGATATCCAACTGATTTAAATTCATATTTGAAATGTATAAAATACTGGCTCAAGTTAACAAGAATGAATAGGATGCCCTTTAAAGGTTACAGGGTACTGTTGAGTTTAGATGATAATGGTAAAAGGACATGGGCTTCTCATGTTCGACAGTGTTTGAATTTATATGGATATAGATTTGTTCGGGATAACCAAGGTGTAGAATATATATCAGAATTTCTGAATTGTTTTAAACAGAGGATTATAGATTGCAGTGGCAGGACTGGCATGACCATATATATAATAGTGATAGATTTGCTCAATGTAAACTCTTTAAATCGACACATAGCTTAGAACCTTATATTGGGATAAAAATGAATAGATTTTTCAAATGTGCACTGACAAAATGTAGATTTCGCGTGTCTGATATCGCATGCCATCGCCTCAGGTATAGTAATGTTGTTGAAAATGAACTGATGTGTCGATTCTGTAACACAGCAACAAAAGATAAAATATATTTTTTTTGTTTTGCTGTCCTGCTCTGAGCAATCTTAGAATAAAATTTATTGAACCCAAATATTACACCGAACCATGTAATTTCAGGCTAATTCTTTTGTTGTCAACAAGGAATGAGAATGCGCTTTGGAATTTAGCCATGTATATTACGAAGCAAATAAGAGAATTCGGACAGTAATGGCTTAATGTACTCTGCTTTTTTAACATCTACATTTTTTCATGATTTCATTGTGTTACGTATTAGGAATGTTGCATGATGCATGTATGAATACCCCTTCAGTATGTGGCTGTAGCCTTAAACTGAATGAAACATTCCATTCGCATTCGCATTCTCTATCTCTGCCTGTCTCTCCGTCTGTCTGTCCGTCTGTCTGTTTGTCTGTCTGTTTGTCTGTCTGTCTGTCTGTCTGTCTGTCTGTCTGTCTGTCTGTCTCTCTCTCTCTCTCTCTCTCTCTCTCTCTCTCTCTCTCTCTCTCTCTCCTCTCTCCATTAGTCTTTTCCTTTCTTATCAAATATGTGTTACTGCATGTTGGAGTTACTGGAAAACTATTATGTTTACTTTTCAATATTTTTTTAATATATCTTTAAACATTGACATTCGGTGAATGTCATTCAGGCGATGGTTAAATTCACTGCAGGGGAGCGATTTCTTTTAGCATGTGTTCCTCTCCTGGGAGAGAACTCACCACGACAGATCCCAGAGTACGCCAGAAAGTTACTGCTGAAGGTTGGAATGATCAATATTATTTCTTCTTGCGTGTGTGTGTGTGTGTGTGTGTGTGTGTGTGTGTGTGTGTGTGTGGTGTGTGTTGTGTTGTGTGTGTGTGTGTGTGTGTGTGTGTGTGTGTGTGTGTGTGTGTGTGTGTGTGTGTGATATTGGAAATTGCTTGACCAACTTAATTGTTTCAGGGGAGGAAGATCACTTGCATAAAGAGAGAGAGAGAGAGAGAGAGAGAGAGAGAGAGAGAGAGAGAGAGAGAGAGAGAGAGAGAGAGAGAGAGAGAGAGAGAGATAGGGAGAGTCTCCAGAGAAAGCTGATATATCGTCTGGTCCTCAGCATGTGAAAAACGCCAGTGCATGTGACAGCCGTTTCGGTCTCTGGAGAGCTCATCAGGCTTACAAGTCGCAGGGCTGTATGATTACTGCAGCGCACTGTACAAAATGTTTCCCCACATGTTGGTCGTCTACTATCTTCCAATGCATATGTTAGCAACGACTGTAGGTGTGTGCGTGCGAGCGACCGTGTGTGTGTGTGTGTGTGCGTGTGTGTGTGTGCGTGCGTGCGTGCGTGCGTGCGTGCGTGCGTGCGTGCGTGGTGTGTGTGTGTGTGTGTGGGTGTGTGTGTGTGTGTGTGTGTGTGTGTGTGTGTGTGTGTGTGTGTGTGTGTGTGTGTGTGTGCACGCGCCCCCTTGCAAGCTGGTGTGTGGGCGTACGGGCGTATTTTCACGTGTATGTACAATGTGTCTATATACGTAAGAGTGGTGCATTGCTTTGTAGGAAGGATGAAACTAGATCTGACACAGAAATATGGACATCAGTATTGTTATGATCTCTATGGGTAAATTTCACTTTCAATTTTGTCACAAGATAGAGCGAGCCACATGTCGTGCTACTGTCAAACACAGGTAGGCTACTGACATTATGTTGTAATGGGATAAGTCTAATGCTGCAGACTGTATTATTCCTATATAGCTGTGCCACGTACAACTGATATAGCAACCACTCCTTTTCCTTAGGGAAAAAGGGCCAATATTGAAATTCACGACGTAGGATTCATTAAACAGGCTCAATGTTAAAGCATATTTTTAACTGAAGGAAACGTTCGTTCATGGACGAATAGCCTTGCCTTTCGTTTCTTAAAAGAAGTCAGATGAATGATGCTCTGCTCCGTACTGTTGGTTGTGATAGGACGGCTGCCGATGGTTCGTAAGAATTGGGCAGTCTGTTTCATGCAAGACAAGAGAGAGGGCATCCTTACTGTCAGCAACATGCGTGTGTCTGAAACACAGAGGAAACATGAAGAAATCCAACGAGGGCGTGCGATTTAGTACTGATACATACACTGTATTGTCACAAGCTGTCATGAACGACCGACGAAAAAGTTAGTCGTGAGATCAGACGGTTGTTGTTGTTCTTGTTGTTGTTGTTGTCAATGTTGTTGTGCTGTTGTTGTTGTTGTTGTTGTTGTTGTTGTTGTTGTTATTGTTGTTGTTGTTTTGTTATGAAGCCCATCAAATGAAATATAGACACTAACCAAAACATTGCAATAAAGAACACACAAATTAGCATAAAGTGAGGTAAATGAACATCTTTGCTCGCAGAAGTGCAGAAACATTTTCCCAGGTAAACTTCCAAAAGGGCGATTGTTTTCAATTAAACTTGGAGAGAATTTAGACAGACTGCGTTTTCTAGCTCTTTACTAATATTGTTTGCCGTATTTGAAGTAGAAAAGTAGTGAATGTCAATAGACAAGTCTAAAAAGTTCGTATTGTTAAGAACCACATTAGTTTTCAATTAGTTCTGCAATTTGGTATACACAAAAAACATGACATAAGAGTACATGTCCTTGCAATACATCGTTAATTTACTTTAGGCAGAGTAAATAAATACAGTTTGTCAGTTAAACGTTCTTCGAGCTAAGAGGGCAGTTGTTTGTTACTTACTTTAGGCACACGAAGTAAATTTGTCAACCCAAATTTCGTCCGACTTAGAACGAAGCTAATTTGCAGCAGTTCGGTTCGTCGAATTACTTTTTAGGCAGACGAAGTAGGTTTCTTAACTTAAACTTCAAACAAAGAAGGAAACTGATATGCAGTAGTTCGTCAGGTTACTCTAGGCAGACGAAGTAGTTTATTAACATACTTTCGGCCAACGACGTAACGTTTCTCAACTAACAGTCCATGTAACAAAGAAAGAAGTTAATTTGCAGCAGTTCAGTTCATCAACTCACTTTAGGTAGACGAAGTAGATTCCTCAAGTAAAAACTCATCTAACAACGAAGAAAGTCGAAAGCCGGGGGGGGGGGGGGGGGGGGGGGGGGGGGAGGACGGTGCACGCGCGCGCGCGCGCGTGTGTGTGTGTGTGTGTGTGTGTGTGTGTGTGTGTGTGTGTGTGTGTGTGTGTGTGTGTGTGTGTGTGTGTGTGTTTTCTCTCTCCCTCTTCGTCGTTGTTAAGATTTTTTCCTGCATTCTCTGACTATCGGTGTTTTTCTTCTATTTCCCTGACACGCATACAAAACCCAAACATCAAAGGTCAGTCTGGTCTTTCATAAACTGTCTAAACAGACATATGTGCACGTGTGCCTGTTTTTGTTTCTGTTATTGTTACCGTTGCTTCCTGTTCGTTCTCTGATGCTTCCAGAGTATTATTCTTTGCCTGTCTTGTGAGAAAAAAATGTAAATGCAATTTTTTGTTTATACTTTGAGTATTTGTCAGTTACCGCAATGGCACTTTTTTTAACCAAAGAGAAAAAATCCCATTGTATTCTGGCTCAGAAAAAAATTCGTAAATATGTATTTTTTTATACTGTCAGTATCATAGAACGGAATGCGATTTCATCCGTTTTAACTGCACTTGAAAACATGCAAACAGTACTTAATGCATCCCTTGACAAAGAACTATTGGAATCCAGACAGATCCACACACATCCTCTACAATCCACATCCCCTATCATTTT
>CM031596.1:92571520-92574020 GCA_018398815.1 Conus ventricosus
ACGACGCAGTAATATGTGAAGGTATAGTGTCATTAGAAGAGACGACATCTGCTCTCAAGAAGATGAAAAATGGCTCTGCTCCAGGAAGCGATGGCTTAACAAACCGAGTTTTACAAGTTTTTTGGTCAAAATTAGGCAGTGTTGTCACTAACTCCTTTATTGAATCCTTAACAGTGGAAGCCTCTCATTTACACAACGGCAAGGCATAATAACCTTTTTCACAAAGGTAAAGACTTAGATAGAGATAAACTTAACAACTGGAGACCCATCACTCTTACAAATTCTGATTATAAAATTTTGGCAAAAGTACTCTCAGAAAGACTAGGCATAACTTAGTTAACGAAGATCAAGTTGGATACATAAAGGGAAGGAATATAGCAACAGTGCTAAGAACCATCGATGATGTCACACTATTTAAATAAAACCGGAAAGGCAGGGTACTTATTAGCTATAGATTATGAAAAGGCCTTTGACTCCATATCAAAAAAAATATCTTTTACAGTATTCAAAGTTATGGGATTTGGGACCGATTTCCAAAGATGGGTGCACATTTTAACAAATGGTAACCAAAGTAGTATCAACCATGGAGGTTGGTTGTCTGAGCCATTTAATGTAAGTTGTGGAATAAGGCAAGGCTGTCCCCTTTTCCCCTTTAGCGTTTGTTTTAGCTGTGGAGCTCTTAGCTGCAAAGATAGAAAAAGTGAAGTAACGGGTATCCAAGTGCCAACAAGGCACCGTGCAAATGAGCAGTATATTAAAATAAAACAACTCGCTGATGACACCACCCTATTCTTAGATAACAAAAATGACATGATTGTATGTTTGAATATTCTGAAAGCATTCGAAAAGTTCTCTGGTCTTAAGCTAAATATAAATAAAACCAAAGCTATAAGAATGGGCAGGAGAATAAATGAAAACAATCTGCCTTTCCTCTATAGTTGAAAGAATAAAAATACTAGGAATTTATTTTGAAAAAGATAAAATGGCCAAAAACATTGAAGAGAACTGGAAAGGCAGAGTTG
Organism: Conus ventricosus; assembly: GCA_018398815.1. Taxonomy (NCBI): domain Eukaryota; kingdom Metazoa; phylum Mollusca; class Gastropoda; order Neogastropoda; family Conidae; genus Conus; species Conus ventricosus. The sequence continues at coordinate 92,572,543 of CM031596.1, forward strand.
ATACCATAGAAAAACTAATAAAGACCTGGAGCAAACGAGATATTAGCATTCATGGCAAAATAACAGTTATTAAATCTTTTTGGTTAGTCAACTAGTCTTTGTGATGCAGTCAATTGGTATTCCAATGAAGTCTTGCAGAAGATAAATACGATGTTATATAAATATTGTTTGGCAAAAGAAACACAGTAATCGAAAAGCATTCGAAAAAAGTGAAAAGGAAAGTAATGGAAGCAGACTATAACTCGGAGGTTTAAAAATGGTTAACGTAATGGAACTCCGCAAAAACTGTATGTAATATTGCATGGCAGGAAATGTTTTCTGCGACAGAACGAAAATTGGAGTAAGATTCCGAAGTTGGCATTTAAACAAAATAATTAGTAATGAATAGCATATTTAAGCTTAACTGTAATGCAATGCAAGTGCAAGCAAATTGAACGAATAACAATGAAAATTTGGAGAAATGTAGTTACTATTTATTTGAATAATAAGAGAAAACCCAAGCTAGAGGAAATAACACCAAAGTAACTTTTTAGATCAAATGTATTTATAAATGACTTGATAAAAAAATAAAGGCAATATATTATATTTTCAAGAATGGAAAAAAGGGAATACAGTTTGTCAGAGACATTGTATACATTACTGAAAATAGATTGCTTAATCTTCAATGAATGGAGACAGTTTTAGGAGATCGTAAATGCAAATACAGTTTTTGAATACAATGCAACTGCGAAAACGCTCTGCCATCATCATGGCTGGAGTGGATTTATGAAAACATATATTATTCTTGACAATGTTAACCTCTGCTGACTAGCGAAGCCCGTCTGTTTTAACACAAAACCAAAAGAAATAAAAAATTTTTTTGCTGAGCAAAGGAATATTGAGTACGTTATTGCAAACGGTCAAGGACTTTTGGCGTAGAAAACTCGACATTGAAGTAGACGAACACATATGGCTAACACCAAAACTCTACAAAAGAGTAAGGCTGTATGAACTGCAATGGAAAATAAACCACAAACATTTACCCGACTAATATTCTTTTGCAAAAAAATGAAAGTATCAGAAACTAACAAGTGTGATAACGTACAGATGAATTGATTTATTGAACATTCTTTCTACTGCCTCCATCAACAAAATGAGGAAATATAAAGAAATAATTAATTTCATCGAGAATCGATAAATCTCTAAAACTGTCGTTAACTGACGTTCTCTTTGGAGTCCATAGAGACGATATAGGTAAACAGGTAACAAAATCGATTAACCACATTATATTAGTATGGGAAAATTCCATTAGCATTGCACGTAAAACTAAACAATTGATGCAATGCAATGATTTTCGGATCAACACGTAGAACTGAGAAAAGCGTATAAATCATTTTATAAACTGTATAAGTAAAAAGTGACAGAGATTTCAGAAACCTGCGTTTGACAACATCGGAACCTGGAGATGTAATTCTCCCCGAGAGAAAAAAAAAATGAAG
>CM031596.1:92581520-92583000 GCA_018398815.1 Conus ventricosus
TAATGACAAATACCCCCTTTCCCCAAAACTTCATCAGTCTAATGCAACCTAACCCTCTATCCTAGCTGTTCAGTTGAAGTCTGTAAGCTATTGTTGTGTTTATGTGAATAAAATGAAATCATCAGCAAGCAGTAATATAATTAATTTGTGATCTACATTAAATCTGGAACCATGTCTTCCATTACTATCTTCTTTTTTTTTTTAATATTCTACTGCCTGCTCGTTTATGAGCAAAGTAAATCGCTTATCAGCAAATGAAACAAAATAGGATTGCAAATAATTATTTTCATGTTTAACCTCTCTTGTAAAACGTTATCAGTGTGTTCCATTATATTTTAATCTTCCTTTGATAACACTATACAGGCTTCCAATGCATTTTCAACAAGTTTTCAGGAAATCCCGTTATCATTTCTTTTCTTTCTTTCTTTCTTCTTCTTCTTCTTCTTCTTCTTCTTCTTCTTCTTCTTCTTCTTCTTCTTCTTCTTCTTCTTCTTTTTTGTTGTTGTTGTTGCCGTTGTCGTCGTCGTCGTCGTTGTTGTTGTTGTTGTTGTTCTTGTTGTTGTTGTTGTTGGCATCGTCGTCGTCGTCGTCATTGTTATTGCTGTTGTTGTTCTATTGCTGTTGTTGTTTTCAATAAAGCGGACTACAATAGATTTCTGTTGACCTATTGAAATGCCTGTCTAAAGTCAATAGACGGCATATACATCTTTCGAATGAGACTTATGATTAAGAGAGAATTTTTTCAGTCTATGTTCAGACTCTGCATGGTAATCATCGATTCTATCATTGTATTATAACATCTTGCAATCTCCGATTCACAACGGTGCTGAATACCTGTCACTGATATTAGACTGTGAAATACCCCTCTAATCATTTGCATTGTTTACGTTACCCTTCTTTAGGGTGGAAGGGCCACAGGATCGTAGCGATTTCTTTGAATGTTCTCCTATCAGATAATGCATAAAAGCTTTAAAACTTGCTTTCATATACCAATTTTGACGTCTTTAACATTGTCATTCCAGTCACCATCACCATCCTCATCATTATTATCGTTTTCTCAATTGCCCTGCTTTGATGAACTACGAGTCGCTCTCATTAATTAATCTACGCAGTCATGCTGTTATGTTTTACATTTAGTCCGACCAGCCGTGCCCATGACCGCTGGGATCGGTTTTAATAGTCCTCTTTTTGGATGCAGGATACTCTCGAATACAGTCCTTAATCACAATCCTAAGCATTGCTGACGTCCACACCAATACGTTCGAGAGAAGAATGCAGTTTATCTTGAATTTATGTCTTACAAACTCTCATGTAAAATGTATTACCACATTCCTCACTTCATCTATTTTTTTCTGTTGATGTGCAACATCATTTCGTCTGGTTTCATATGAATCATCATGACAAAAAGTGACAATATTCACCAGGAAATTAATCAGATTCAATTCGGTCAGCAATACTCAATTCGGAGAAGTCGTATAAT
>CM031596.1:92588100-92613100 GCA_018398815.1 Conus ventricosus
TTACCCCCACTCCCTTTTTTTTTTTTTTTTTTTTTTTTTTTTTCTGCTGTCCCACTCTCTGCGCCACCTCAGAGGCAGTGCACCCACGGCGGTCATTCCGACACCCCGTCCACAGCCACAGCCCGGTCGGCCCCGCCGCAGCCCCGGCACCGGCAATCCACAGGAAGCAGTCAATGTCAAGTCGTCAAGAGGCAACCCACCGGAGGAGACACTGCACTGCTGCCGAGTCACTTCGGTGGTGTTCAGTGGCGCCTGTTCTGATCTAACATACGCAGGACACCACCTACTAAGCCCCCTACTGACGACAATAATTGCTTAGTCGCGGAGCCGGCGTGAGTGAGCTCTCCCTCCGGAGGGCGCCACCACGTCCGTCCAACGACAGCCCCATGGACTCGCCGATACCGGTGACCTCGACGGAACCAAACCAAGGCCACAGACGTGGAGAGGACATCGAAATTGAGGTCACCATGAGAGCAGGGCATGAAGGGCCACAGAATTTGAGACTTTTATTATGCTGATCGATGATAATGAGGATGATTAAGATGATGCTACGGATTTCCGTTTCGGTCTGAGACTACATGACAGGGCTGTACTCTACGCTTCCTTTCATAATATATCCCGGCGTCAACCAGGCCCGAGAGATACAGGCACCTGCAGTGTTGGTCAGGAAAATTGAGCAACACTCTCAGAAACGCATCCATGAAGTGGATGAAACTCGACTGTGTGGTCCCAGTCTTCCCAACTGAGTCCGCAGCAACTCAACTCTGGGTAGGAGCCGGTCGGGGCAGAAAAATTACCCCCACTCCGTTGTTTGAATGTTTCTATCATGAAAACACACTTTTGGCCTGCATCCTCCATTCACACCCATTTTTGTGTTATGTACAGCATACGTTAAACACAGATCTGTCTAGGCATCTGAAAATGAAAGTTTACATGCCATGCTAAGTTCCGCTCATCTCAGAATCACTGAGGATTTATTAATCTAATTACTAGCCCTGAATCCAAAACCTCAATGTATTATTTGTCATTCAAGAAAGACATTATGGTCAGAGAAGCAAAGATGTTTCCCTCTCTCCAGTTGGTAAACTGTCTTCATAACCACAACTGTGGCAATGATACCTTTCACATTTTAGACAAAACTTCGTCGCCATCAGATTGTTTGGATGACTGGTTGGTTCAGCAGTAGAGCACCAGTTGGTGAGAGGCTGAGGGTTTGAATCCCTCGAGTGCCGAATGTAAAAAATGACAATGTTGCTGTCATTCTCATGTTCTGTTGCTCTGGTGGTATCAGTATAATGTCCAGTGTATTAAAGCGGTTTGGGGAAAGGAGTGAAGCTCAGTATAAAGCTGCATTGTAACATACAGTTTGTTTTGATTCATATTCCCCAGACTGTCATGCACATTGATTAGATGTTCAGTATATGTAGACCCATTGTCTTTGTTGGCAATGAACATATCGCTAACATCAGACAAAGATAAACATGTTGACAAAGAATAAAAAATGATTTCGAAACAGAAAAAAAACGTGGAAAAACCATAACTTGACCCAAGGAGATCTCAACGTTGTGAATATGGCCAAACATAGGCCCTCTTCCTACTAAACTGGTTCAGGTTGGCATGGAAGACACTGGTCTTTGGGAAAAAAAGAAGATGAATGGTTATCCAACCATTCACAGGGGAGTGTCTGTACAGATTATTTCCTATTGTAATGGTATCTCCGGGTCGATATCATCACCTCACTAATGCCGGGAAGTGTTTGGTTTCATCCTGGCGTTCTAATTTTGGCATTTCTGTCTGCCCAAGCGCGCAGATGTGGTAGGAAATTGATGAAGCGATCATCAGATCATCCAGTTACAGGGAGGACGCCATGCAGTGGAATCAGCCAGTAAAGGCTTTAAAATAGCAGCCCTTTCCAACCCCCTTAAAGGATTAAAAACAATATATGTAAGATAGCATCTCAAACGTCTCAGCAGCACATCATCACACCATCTCAACGCCACATTCTACATCACCACAATCAAATGAACAGCTGTGCCTGGTCGTTTATTATACACTGACAGCTTCCTATATAAGCTCTGCAGCAAAGAGACAACGCCAAATACTTGGCTGATGTGATAGGGAGATGCAGAGAGAAGGAGACTGAAATGGACAGAACAGTTTTATTAGATCATTTTACAACTTCAAAAGTCTATGCCAGAATTGTGGAAGACCTAACAAGTCTTAAAGCCATTCTCGGACTGCTAAGATAGATATCGACAACCAGAATACAAGTAAAAGCAATTATAGAAAGAATAAAACTAAAAAAGAGAGGAAAACTACTAAATACATAAATGAACATAACAGTCTTATGCCGTAGTGAAAGCCGAAATGTATCTGGAAAACAAGATCTCTGCTGCAACATGGGATTACCCAGACATGAAATATATCAAACTGATTTATGCCCTAGCTAAATTTAACTGAGTGTAAAAGAAAGCTTGACTTTGGAGATGAAGTTGGTTGCAAGATATCCGACTGTTCCTGCAAAGGCGATGAATATCAATGCACATTTGTAATTATACTGAATCAGGCACGTCCGCGCTTTCTCCTTCAGCCTAATCACTTGTTTAGGCAGCACAGTCACCGGAAGAGCTGGGGACAGAAGGGAGTGTCTTGTGGCAGACAATATATTTTCCTCTCTGTGGCTGACTGCATGCTTACAGTAATCACCTGTGGCGTAACCACACAGGTTACTGGCTGACAATCTTCTTATGCAACATTCCAGAGTCAGTGACTTCGGACTAATCCCTCATCTGCTGTCCGCATAGAATGAAACATTCCTGGGGGTTGATTCTGGTCGGCTGATTGGCAATCACACACACTATGTAACAGAATAGGTGATGGAGTTTTCAGTGAATAAAATTCGATGTCTTTTGTTGTTTGTAATGTTGTTGTTATTGTTTAGAATCTCATTTCTCAACCCGTTTTGTTAGTTTGTTTGTTTTTTGACCACTTTCTATAACATATTATTCTATGTGTTATCCGCTAAGTATTGGGAGAATTGCAAAATCGATTTCATAATGATTTGCGTTAGAATCATCGTCATCATCGTCATATCATCGTCGTCGTCGTCGTCGTCGTCATTATTATAGTTAGTAGTAGTAGTAGTAGTAGTAGTAGTAGTAGTAGTAGTAGTAGTAGTAGTAGTAGTGGTGGTGGTGGTGGTGGTCGTCGTCGTCGTGGTGGTTGTGGTGTTACCAGATCTACAAGTCCTTTAGATCCTCGGAATAATACAAGGGCGAAGACATCCTTTCACAAAGGTCTAAGAAAGTGCTGAACAGCAGTGCTACCACTGCCGAGTGTTCAAAGCCTTAATGACAAACGAAGTCATGGTCCATTAGCAGTCCCACGAGTAGTACAGAAGAGGATGATCTAGTATATATCTTCGATTCCATTTGGTTCTATCGTTCTTTTCCTCCTAAACAAAACTGCAAGTGGTGAGTCTTTCATCCTTTGGTTGAAAGTATAGATTCTTTCTTTTCTGATTGAAAGTAGCGATGGATTTATTCTTTGAAATCCTCAATAATGACCCAGAGTTCTAATGATCTATCAGTATTAGTGAAAATCGTTGTGTTATCTATGAATGAAACAGACGTCATGATACTATATATATTTTACAGGGAATGGAATGTTACACTCATTCACACTAATATAACATGAATAAGAAAGTAAGGAGCGAGTGAGCAAGCAAACGAGACAGACAGACAGACAGACAGACAGACAGACAGACAGAACAAGTATGTCAAAAAATCAAATAAATGTTCCTTTGCACTATGCCCCCCAAAAGGTACCATAACATCCGAGTATCCAAAACCAAAAGGATTTATAACGTGAATGCATTAGAGTACTCTCTCTCTCTCTCCTCTCTCTCTCTCTCTCTCTCTCTCTCTCTCTCTCTCTCTCTCTCTCTCTCTCTGTCTCTCTCTCTCTAGTATGCACACACACACACACACACACACACACACACACACACACACACACACACACACACACACACACACACACACACACACACAAACACACATGTACGCACGCACGCACGCACAAGGAGGGAGAGAAATAGACACAGACAGACAGACAGACAGACAGACAGACAGACACAACAAGTATGTCAATAAATCAAATAAATGTTTCTTTGCACTATGCCCCTCAAAAGGTACCATAACATCCGAGTATACAAAACCAAAAGATGTTTTATAACGTGAATGCATTAGAGTACTCTCTCTCTCTCTCTCTCTCTCTCTCTCTCTCTCTCTCTCTCTCTCTCTCTCTCTCTCTCTCTCTCTCTAGTATGCCACACACACACACACACACACACACACACACACACACACACACACACACACACACACACACACACATGTAAGCACGCACGCACGCACAAGGAGGGATAGAAAAGACAGACAGACAGACAGACAGACAGAACACATAAGATGTTAAACGCTCCCTAAGGACACAGAACAACTAAGTACTATGGAAGAACAGGTATGAGAATTATGGAGATAGTTCACAAGCTAAATGGCACAAAGTCTACGTGTACTTCCCGAAATACTGTTACGCTTCTACCGAAACAATACAATAAGTTTATTTTGGCACCTCCAGACAATGTCGTGAGACATAGAATGCAGAGTTACTGAGGAAAGTTAGCGAACAGCATGGTCACAAATCCTCCTGCCAGTCCCATAACACCGGGTGAGGGTTGTTGATATAGTACCGATGGCTTCCTAACTATATCCTTCAATGTGCCGCAGTTCCACGTGATTCTCTCACAGCTGATGAAGGCCAGGCCCATCCACTGCCTGATTCCGATTTTACACATCTTTTTTTCCCTGCCTCTTCTTCATTTTCCTTATTTTCTCAACTCTGCGTTCTGGTTCTGTCGACTGTTCTTCATGCATGTCCCTAACATTTCATCTCTCTCACCTTGACAGTGATGGTCAGGTCGCCATAATCATGGCCTAGTGGCCCACTAAACACTATTACAGAGTTCTTGATTTGTTACGTGAATTTTGTACGAAAGACCAAGAGCTCCCAAATATAGAGTAAGTCACAATGAACTAATGCTGTCGCGATAACACAGAACTAAGTCAAAACATTCACTATTGGAGTCACTGTACATTGGAATAGGTCATCATGCGACATGATTCGGAGTTAAAATGGACACTGCTACGTCTAAAATCTACCAAACAAGATGAAGGATGGGTGGGGTTTTGTTTCATTTTATGTGTGCTGTTATTACACAGCTAGGTCATGTTCGCATCTGTGTGACAAGGGGTCAGTTTCAGAAAGGATATTTTCCCAGTACAGAAATGAGGTTGGGGGAAAACATGACACTCATTATAGAATTACATTCTACATATGTTTCATTGTCATAAATTGTAGCAATGTTCATTTCACTGACGTTTATTCTAGAAACACAGAAGGCCCATTGCTGGGAAATCTTATTTTCTTTCTTTCTGCGTACGCAGGCTGATGCTCCTGCGGACACTGCCTGTATAGACAGGCAGCGGAATTTTGTGTGTATGACCGTTTTTTTTTTAATCCCGCCATTAAGGCAGCCATACTCCATCTTCGGGGAAGGTGCATGCTATGTGTAACGTGTCATCTATACCAACGGCCAAACTGGCCTTCTCTTCCGAAAGTTGGTGATGGGATTTTACGTGTGTGCAAGATGTTGTGCGTGCGTTCACACACGGAACCTTGGTTTCTAGTCTCATTCGAAGGACTGTATGGGGAAAGGAGTCAGAACCAATGTTAACTCCGAGGGAAAAATCCCCCTGTACCGAAATTCGAACCCGCAACCCCAGGATCACGAGTCCGGCGCTCTACCAACTGAGCTTTTCCGACCCCCTGCTGGGAAATGATTACAGTATGACGTGAAAGGCTACCCATCACTTTTTTCAGAGTGCACATACATATACAAACACGCGCACGCACGCACGCACGCACGCACGCACGCACGCACACACACACACACACACACACACACACACACACACATACACACACACATGGCAACGTACAATTTATTTTAAATGTCTTCTGTCGATATGCGTAGCTGTGATGAAGATTAAACAGCAAACAAACTTTTGTGCATGATTATTGAATATGTCGACCATTGCACAAGAACATGAACAAGGATATGAGTTCGACTTTTCTAAAATCCTTAGTCGCAGAAAAATATCTTGGGATGGTTTTATTTTTACTGAAGAGTTTATTTTATTTTATTTTATTTTATTTTATTTTATTTTATTTCATTTATTTATTTATTTAATTATTTTTTTTATTTTTTTTATTATTATTATTTTTTTTTTTTTTTTGGGGGGGGGATAACACATCCTAATGAATTAAAAAAAACAACCCAAGCAATGGACCTAAAGGATACTTTTTAACAGCACATTCTGGTCGATGCAATAAGGTCGGAAATGGCAACATATAGCTGCTGATTGTTTTTCATTAATGCTGTGTATATTAATAAAGAATACACAGGGAGAAAACAGTTATTTTTTGTTTTAGCACTTGAATGAACCATTGCAACAGAACATAATAAACAATAATCTCATGTCTCCATTGCATGTTTTCTATGATTGATATTATCATCAAAGTGTATATTTAGTGTGATAACGTTTCCCCCACATTGTCTTGCAAATTGCCTGGGAATCTAGTAATGCAAATACATTTGTCTTTGTTGACAATTAATGGATCTCGACCAGTAGAAAAAGACAAAGATGTGGACAAAGAAAGAATAAGGAATCTCAAATAGAAATGGAAAACAATCATGGCTAGATCGAAGGAAATCAAAGCGTGATGAAGCAGATCGAACAAAGGCCCTCGCCTTGCTGCTATGATTTAGGCTGGCATATGAGATAGTTGTCTCGGGAAAAGGATGATGAATAGTCATTGAACCATCTACAGGCAAGTGCCCGTCCCGGACATTTCCCATTGTATGGGTATTATCAGGTCGATACCATCAGTTCATCAACGCCGGAAAGCATTTGGTTTCTTCCTGGCATTCTAATGCTGACATTTCTGTCTGCCCAATTTCGCGAATGTGGTGAGGAATCGATGAAACGATCATCAAAGTGTTCACTTACAGGGATGGTGCCAAACAGGGAAATCAGTGAATAAAGACATATAAATCAGTGAATAACAGCCCCCCTCTCCCTCTTGAAGAGTTGAGAAAAGGAAATGTGAGATAGCATTTCACAGCTCTGTGTAGACACATCGTTGCTCATTCTCGACACCAAAGCTTGTTTCACTGAAATGAAAATAAAACAGCTCTGATCGTTTATTATTTACATCCAATATAACCACTGCAGTAAAAAGACAGCATCAGGTAGCTGGCAATGTAGTAGGGAAGACAAGGAGAATGAGACAGAAAGACAGACATTATAGTGGGTGTTCTTAAACTATTTTACAACTACAGAAGTCTATATAAAAATTGTTGAGTTATCAAGCCAATGCTCAAGTGGTAAACATGATAATAGGCAGTCAGCAAACAAGTAGAACGTGAATGAAAAGAACGAAAATTCGAAGAAAAACAAAGTAGCAAATACGCGAATGAATATAAAAGTCTTATGAAACATAGTTCAGAAAGTCTGCCCATGTCATGACTAATCCAGCGATCATCAAATCAAACCTAAAAGCAAGATCATTGCTGCTACATGGGTTCACCCTAAACCTGAAATATACAAAAATTCCATTTTTTGTCTTGACTGATTTAACCTGGGTGGGAAGAAAAGCTTCACTCTGAAAATGAAGTTGGTTGCAAGATTTCAGGCTTTTCCAGAAAAAGGCGATGAATATCGATGCGCATCAGCATCATGCTACACCAGCCAGCCAGATTACTTTTTAATGCAAACACCAGAAGAACAAAGGTCATGAGGGAAGGCTTTGTGGCAGGCCATGTGTACCCATCCTCTGTTGTCGATTGCAGCATCTTTTGTCTGTCCCCGTCACTATTTCTCCATCACCGTAGGGCTCGGAAGTAGCTGGTGAATGTTGCTTTAGGGTTTACTGGCATATCTGCTTGCCTGACCAGCACAGGGGAATTTTAAGGTGAAGGAGAGTTGTGCTGTCCGTTTTCAACCCTCCTGTCTTCTGTGGCTCGCTGTCCCACAAGTGCAGTAACTGCCACGTGTAAACTCAACCCCAGGAGGTGCAGCTTTGTGCTTTGAAATATCTGTCTCCTAGTGGGATGGCTGACCAAGGCTGAAGAGCTCCCTCTGCCCTGCTATTTTCCCATAGCTGGGGGTTTGGGTCATGAACGCCAGGGCATGTCCACACGCTAGAGGGCCTGCATGTTGCATGTTTAGGGGCCAAACCTCCTCCAAATCCCTTGTAGTTTGGCCTGGAGCTGCAAGGTACCCAGTGGACATGTGTTGCCATGCAATGGCACTACATAGGGCTTGTAGTGGAGAGGCCGTTTACTGGCAGTAGAGGCGTATGCTCTCAGCTCTCTTTTTGCAATGCTATTTCACAGTGGTGATAGTCAGTGATGGAGGTTAAAAGTGAGAGGTGACAAGTGCGCAGACACTTAGACAGCACACTAGGTACTTCACATTACCAGAAACACACATACATACATCTCATATATATATATATATATATATATATATATATATATATATATATATATATATATATATATATATATATATATATATATATATATATATATACATGCATACATACATACATACATATACATGCATACCACCACTGATCTCTGCATAGTAGTCAATACTGTAGGTACCAATGGTACAAAGTACCAGACAGACGCCAGCTAGTGCCTTTGTGAATCCAAGAAGCAGAGAAGCAACGGTAGAAGCCTGTCCTGCTCAGAGTATTCAGCATCGATCGTGGGTGGTCTGATGCATCGAGAAAACGTCGGCAACCTGCAGCGATACATGGCTCGACCCAGCCCATCGTCCACCGTCCCTGGCTGGCCATCTTTATGCATGAAGCCCTCATCAATTGTCTCTACCTCAAACGGCGCTGACTGGCACATCACAACGGGATTTTATCTCAGACCATTTAGACAGACTTACGTGCTTCAGCGTCACGCGATGCATGAGACGGTCAACACCCTTCGTCATGGCTCTGTCGTCTTCCACCAGTTTTCAGCTTGTGACTAATCCAACCTCTGTTGAGGTTCGACTCCACTGATGCATATTACTTGAAACGTTCATATGTGTGTGTGTGTGTGGGGGGGGGGGGGGGGGTCCTTTCTTTCTTTCTCGCTGCTTTCTTTCTTTCAATGTTTCTTTCATGCTGCACGTTTAAAACATCCGTCAGAAAATGAGTTGTCATTAAAAAAAAAATAATAATAATAGATAAAAGAAAATAAAAAGAAAGAAGAAGAATAACTTTCTGGTGCTGCCAAGTTGTCAAGACACAATGTTACTGACTTAATTAGTAACTTAGTTGCCATGCAAACATGGTTGCTAACTCCCATTCACCCCCACCCTCGCTCCCCTAACACAACCCCCTCCCCATCCCCAGCGCATTCCTGAAGCTTTCTTCTTTCTGTCATGTCCTTGAAATCTTTCATAAAACCTCTTCGGTCGTGGTTCATACCCACCTTCTTTTTCTCATGGATCATTAATGTAATGTAATGTAACATACAGTCCAAAAACGAAATCTACGTTGTTCGATGCTGGAAAGTAAATGTCATCATAGAAGCAAGGAAGTTTACCTTTCTTCAGATTTCAAGTTACTACATGACCACGATGAAGTCAGTGTGCGGCAAAACTTCCTCTCCATCAGTTGTCTTAGGTAGCTGGTCGGATCACGAGTAGAGCATTGAGATCATCAGAGGTAAAGAGTTTGAATTGAATCCCTCTTGTGTCTATCGTAAACTGGCCATTTTTGTCGTCCATCTTAATGGTATCAGTATGGTTTAAGAGAAATACTGTATCCCAGCGTTGCTTGGATAGATCTCCCTTTGGCCACATTATGTGTCCAAGATAACAATACACCAGAACCTTGCTGTCTCTATATCATACGTTTTATAAGCGATGTTAACATCACGATACACATTCAGTACTACACATTTCCCCAGAAAGGGGAAGTGATCTTAAACATTGAATAAATTTCATAGTTGTTAAAAATAAATATGAATTAAACAGTAGATAATAAAACAATGGAAAAAGCAATGTAAGAAACTGGTCACAGGGTAACGGAGGATGAATTGTTATCAGACTATTCACAGACAAGTGCATGTCCAGGACGTTTCCTATTATGAAGGTATTTTTAAGTGGAAGCCATCAGTTCATCCACGCCAAGAAGCATTTGTTTTTGTTTTTAACTGGCATTTGTTTCTTTTCCTAATGTTGGCATTTCTATTTGTCTTGGCGCGCGAATGTGGTTAGAAATAAATAAAACGATCATCAAAGAATCCATTTACAGGGAGGGTGCCAATGAGGGGAATCAGCAAATAAAGGCCTTGAAATAGCAACTCACCTTGAGACAGCCGAAAAGGAGATGTGAGATAGCATCTTAAACCCCCTGCAGACAGATCATTGCACATTCCCGACATCAAATTTTACCACTTCTCGGAGATGCAATAAACAGCTATCTCTCATCATTTGTTATTACGCACTGGGAGCATTGTCTCTTGGTGCGACAGCAAATAAACAGCTCTGGGCAGTGTAGAAATGTAAAAGGGTAGACGCAGAGAGAGAGGAGAGAGAGAGAGAGAGAGAGAGAGAGAGAGAGAGAGAGAGAGAGAGAGAGAGAGAGAGGAGAGAGAGAGAGAGAGAGAGAGAGAGGAACAAAGTGTGTTATTAGTTTATTTCACGACTTCAGACATTTCAATCAGAATTACACAAGCATTACAATTAACCAAGCCAATGCCAAACTGCACTAAACTAATAGCTGGTAATCAGAAAAAAACACACAGGAATATTAACAGACAGAACAAAAATTAAAAGAGAAGCAAATTTAGAAGAAAATAAATGAATCAAATAATCTTACAAAACTGAACTCAGTCATGACTTGAACAGTGAACAGCAAAATAAGCCTAAACGCAAGATGTTTCTTTCTAAACCAGTTTGCTCTACACCTAAAATATAGCCCCAGGCCCAAAACTCATTGTTGTCCTGGTTGATCTCAGTTAAGTGAAAGAAACGCATGACATTGACAATTAAGCTGATCACGATACATTCGGCATTTCACGAAAGGGCTACAAGCAGTGGTGTACATTTACAATAACTTTGAGTCAGGCACGTTTTCCTGTTCTCTTTTTTGTCACATCACTGAAGACAACACAATCACCGGAAAAGAAGGGTGCATAAAGGAAGGCTTTGTGGCAGGCTGTAAGTTCTCTTCCTCTGTAGTCGAGTGTATGCTTATGGTAGTCCAAAATGCAATGCATTTACACTACACAAAGTTTCGTCTTCCCTTTCTAGATACATTATCTCTGCATGTGTAAGAAGATGTTCATACCCAGACAAAATCAGTTTCACCAACGCATTGTGGGTATTGGGTTATATAATTGGTTTCAATCAACTGTAGCAACACTCTCTCTGATGTCGTCAATTTCAGAAAAATACCAAATCCACTGCTGCCGGATAACTACAATATGACGAGAAAGACTGTTGTCCTGTTAACGTCTAGAAAAGAGTATACAAGCGTAATCATAGTAATATAGCAATTATGGATTCTTATACTGCACTCTATTCAGGAAACTACTAATGCAATAAAACAATGCATTTCAACTGTACGTAACATATTACAACACTGTTACACATATATACATACACACCAGCATGCACCAAACAAACAGTGCATACAAAAAATGCAAGCAAACAGATTTCTCAACATTTTCAAATGCATACATACATGCACGCTTACAACATCAAACATAGCATACATGTGCAAATCACATATTGATCAGACGGACATGCCACATCCAGACCATTTGTTGAGAGAAGAGGTGAGTTTTGAGGCCAGATTTAAATGATGCGAGAGAAACCGAATGCCTGAGGTTGTCGTCACTAGGTCTTGAAAAGAGAACAGATCTCTGTTCGTATATCTTAAATTTAGTATGAAGGATCTTGAGAAGCAGAGGATCAGAAAAAGAACGAAGCTTGCGGGACGGAGTATAGATGAGTAGGAAATCAGAGAGATACTTTGAACTAGAGTCACTGACAACAGAAAACGTCAGAGCAGACAGCATATAGTCTATTTGATCGGATGTAGGCATCCAGTGGAGATAGTAAAGAGGAAAAACATGGTCAGTTTTTAAAGAGTTTCGAATGAGTCTGGTCACGTTATTCTATACTCATATCGTAAGACATATTTGAGAAGGCCAACTGAAAGCGAATTTGAGAGAACAATAAAACAGACGAGTGTTTTGATCGCATCAGCAGAGAGATAATGATAGACAGAGCGAATGCTACGCAATTCCAGTAAGGCAACGATACGGACTTTTGAAATGTGCTGTTTAAAGAGACATGTCAATAGTGGCACAAAGTCTATGAACTGAAAAAATATTTCATTACTCAGAAAAGAATCAAAAAGAGAAAGATTTTGCGTTTGATGACATGAAACAGGTTATTTTATCTAAATTAATGTGGCAACGTAGAGGTCTACATTTTACTTAAAATGTCGCCTGTCCATTTGTGTATACCTTATGAATTAGGCGATTTATTCGATGAATATTGCTGTGTTGAGAAGGGACAGGAATTTGACAGTTTTTGTTGAAAATTCGTTATATCATGTAGATTTTATTTATCCTATAAAAGAAAAATTGGACCGAGAGAAAGAGTTCTGAAAAATCATAGTTTACATAGAATTGACATAGAGTTTTAGGGGAGGGAGGAAGAGGGGCTCAATGTATTTAGTTTACAGGCCTATCCAGTATTTGAATGAAAGTTTTGATGGGAAAGGAAAGTATAATTCACTTTTTTCCCTTTTTCGATACTTCAATCAATCATTCCAAAATCGCAGTAAACAAGAACCTTTCAGTCTCTGTCATACCTTCTTTAAGCAACAATGTATGACAGAGACTGCATCGTGTATCTTCAATACTATATATTTCCCCTAAGAAAGGGGCCGATATGATGAACATTTCATTGATGCACACATTCACAATTGTTGTAAAATGTAGAGCGAACAGTAGCAAAAGAAAACAGATGTAGACGAAGAAAAGTGTGTGAGCAGGGCAGTTCCTGTTGTAAGTGTATTTTTAGATCGATGCCATCAGTTTATTAACACCGAGAAGCGTTCGGTGTCTTCCTCGCATTCTAATGTTGGCACTTCAGTTTGCCCAGGCGCGCGAATGTGTTAAGAAATCGATCAAACGATCATCAACGCATCCAGTTACAAGCGTGGTGCCAAGGAATGGAATCAGCGAATAGAAGGCCCGAAAATAGCAGCCAACCTTGGGGGGGATAACAGCTCACAACTCTCTCCTGTCTGATAATCGCACATTCCCGACATCACATTGCGCCACTTCACTGAGATGTAATAAACAGCTATATCTGATCGTTTATGATCACACAATAGGGGCAACCTCTGTACGCACTGCGGCAAAGAAATAGCGCCAGATAACTTGCAAATGTGATATGGAAGACTCATAGAGAAAGAGACGGACAGAGAGAAGACAGGCAGAACAGTGGGTATTGTTAGTGTGTTTTATCACTTCAGAAATCTCTGTCTACACTGGAAAGCATTTAAAAGCTACCACGCCAATGCCAAACCGATAAAAGTGATAACTGGCAATCAGGAAACACGTAAAATTGCAAATAGAAAGAACAAAAATTGAAAGAAAAGCAAAGAAACCAAGAAATAAATGTACAAAACGGTCGTTGAAACTAGAGCTCAAAAAGCCCGCCCGAGTTATGACTAAAACAGTGAACAGAAATCTAAACCTTAAAGCCAGATCTTTGCTGCTACACAGGCTCACTCCGCGCCTAAAATGTTTACTCAGTTTTATCCTGGTTGACCTTAACTAAGTGAAAGAAACGTTTGACAATGAAGATGGAATTGTTCTCAGGAAATTCGGTTGCTCATGAAAGGGCTACAAACAGCAGTATACATTTACAATAACGCTGAGTCAGGCACGTTTGCCCTCTCTCTTTCAAACCAAATCACTTAAGACAACACAATCACCGGAAGAGAAGGGGGCTTCGGGAAGGTTTTGCGGCAGGCTGTAAGTTCTCTTCCTCTGTGGTCCACTGCATCCTGATGGCAATCACCCGCAGAGTAACCGTAAAGCTGACCGTCTGACAACCATCTGCCGTAGCACTCCAGTCAGTGACTTCTGAGCGAATCTCCTGTCTGCTATCTGCATAAAAAAGGGAATAGTCGTTGAGAAGAGGAAATCGATTCTCTTCAGCTTGTTAAACACACACACACACACACACACACACACACACACACACACACACACACACACACTCACACACACACACACACACGTACTCACGCACGCACGCACGCACGCACGCACGCACGCACGCACGCACGCACGCACGCACACACACACACACACACACACACACACACACACACACACACACACACACAAACACACATGCACACGCCATTCCAGTGGCTGCTTGATAGTGTTTTGGTTTGTTGGCTTGTTAGCTTATTTTTATTTTTTGTTCTTAGAATCCTTATTACCGGTTGAACGTACTGTTAGTTTGTCGTTTGCAATCGTTTATGTCGGTTGAAAATGCTTACTGTGTACTATACTGACACAGTGTGACACAGCTGTCATGATATTGGCATGTTGTTTCCGTTGTTATGTATTCACAAGGAACAACATCTTAAAAGCGACACGAGAGAGAGAGAGAGAGAGAGAGAGAGAGAGAGAGAGAGAGAGAGAGGAGAGAGAGAGAGAGAGAGAGAGAGAGAGAGAGAGAGAGAGAGAGAATACGGATACGGATACGGATACGGAAAGTTTAATCATGTTTAGGCCATTGCCCCTATGATGGGATACATATATACAAACATTTCTCAGAACTGACAATTGTGAACAGTGAAATCATTCAAAACGCACTTGGTAATAAGTTTAAGAAGTAAGAATGGAACGCAGCTTAAAGGCTTTATAAACATAGATTGACAGATTCCTGACTGTTTTTTCGTGCGTACTCGCCATAAGCAATGTCAATCTAAACTGACTTGGCACTTTGTAATATTTCAACGGAATGTACTGTGCTCTTAGGTCATACAGAACTGGACAACATAAAATGAAGTGTACCTCACTTTCCTTCTCTTTTTGACAAAGTGGACATATTAATTCATTTTCACTATGTGCTCTATAGCGAATACGATGTACCGCGATTTCAGAAATGCCAAGTCTAAATCTTGTCAGCATGCATCTTAAATGCCTGTCTAAATTGATCAATAAATGTGTTTTAACGTCAGGGGCAGTGCAAAAGGTCCTGTAAACATTAAACCTATCACTATTATTAATATGAAAATTCCAGTCTTGCCACCTGCACAAAATCAACCTTTCCTTAAAACTTATCAAAAACTCGTTAATTCCTTCCACGCCTTGATTTAGCCATACAAATCCATACCCAAACATGTACAATTTACTGCGAATATTTGAGGCCCAGTTTTTCTTCCCTCGCAAATCCAAATCAAAAGCGTTCTGTAGGCCGTATAAGGTAATCTGCATTCATCCATTCTCGTCAGTTTTAACCAAACCCTGATGCACTTTATAGCTGAGTTTATGTAAATAGAATATCTATTTGTTTCTCCATACACCAGGTCATTAGGTGTTCGCATTTCAACGCCTAGGAATCGTTTAATAGCAAACAGATGCAGTTTTTCACAATGGTGTGCTGCATTGTCAAGTCCCCATAACTCTGCCCCATACTGAGCAATAGATTGAACCTGTGAGTCAAATAACTTAAAAAAGCAAGAATGAGAGTTACATTTCAGCTTAAATAACTTTTGCAGAATGCATAATAAAGCTTTTTTTGCTTTGCTTGTAAGGTCACGACATGCAGCAACAAAACTTAGCTTCGTTGAAAAATAAATTCCTAAATATTTGTACGCATTCACAACAGGCATCTCAATCCCGTTAAATGTCCATTTTTCTCTGGCAGCTAAATAACCCCCTTTCCTAAACACCACTATATTACTTTTATCCAAATTAACCTTCAACTGCAAAGCAGCGGCTGCACGCTGAAGACTGTTTATCTGTGTTTGTAGGCCTACGACCGTCTCAGAAAGTAAAGCCACATCATCAGCCAGAAGCAGTATAAATAATTCAAAATAATCAGACATAAACATTGCCCCGTGTTTCCCTCCCCTTATCACCTCTAATGCCAGCTCATTAATAAATAAAGAAAACAAGACAGGGCTGCAAGCATCTCCTTGTTTCACTCCACGAGTGCAAGTAATATAATCTGTTACACCACTCGCACATCTAATTCTGGCTTTGACACTGTCGTACATGCTGCGAATACATCTAAATATCTTGCCTTTGATGCCATTCTTTAACATGATAGGCCACAGTAAGTTTCTTTCTACGGAATCAAAAGCCTTTTCAAAGTCAATAAAGGCTACATACATTTTTCGATTAAAACAAAATTGTTTTTGTATTAGTGCCAATAAAGTAAACATGTGATCAACAGTGGAGTAGCCTTTTTTGAATCCCGCTTGACATTCGCCCGTCAAATTATGCTCTTCTATCCAGTCCTGCAGTCTACTATTAATAATTGTGCTATAAATCTTGCTACTTGTATCACATAATGAAATGCCTCTATAATTATTTGGGTTATTAGTGTCACCCTTCTTGAACAAAGGGTGAATAATAGAGTTTGTCCAGGTGCTTGGGAACACGCCTTTATCAAATAAGTTATTGAAAAGCTTTACAAAAAAATCAATAACACGATCTCCACCATACTTTAACAGCTCACCTATGATTTCATCTGGTCCAGCAGCCTTCCCATTTTTTAACTTTGTTACAGCAAGCACAACTTCTTCTCTTGATATTGGACGGTTCATTGAGCTTCCCTCTTCTTCGTAGACATCACTAATATTTTCAACCACATTTGTCTTATCTGTTGATATCTCTAACTCAAGTAGATCTTTAAAATGCTTAAACCAATCATCTACTGTTAGACTATTTTGAACAGTTTTTCGCTTAAATGATATTTTATGCACAGTTTGCCAAAATTCTCTTTGACTGCTTACTGACGAGACTAGTATATCTAACAACAAATCATTATACTGTTTTTCTTTTCTCTTTATCGGATGTTTGTATTCTCTTCTTGCTATGCTTTTTTCTGGTTTTCATAAAAATAGATAGCAGCCCCTTTGCTTTAACTTTGCTTAACTTACATTCCATATCATACCAATCACTATATTTATCACACTTTGTTAAATTAATTCTCTTTTTCATACAATGAGCTTGCTTTTTAATCCATTCATTAAACACTTCCAGAGCACCATTGAAATCATGATCAATCAAACTTGTGGCATGATCAAGCACGGACATTGTTTCATCAGAAGTCATTTCCTGAATATAAATTAGTTCCAAGTCCTTGTTCCACACAAATTTATCAATGAACTGGTTCCCTTCTGCAGGGTAAGTGTTCAGTCTATTTTTCCTTTCTTTAACTCTAAAACGTAATTCAATGGGCAAATGGTCCGATTCTATTCTCTCTGACACCAACAATTCACATGACGATACAACATCAAAAAACAATTCCTTAGACAGGAGAAAATAATCATTGACGCTACATCCTGTTTCTGATATGTAAGTAAAATTACCATTGGTATCCCCGTTACATATACCATTCAGAATACACAACCCAAGAGTTGTACACATATTCAACAGATATTTCCCATAGCTATTGAGAACAGTGTCTCTAGACCTTCTCACGTTGTTAGGCGAAAAAGAGCGAATGTAAACAAAGTTATCAAGCGCACCATTATCATCAAAAATATCTGGAGAGATGTCAGAAGTCCTGCTATTCAAGTCACCTGACACAATCACATGCACGTGCTCAAACTCAATCAGACAATCAAAAATACATTCTTCAAGCTTCGTAATACCGTTTTCAACCTCAAAGTAACCATAATAAGGTGAACCCTCTGGTGGAATATAGGCACAAACATATAACACATCTTCGCCAAAACCAAAAAACACTCTTATCAATTAAAAACAAGAGAACATTAGGACAGTCTGTCCTAATTTCATGAACGGAAGGTATAAGCTCAGTTTTAATGAGGCATACTACTCCCCCTGACCGTCTTCCTCGTTTTGTAAACTTAACAGCAGATTTATAAAACACAGCATAACCTGGAAATTGGAAGTTTTGGAGGTCATCTACAAAAGTTTCAACGAGACAGATGAAATCGAATTTCAGCAAAAAGGGAATGAATTCATTATCAGTCAATTTTGACAAAAGACCATTTACATTCCAATGCAAAAACGACAAGGAATCGCCACGGTCTCTGTCATCTTCACAATGATAAACAGACAGCCCGCTCTCATTCACGCTGTTATCTTTCCTTTCACACCCCAGTGTATCCCTCTCCACTCGTTCACCCGTTAGACAATTGTCACCTCTGCCCTCCCACTCCGTGTTACAAATATCCTCCTGAGACGGCCCCCGGTTACAACTTTCAACAACACTGTCATTGTCATTGACA
The DNA here is from genome assembly GCA_018398815.1 of Conus ventricosus. Classification (NCBI taxonomy): domain Eukaryota; kingdom Metazoa; phylum Mollusca; class Gastropoda; order Neogastropoda; family Conidae; genus Conus; species Conus ventricosus. Next base: position 92,606,764 of record CM031596.1, read on the forward strand.
CTGTCTGTCAGTGAGTCACGTAACAAAGGTCGGCGAATGTCTACAGCATCATCATTGCCACAAACACCATCACTTGTAGACCATAACAAGTTCATTTCCCCCATATCATTACAAACAACAACATCATCACCAGTAGAAGCATTATCATCATTATCTAGCTCTGTATACCCCTCTTCCATATTTACATGAACTCTCCACCCCACCCTTGCGCGCACAGTGTTTTCAATGTCAACCGGCTCACAACTCAGTGTCGCTATGCCACTTATCCGACGCTCGTCCTTTTGCCACTTTGCACAGCTAGCACGTGCGAATCTGTCAGATGTTACCGGTGTCGATCTGGGCTGGCCTACCCCCTATTTTGACTCCCTAAGAGTTCCCCCCTCTCCGAGAAAATACTTTTTCCCCTCAATCAATAGGTGGTCGTAGATCATGGTCGCTCGCTTCCCTTCTTCTCCAGCCTTTTTGAGATGCGGGGACAGTTGCTTACGTATGTCTCTAACACGTAAGGAGAAGTCCTCCCCAATGAACACTTGGCTGCCTTTCAATTTGCGTCGGGCCTTGAGGATCTTCTCTTTGTCCTTGAAGAAGGTACAGCGGGCGATGACGGGAGAGTTGAGCGTACTGTTCAGGCGATGCACCCTGTCAAACTGAACGTCTCTAGTCAAGTCCAGTTTGTCCGCCAGCAGGTCGCCAACGATGCCTTCGCATTCAGTCTGTGTCTCGTTTGGCTTGCGGGGAAGTCCGTGAAAGATTAAATTGTTTCTTTTTGAACGTCCTTCCAGGTCGTCAGCTTTACGTTCCACATCCAGCATCTTCTTCTTCAGGTCCTCATTCTCCTGACGAAGGTCTGCCACCTCCTCCTCAGAGACTGGACCTCTTCCTGCAATCATGTGAAGCCATAACGGATGTCCTTGATATCGCCTTTAATTCCATCAACTTTACCGGTCAGCTCCTGAAGCATGGACACCACGTCTGCCAGGGTGGGCAGCTCGACGGACTGGGAGGTTGCTGACCTGCCGGTCGAGGAACCTGTTGCTCTCTCGGTGCTGGCTCTTCGACTGTCACTGTTCAGGCAGGTCTGGCGATAGTCCTTTGGCGGTCCAGGATTTTCCTCGACATCGCCGCACTGAAGCAGTAAACTCCCCCAGAATAAAAAGGAGAGGAGGCAACCTGCCATTACACCGTCCATCGCCGTTTTCAATCTCAGTGTCTTCAGGCGCATGGCGATACAGTTTTTCCGCTCTCTTGTACATAAACCCAAGAAAAACCGGGAGAAAGCATCCACATCTCGTTCTAAAATCAAGTTGTGACGACGGCATTGTACTCCATGGAGACTCTTGCTGACCGAAACGCCAAAACTCTGTCTAGATCCGTATCAATTAACAAAGTAAGCAGAGCTAATTATGCTGCGTGTCGCACTCCTGAATGCTGCTCACATTCCCCCCGAGAGAGAGAGAGAGAGAGAGAGAGAGCGAACCAAGCGTATCAGAGGCTAACCTAGAAGCCTCTTTGCATCTGTCTTGGGGAAAAAAAGCAACTTAAATTCAGAGTGTACAAACCTGACCCTTTTACAAGATGCATACACATTACACATCTTAAAATCAGGCTAATCTTACAGTCCAGTTACGAGCAGTTTTCGTATTTTACCCTTCCTATGTATCTCCGAAACCCTGAAAATAGAACTAGAAATGTGAGCTATACTTAAAATATCACCGCTTTGAACTATTTCCACTTTCCCAGAAAGTTTGTAAATTGCTGTGTTATATCTTCTCTGCAATGATGTTATTTATCAAGGTATTGCAATCCAATCTCATGTAGCACGATTTTGATCTCAGGTGTTGTTGTTTTTTTTTAAAGTTTATGTGATACATTTTGAGATGATGTACCAGCTCTTAATTGTGAGGCCTGGAGTTCGTTCTTTTTGTGTGCTAGATTTTGTTACTTCCATTTTGATAAGGACTTTCATATCAAACATCGCAGTTTTGTTACAATTTTGTATTGCAGTAATGCTCTTGATTCCTAATGATCTCACATGCTATGAATGAGGTCTCATTCCTTAACTACAGACATTGATCCTAGGGTTTTTTCATGGCAAGGCCATGTTTCTATATTTGTCCATCTAAACATGGGAATCTGATCAGGAATCAGTATGACAATTACATAATTTCATTCGGGAAAGAGAGGAATTAATACCGTCACTCTTTTCCACCCAACTCTTTAAATCCCCCCCACCCCCACCCCCTTCCTCCCATCTACACCTTTCTTTCTTTACATTCTCACCCATCTCCCCTACCATCTCACTTAACCCCCCCCCCCCTCCCCTTACAAGAGTGGACGAGAGAATCCGAGACGGTATCTGACACATCCTCGCGGCAAGATTGATTACCACTCGAATAACAGTCGAAGTGGTTTTTCACCCCCAAATTGCTCTCTCTCTCTCTCTCTCTCTCTCTCTCTCTCTCTCTCTCTCTCTCTCTCTCTCACACACACACACACACTCACTCTCTCTCTCTCTCTCTCTCTCTCTCTCTCTCTCTCTCTCTGAGCAAAGGTTCCCACGCAAGAAACACGCTATGCGAAACGTGCACACTGCTGCTTTGCTTGTGCATTATGTTGTTCCATGGCTACCGTGATAACCACATTATCATAATTATGAGAGTAAAGTCATGTATGGTTTGACAATAGGAGATAAAAATGACATAGAAGTTGCTTGCAGGCTGTTGGCCCGTTCGAATAGTTGAGAGCGTTTACAAAGTTGCTCGAACGTTCAGTTGTTTGTCCATCTTTCTTTCTTTCTTTGCAACACCTTTTTAAAATGTATATCTTCAAACGTTTTCAGCACCTTTAAGCATTAATAGTTTTGGTTGTGCTTGCGTATTTGCAAAGAGTTCCTAATACACACCACACACACACACACACACACACACACACACACACACACACACACACACACACACGCGCGCGCGCGCGCGCGCGCGCGCGCGTGCATGCACACACAATCAGGCGGATATCGCACGTTACGCAAGTGAGATTATCTTTGAGAAAAAAAAACACTCTGTGTGTGTGTTTTTTTTTTTTCGTTTGCTTGTTTGTTTGTTTTAGTTTTTTTTTCTTTAAAGGAATAAAATGAATAAATAAATACATAAATAGCAAAAGAAATAAATATCATTCTGTGCGTGTTGGGCGCCTGGTTTCTGTGGTAATTCATAACACACTGAGGGAGAGACAGGAACGTACACCACTTACCGTGATCCTGTATTACATGCCTCTGTTACCAGTATTGCCTAATCAATAGATATCCATTGAGGGAGAGGGGAAAGAAGAGGAGGAGGAGGAGGAGATGAGAGAGAGAGAGAGAGAGAGAGAGAGAGAGAGAGAGAGAGAGAGAGAGAGAGAGAGAGAGAGTGACAGACCTCTCTCTCTCTCTCTCTCTCCCTCTCTCTCTCTCTCTCTCTGTGTGTGTGTGTGTGTGTGTGTGTGTGTGTGTGTGTGTGTGTGTGTGTGTGTGTGTGTGTGTGTGTCCCCCTTTTTTCTTTTCTTTTTTGTTTGTTTGTTTGTTATGCTTTTCCTATATTAACTACTAGAACTATTCTGCAGGTCAAATGGTATTGATGATTTTGGTCATTTGGTTCTTGTTGTTTATTCTGTTCATACTATTGATCGTACAGTTATTATTTATCTATTGATCATACAGTTATCATTTATCTATTGATCATACAGCTATCATTATCTATTGATCATTCAGTTATCATCACCTATTTATCATACAGTTATCATTTATTTTATAAATTTCCACGTCTTCTATTCTCTGTGTTCTGCAATTACTTTGGAATACATTGAGAGAGAATGATGAAGCCTTCAATTATATTCCTTTCTAATTATGGTCATCTGACGGTGTTCCTAAAATCTCATTTTTCAGGGCACTGTAGTAAATAATTTATCACAATCTTATCTGTTATAACTTTCAGTTTGATTCGTTCATGTAATCTATGTCATGATGGCGAATCAGTCCACCGTCCTTTGCTTGTTTGTTTAGTTATTCTTTCATTCTATGACATTGTGGCAAAAGCTTTTGTGTCCACATTGATATTTGTTTTAACAGTGTGTTCAAAATGTTCTTGATTTTCCATTGAAATCAGCTATCATGCCTAAAATATGATCATTCAAGTGGCACCACAGAGTGTGGGATTCTTCGTGATGTTGCGATCGTTGCACGTTTCTCCATCCAAACAAAGAAATCTGACCAGAAAGCAATGCAACAATTAAAGCATTCCCTTTCAGAAAGAGAGGAATAGGCACACCCACTCTTCCCCCATCCCTCTCCACTTCCCTCTCTATCTCATTTGTTTCTCACCTTCCCACCACACCTTCGTTCCCCTGAGAGTGTGGCCAAGTGAACATGAGACGGTATTTGAAAGGTCTGGTCAGATTATCACGGACTGGATAGTGTAGTCCGTGGACTGCGTGCTGAGGAGGTAACAGGTTTCCGTGATGATTTATGATACTGTGGCACAGACAGACACTGATACCGCTAGCTGTGGCCCTGTTGTTCACGTCTCTGCTATCACTAATTCATGATCGACACATGAGAGAGAGAGAGAGAGAGAGAGAGAGAGAGAGAGAGAGAGAGAGAAGAGAGAGACAGACAGACAGAAGACAGAGAGAGAGTGTATGTGGTGTGTGTGTGTGTGTGTGTGTGTGTGTGTGTGTGTGTGTGTGTGTGTGTGTGTGTGTGTGTGTGTGGTGCGCGCGTAAATGCGTATGCACGTGCATGCTTGTGATTAAGTTTTTGTTTGTTTGTTTGTTATGTAACCACAGATCAAAAGAGTTCCCTTTATAGGTAACTAGGTTTAAAAGAAGATACAGTGCAAGCGGTTTTTCGATTGATAGTTTTCCTTTTTATTATGTAATCCAGCCATTCTTAGTTTATGTTTTCAAGGAAAAAATAGAATAGAATACTGTTGAAACATATGATGAGAATAATTAAAAATTAGCAAGAAAAAAACAACAACTAAACTTGTCCTCCAGGCTGTAGCATGAGAGTGATGCTGACATAGATGTGAAAGGATGTGTTTGGGGTATAGTTAAGTCATGAGTATGTTCCATGTGCTCCGAACAAATCAGGCATGTTTCCATGTATCATCAAAAACTCTGTGTATTGCTCGTGTGTAACACCAGTCAGATATTGTACACTGACAACCAGATTGTGTGGACGGGTAGGGGAGCTATGATCAGGTTCCTGAGGTAATTCTAGACATGGAGGGAGAGACAAGGATGTATACCTCTGGCTGTGATCCTGGTTTACATGCTGCTGCTACCAGGATGGCATAATCGATAAATGGTTATCAAAAGGAAGTTAGAGAGGCACATGTGTGGTGTGTGTATGTGTGGTGTGTGTGTGTGTGTGGTGTGTGTGTGTGTGTGTGTGTGTGTTGTGTGTTGTGTGTGTGTGTGTTGTGAGAGAGAGGAGAGAGAGAGAGAGAGAGAGAGTGTGTGTGTGTGTGTGTAGTGTGTGTGTGAGTGTGTGTGTGTGTGGTGTGTGCGTGCGTGCGTGCGTGCGTGCGTGCGTGCGTGCGTGCGTGCGTGCGTGCGTGCGTGCGTGCGTGCGTGCGTGCGCGCGCGCGCGCGCGGCTGCTGTGTGTGTGTGTGTGTGCGTGTGTGTGTGTGTGTGTGTGTGTGTGTGTGTGTGTGGTGTGTGTGTGTGTGTGTGTGTGTGTGTGTGTGTGTGTGTGTGTGTGTGTGTGTGTGTGTGTGTGTGTGTGTGTGTGTGTGTGTGTGTGTGTAGTCCCTGAAAGTACTTAACACACACACACACACACACACACACACACACACACACACACACACACACATAATAATCAATCATATTAAATTAATATATATCATAAAATATAAATATATATATAATACACACACATATGCCACACCACACACACACACACACACACACACACACACACACACACACACACACACACACACACACACACAACAGATATTTGTTTGTATGTACTGATAAGTTAAAATACAATAGCTAGTGAACAGAACACTACCAGGAGTCATCACTTATGCTCTTTATGTAACTGGTTAACTGTTAGACAAGTTGGTGAAATCTACATGTTTCTCCTCGTGCTAACTCCAAATATAAAAGAATACGGAAAATGATAGTACGTAGACAAAAACAAAGATAAACATTTTTGTAAGACAATAGGCAATCTTGTGTGATATTTTGATAACATGAACACAGGGTTTGAATGTCATAGTAAGATAATGCATAGCTTGTTTTAATCCTGCTGCAGCCTCTCTCTCTCTCTCTCTCTTCTTCTCTCTTCTCATC
>CM031596.1:92615600-92618100 GCA_018398815.1 Conus ventricosus
CTCTTCCGAAAGTCGGTGATAGGATTTTACGCGTGTGCAAGATGTTATGCGTGCGTTCACACACGGAATCTTGGTTATAGTCTAATTCGAGGACTACTTGGGAAATAGAGTCAGAACTAATGTTAACTCTGAGTGAAAAATTCCCCTGTGCCAAAACAGCCCGACGGAAACTCGAAGCCGCAACCCCAGGATCACGAAGATGATAACTGGGCTATTCCGGCCCCAGTAAGGACCAGATGCCGGTTGTTGAAACAGGCTGATCGTTAATATGGAGATAGTGTCCTGTTACATGATGCGAAAGAAGGGCGCGCACGCACGCACACATAGACACACAGACACACAGACACACCACGCACGCACGCACGCACGCACGCACGCACGCACACACGCACGCACACACACACACACACACACACACACACACACACGTGGTGTTGTTATATATAAACTACTAATATATAAACTAACATCATACACACACACATAATATAATAATAATAAAATAGATAGATAGCAGATAGTATAAGACAAAACATTTAAAACGAGGTAAAAAATTACAATTTGTTCAAGCCTTGGGCTATCGAACAGGATGGGAGTTTGAGTTTGTGGTGATATTATACATATATATATATATATATATGGATATATATGCATAAAGCACACACACACACGCAGGTACAAGACGAAACACTTTGGAACTACGCAAGAAATAAGGGGTGGGGATATTGAAAGAGACCAGAGCACGGGATGGAAACAGGGCGAATGAGGACGGGCGGATTCGAAACGAAGAGAAGTGTGTGGGTTGTAAATGTGGTCATACCTGGAGAATAGATAGGGGCATCGGATGGCTGTGGTACATTAGTGGATCGGTACCTGCACGTCCTAATACGCGCACCCTTGGAAGCAATGAGCTCCGTGCCGGTTCAAATCTAGGACAGAGCAAGTTGGTTTTTGTTTGCTTGTTTTGGTTGTTTTATCGTTTTGCTTTCATTCTCCTCCTTTGCCACGTCATCATAATTAGCGCTGGCATCAGCTCTGGTCTTTTAGTTGTGACAATTAATCGGGTAACCTTCCAAGCATGAATTACTAATCGCGCTTTGCCATCCACCACTGCACCACACAATACCGGCACACACTCATCTCACCCCCACTCATCAGATACCCACACCGCTGCACGCACCTTGGCAATCGCAGAGATTAGCAGGGAAGTGAGTTGAGACGAAGTAGAGATGAGGGAGACAGCTCGGTTGCGAGCAGAAGAGAGCGAGAGAGGACGGTCGTACCTGCACGTTAGATACGGAGAGTTTGAGACGAAGAGAATTGCGTGAAGCAGGAGAGAAGATACGTGAAGTGGAGAGAAGAATTAGAGTGTCATTTTTGTGTATTCTGCAACAGAAGCATTGCCTTTTGAGTTTCTTTCAGCGAATACCCGCTTCGGTTTTATTCACAAGAAACCACACTGACTGTAGTTTCTCCTGTCACACAAATATATATTTTATTCCATTGCACATGAATTATGGATACCACGTTCAATGTTCCACGCTCAGTTAATCATGCTTTTTTATAACATTGTCAAAAAATGAACGCATGAATAAAAGAAACAAAAGGTGGGGGCGCTACGACGAGCAGAGATGAGCAGAGGATACGTTGAGAGATAGAATAGGGAAGCGGCGCCACCTCTGACAGTCATAAAGGGACAGCACGACAGAGAAGACATAGGACAGGCAGCCGGACTTGACGACACGACAGATAGGGGAACTATGCCTATTCTCCGCTGGCCATATGATAGTTAGGTGTTCCTTGGAACTCCAATTCTTCCAAAACAGAAACCTGAAGACGGATTCCACTCTCTTAGCACGTCAAGATGGTGGCACGCCGTTAGTTACTACAGGAAGCATAACTATATGGAACGAAAACTTCATACAATAAACAAATGCAGACCACCTCAACGCTCACCCCCAATCGGCAACCGCTCCAAACCACACAAACAACAAGGGACGCCGGGAAAATGAATGGGAAAAAGGGGGGAAAAAAAAAGGGGGAAAGGAAGTTAGCAGAGTATCACATCAGTAGCTAGAAGCGGGACGACGGACGGGGGGGGGGAGAGGGGGGAGGAGGGGGGGGAGAGAAAGAGAGGATATGGGCTAGAGAAAAGAAGAAATGCAGAGAGAATCAGGGTATTTAGTGTTACGATTCCTTTGAGTTTGTCTGAACGCGTCCGTTATTCAAAGATCCCACCGATGTTTCCTCTATTTCATAATTTGATCGCGCACATCTAATTTTTTTAAATTAAAGGATATGGAAAAAGAAAAAAAGAGGGGGGATAGAGAGGAACAAGGAGAAAGAAAGAAAGAGAGAGAAGAGAGAGGACAGGGGTGACAAGCAGAGGGACAGCAGTGAGAGACAGGGGACAACGGGGTAGCCAGCGCCAGTTTGTGTATGAACCAGTGTTGACAAAAGAAAAGCAGAGTGTCACGGAGGCACGCCGAGTTTGACAGAG
>CM031596.1:92623100-92625600 GCA_018398815.1 Conus ventricosus
CAACACACACGCGCGCACACACACACACACACACACACACACACACACACACACCACACACGCACGCACACACGCACACACACACACACATACACACACACATACACACGCACGCACGCACGCACACACGCACGTACGGACGCACGTACGGACGCACACACACACACACACACACAACACACACAACCACACACACACACACACACACACACACACACACAAGCCTGAAATGACTGTCTCTCTCCTGAACATCAGACTTTTTCATTTCAGGCAAGCAGCATAAATGGATGGCATTAACGGTTACTTTTCTTCGCATAGTAAAAGAAAAACAATGTATTTAATTAGAAAGGAAGCAAGCAGCTACAAAGTAAGTAAGAAACTGAAACCAAGTGATTGAATGCAATATTGAATTTAATTTTGCCTCCATTTCCAAACTCTTCAGATGGAAGAACCCTGCATTTTGTTTTAGTTTGGCTGTCTTCGACGTTGAAGACAGAACGTGTCTCTGACGTTGCAATACCCGCTTGGTAAAATTAGCTCTTGTTTCACGGTCTTTCTCGAAAGGTTTAAAACGAAAGGTTAAAGTCCTGTAGCTAAATAGCTGCAGAGATGGTCTTGTATTAGAGCCTTAGGGTGTCCTCGGCACAGCATTAAGGAAGACCGAGTGCATCCCTCTCCTTCCGATGCCTTCAAACTTTCCGGACCTGAATCATGTATTCATTAACTGCTGGGTGAACAGAGAGGGTTCTCAAGCGGTAAAAAGCGACCTTATGAGTATTTGTTTGTCTCTGTGACTCTGATTATCAACATGTATAAACAAATAGACAAACAAACAAACTACAAATGAACAGCCAGTTTTACTCTAATACAGTATCATACTGACAGTTCACAGTGTCAATGTCTCTTTCTCGTGATTATCGGAACACAGCCCTGCTTGACAGGGCTTTTTGCTTGTTTGTTTTTTAAACTGTATGTGGGTATCATTTCTCACCAGTGGCTTATGTGAATTATACTATACCGCTCAGAACCCACAGGTACAGGCTCACAGTGCTTTACACAGTCAACATTATCTTTCCAAACGATGTTGTTGTTTTTTTCTTGGTTTGGCTTATATTTGTTTGTTTGCTTGCTTGTTTTCCGTTTGTTTAAGTTAACAATGCAGATTTCCATTTAGTCACTTATACAGTCAACATTACTTCTTCAAACATTTTTTTTTTCTCTTTGTTTGGCTTTTGTTTGTTTGTTTGTTTGCTTCTTCGTTCGTTTTCTGTTTGTTTTATTAAACAATGCAGATTTCCATTCAGTTCAGTTAAAAGATTGCTGCCACTGCTACACATAATTGTATTCGTAGATACACAAAGCAGAATTGTTTTAATCTCTTCAGTGTTATCTCAGATGTGGCGATAATGATTCTAAACCGTGGATACAGAATTAAAATCTCATTTATGAATAAACGGAGAATCATGGGGATAAAAGACGTCCCTGTATGGTACACTTCATCTCAGCACAAAATACCTGGGTTTTCTCCTACCATCTAACTCTCCCCCCCCCCCTTCCCCCTCCACCCCCAGCTCTTTTCCCCTCATATTGTACGGTGTCATCCGGAGAGACGACGTATTATCCGCAGCAAAACGGAATGAAGTCAAGCTATGCTGTTTATAGCCGAGCCGACCACCAAGGCCACGTCCGGCCAATATATATATATATATATATTATATATATATATATATATATATATATATATATATATATATATATGTGTGTGTGTGTGTGTGTGTGTGTGTGTGTGTGTCTGTGTGTGTGTGTGTGTGTGTGTGTGTGTGTGTGTGTGTGTGTATGTGTGTGTGTGTGTGGTGTGTGCTACATGTGCATGTGAGCTTGAACGCCTAAGTTTGTTGTTGCGTTTACTTGCGTACCTAAAAGCTTCACGCAATTTCACCATATTAACAAATGAACGGATTTTTTTAGTCTATTCTACAACCTGTAAGATTACGCCATGCTTTATTGTCCTAGCATTGTCAACGCTGTGTTTCAAAAGATCTGTTATAAACACATTACTTTCTTTAATGGCTGTAGTGAAATCCACTACATTATCAAGTTGCTTTAAAGACGTGTGGAGTAAATTGCCAGCACCATTTGTCCTTATTAGTCGGACAATGTCCAATGTACTTTCCCGACGTGTCTTCCCAAATAATCCGATCATGTCATGTCGGATGGGGACTATAAGCGAGTCGGACCCGTGTGCCTTCCTGGCCCCCTGCACACGTTCAAGAACCCACGGCAGTTAAAAATCGAAAAGAGCAGGGGGTTTCCCCGTTGCCCTGGCAAAATTGATGTAGACTGAAGATAGCCGCCTGGTATTTCTTACCAAGCCACAAAAATTGTCACTTACTGTTATCGTGTGCCATCGTGTACCGGTGGAAATGGAGGACACGTATAAACATCGCATGCATCCTATGTGAGAAACTGGAGGAATAAATGAGATAAATGAAAATGAGTG
>CM031596.1:92628100-92638100 GCA_018398815.1 Conus ventricosus
AAGCGGCCAATCGCAAACTGAGCGTCTCCATGCGAGATCGCCGCAGTACTTTACGCCGAACCATCAGCCCAGCCCACGGATCCTCCGGCGGAGACTCGCAGGAGTTCGAACGGAATCGCCGCCGAGCAAGACGAGAGCACGGAGAAAACCTGATGTACCAGTCCCTGAGTAAAGACAGTCCCGCGCTGAATGAAAGATCCTCGCAATGGAAAGACAGCCTCGCAGTGGAGGAGAGGTCCTCGGCAGCGCAGTGTGTAGATCTCAATCAGAGTTCGGACAAGATTCCCCTGAAAACGTTAGCACGTATGTGTGACCACCGCTGAGGAGTATCTGCTATATTCGTATATCATTATTTAAACGGATGTTTTGATGTGGGGTCTAGGGCATGTTTGTTACTGCTGTTTAACATTTTTTTTTTTTTCTGACGAGAGAGAGAGAGAGAGGGAGGAGGGAGGGAGGGAGGGAGGGAGGGAGAGAGAATGAGAGTTGGCCCCTGGAGAGAAATAAGTTAAAGACAATCAAACGGAAAAAAATATGTTGTTATCATTCACTTATTTCATTATTTATTAGCACTGTGTTAGTCAGCTTAGGTAGTTATCGATGAGGCTCACTAGAAAGATTTCAAGAACCGTTTGTGTAATTCTGACGCACAGCCTGCACAATCATGATAGTGCATAGCCTACAGAGGACGGGAAAATCCAGACTGTAGGCTTTTATGATGTAGACAAACAAGTTGGACAAACGTTTTTGGTTTTGTTTTTTTAATTTGATCGCAGGAATTAATAAAAAAAAAGTGTTTCTTTGCCTACCTTCACTTAGCCATCACCTATACATCGTTTCATCTGTGAAATCTATAGGCACGTTGCAAACAAAAAAAAAAAAAACCAACCAAGCCTGGCTAAAAGAAAAAGAATGTTCTGCAGAGCACACCATTCCAGGGAAAAGAATAAGAGGCAAAGAGAAAAAAAAGAGGAGAGATAACATCAGTAAGTGAATAGGCCCGTCCTTCACCTTGCCATCATGGGCTTGCAGTGCACTGCGAAAACTACTGATAGACACTGAATAGAGACAGTCCTACAGTGGAAGAAAAAGCCTTGACAGCGTAGTGCAAAAAAAAAAGCAAGCAAAACAGAAAAAAAGACAGAAGAAGGAGGGAAAAACAGAGAAGAAGAAGAAGTGACGCAATCGAAAAGAGACAGCGCAATCGGGGAAAAAAGTCCTACAGTTGGAGAGGTCGATGACAGCGCACTTTATATACTGTCAGTGTTTGGACAATACACTTCAGGAAATAATATACATTATGTGTAACTCATCTTCAACCGCAATTAAAAAACATTTAACCGTGTTATTGACTCATGGTATGTTTATCACAGTGTTTGATTTCCCTGACCGATTAGAGAAAGAGAGAGAGAGAGAGAGAGAGAGAGAGAGAGAGAGAGAGAGAGAGAGAGAGAGAGAGAGAGAGAGACAGACAGACAGACAGACAGACAGAGACAGACTGACAGAGACAGACTGACAGAGACAGAGACAAAGACAGACAGACAGACAGAGACAGACTGACAGAGAAAGACACAAAGGCAGACAGACAGACCGACAGACAGACCGACAGAGAGGACAGTACAAAAGAAGGAAAACTTTGCTGTGTATGGATTTTTTGTTTGTTTGTTTTGATTGATTGTATGTCTCCTTGTTTATCTAGAAAGGTTATTAGGCATCAATTACGCCAGACACATTTCAAGGGCTATATTAGGAGCATCCTGTTCAAGCATGCTAACACATGACCTACTGAGGGAAGGAGAATTGAATTATAAGGGTCCGCTGTCACGGGGATGCAGGAAAGTAGTTCATTAGGCCCAGGGAATCAGCCTTTTAGTTTTATTTAAATTTCACGTAACCTTTTCCTATGATGTTTGTTTGTTGTTGTATTTGTAGGGGGGGGGGGGGGGGGGTTGTTAGAGGGCAATTAAAAGATCAATCGGCATGGAAATACAATACAAAAACAACAACAAAAAACAAAATGAAGTAGTTTGAAGAAGCTTATGTCACAAGGGAGTGTCCCTCGCTACGTCTTCGCTTAGAGGGCCGAAGAGAACATTGAGAAATGAAGAGCGCTAATGCGAAAACCAGATGTACTAGTCACTTACTGAAGACAGTCCCTGCGGTAGAGGTGAAGCGTACGGGGTGTTAAAACTGCCATCACAGTTTGAGCAAGAGGTCATCGAACACTGTGAGTGCGTATGTTGTGGCTCATTCATGAACGGTGCCTGTTTAGTTTCCCTCAAATGGATTTTGTTCTGTGTGTGTGTGTGTGTGTGTGTGTGTGTGTGTGTGTGTGTGTGTGTGTGTGTGAGTGTGTGTGTGTGTGTGTGTGTGTGTGTGTGTGTGTGTGTGTGTGTGTGTGTGTGTGTGTGTGGTACATCTACTGCATGTTTGTCACTGCTGCTTATCCTTTTTGACTTACAGGAATGGACAAAGTTGGATGTGTTACTCGTCTTTGAAATTTCACGGGCATGTTTCCAAAGCAATTGACCTGAACAAAACACACACACACACACACACACACACACACACACACACACACACACCGGCGCGCACACACACACACACACACACCGCGCGCACGCGCGCGCGCGCACACACACAGAGGACCTGTTGCCATGTTACCACGGGGACAAAAAGAGAAGAGGTTGGGGGACAACGTCGGGGGACAGACAACTCTTTGACAGCTGTCCTTCGCCAGTTCTCACAGAGCCGCGGAAAACTGCTACAGACGGACAGAAATCATCAGTGGTGTCTCTGCACCTTCTGCCTGTGGTAATGCGATAACTGACATAATTATATAAGCGAAGACAGACTAGGGCAGGTAGGGTAGCGGTTAGGTGGGGGGTGGGGGTGAGAGGAATGGGGGGAGGGAGATTAAGGTCTTTCACGGCAAGGCAAGGAAAGGCAAGCCAGAGCAAGATAGGGCAAGGTAAACAGGGTAAGGCAAGGCAGGGTACGGCAAGGCCGGGCGAGGTAAGACGAAGCAAGAATTGGCAAGATAGGGTAGGGTCGGGCAGGGCAGGCAAAGTATGGTAAGGCACTACAGAGCAGGGCAGGGAAGGGCCGGGGAAGACACGGTATGGTAAGGCACTACAAAGCAGAGCCGGGCAGGGCAAGACAGGGTATGGTAAGGCACTATAGAGCAGGACAGGGCAGGGCAGGCAGGGCAAGAAACGGTATGTAAAGCACTAAAGGGCAGGGCAGGGCAGGGCAAGACACGGCATGGTAAGGCACTTACAGAGCAGGGCAGGGCAAGACACGGTATGGTAAGGCACTACAGAGCAGGGCAGGGCAAGACACGGTATGGTAAGGCACTACACGGCAGGGCAGGGCAGAGCAAGACCCGATATGGTAAGGTACTACAGAGCAGGGCAGGGCAGGGCAAGACATGGTATAGTTAGGCACTACAGAGCAGGGCAGGGCAGGGCAAGACATGGTATAGTTAGGCACTACAGGGCAGGGCAGGACAGGGCAAGACATGGTAAAGTAAGGGACTACAGGGTAGGGCAGGGCAGGGCAAGACAGGGTATCGTAAGGCACTACAGAGCAGGGCAGGGCAGGGCAAGACATGGTATAGCAAGGCACTACAGGGTAGGGCAGGGCAGGGCAGAGAAGGGCAAGAACTACTATGGTAAGTCACTACAGGGTAGGGTTGGGAAGGGAAAGGCAAGGTATGGTAAGGCACTACAGGGCAGGCAGGGCCGGACAAGAGAAGGTATGGTAAGGCACTACAGGGCAGGGCAGGGCAGGGCAAGACAAAGTATGGTAAGGCACTACAGAGCAGGGCAGGGCAGGACAAGATATGGTAAGGCACTACAGGGCAGGGCAGGGCCGGACAAGAGAAGGTATGGTAAGGCACTGCAGAGCAGGGCAGGGCAGGACAAGATATGGTAAGGCACTACAGAGCAGGGCAGGGCAGGACAAGATATGGTAAGGCACTGCAGAGCAGGGCAGGGCAGGACAAGATATGGTAAGGCACTACAGAGCAGGGCAGGGCAGGACAAGATATGGTAAGGCACTGCAGAGCAGGGCAGGGCAGGACAAGATATAATAAGGCACTGCAGAGCAGGGCAGGGCAGGACAAGATATGGTAAGGCACTGCAGAGCAGGGCAGGGCAGGACAAGATATGGTAAGGCACTGCAGAGCAGGGCAGGGCAGGACAAGATATGGTAAGGCACTGCAGAGCAGGGCAGGGCAGGACAAGATATGGTAAGGCACTGCAGAGCAGGGCAGGGCAGGACAAGATATGGTAAGGCACTGCAGAGCAGGGCAGGGCAGGACAAGATATGGTAAGGCACTGCAGAGCAGGGCAGGGCAGGACAAGATATGGTAAGGCACTGCAGAGCAGGCAGGGCAGGACAAGATATGGTAAGGCACTGCAGAGCAGGGCAGGGCAGGACAAGATATGGTAAGGCACTGCAGAGCAGGGCAGGGCAGGACAAGATGTGGTAAGGCACTGCAGAGCAGGGCAGGGCAGGACAAGATATGGTAAGGCACTGCAGAGCAGGGCAGGGCAGGACAAGATATGGTAAGGCACTGCAGAGCAGGGCAGGGCAGGACAAGATATGGTAAGGCACTGCAGAGCAGGGCAGGGCAGGACAAGATATGGTAAGGCACTGCAGAGCAGGGCAGGGCAGGACAAGATATGGTAAGGCACTGCAGAGCAGGGCAGGGCAGGACAAGATATGGTAAGGCACTGCAGAGCAGGGCAGGGCAGGACAAGATATGGTAAGGCACTGCAGAGCAGGGCAGGGCAGGACAAGATATGGTAAGGCACTGCAGAGCAGGGCAGGGCAGGACAAGATATGGTAAGGCACTGCAGAGCAGGGCAGGGCAGGACAAGATATGGTAAGGCACTACAGAGCAGGGCAGGGCAGGACAAGATATGGTAAGGCACTACAGAGCAGGGCTGAGCACGATAAGACAAGGTACGTTAAGGCACTACAGAGCAGGGTTGGGCAGGGCAAGAAAAGGTATGGCAAAGCACTACAGGGTAGGTCAGGGCAGGCCAAGACAAGGTCTGGTAAGGCACTACAGGGCAGGGCAGGGCAAGACAAAGTATGCTAGGGAACTGCAGGGCAGGGCAGACAAAGACAAGGTATGGTAAGGCATTACAAGGCAGGGCAGGGCAGGGCAGGCAGGACAAGATATGGTAAGGTGAGGCACTACAGGGCAGGGCAGGGCAAGACAAAGTATGGTAGGAAACTACAGGGCAGGGCAGGGCAGGGCAAGACACGGTATGGTAAGGCACTAAAGGGCTTTGCAGGGTAGAGCAAGACATGGTATGGTAAGGCACTACAGGGGAGGGCAGGGCAAGACACGGTATGGTAAGGCACTACAGGGCATGGTATTGCAATCAAGACAAGGTATGGTAAGGCATTACAGGGCAGAGCCCGGCAGAGCAAGACACGGTATGGTAAGGCACTACAGAGCAGGGCAGGCCAAGACAAGGTATGGTAAGGCACTACAGAGCAGGGCAGGCCAAGGCAAGGTATGATAAGGCACTAAAGGGCACGGGAATATAAGGTATGGTACGGCAGTACACGGCAGTGCAGGGCAGGGCAAGACAAGGTATGGTAAGGAACTTCAGGGTAGATATGGCCAGGCCAAGACAAGGTATGGTAAGGCACTACAGGGAAGGGCAGGGCAGGGCAAGACAAGGTATGGTAAGGCACTACAGGGTAGGTAGGGTAGGGCAGGGCAAGGCAAGAAAATATTTGGTAAGGCACTACAGAGCAGGGCTGGGCAAGGCAAGACAAAGTATGGTAACGCACTACAGGGCAGGGACAGGCACGGCAGGGCAACACATGGTATGGTAAGGCAATACAGTGAGGGCAGGGCAAGGCAGGCAGGGCAACACATGGTATGGTAAGGCAATACAGTGAGGGCAGGGCAAGGCAGGGCAGGGCAACACATGGTATGGTAAGGCAATACAGTGCAGGTCTGGGCAGGGCAGGGCAGGGCAACACAGGGTATGGTAAGGCAATACAGTGCAGGGCAGGGCAGGGCAGGGCAGGGCAACACAGGGTATGGTAAGGCAATACAGTGCAGGACTGGGCAGGGCAGGGCAGGGCAACACAGGGTATGGTAAGGCAATACAGTGCAGGGCAGGGCAGGGCAGGGCAACACAGGGTATGGTAAGGCAATACAGTGCAGGCTGGGCAGGGCAGGGCAGGGCAACACAGGGTATGGTAAGGCAATACAGTGCAGGGCAGGGCAGCAGGGCAGGGCAACACAGGGTATGGTAAGGCAATACAGTGCAGGGCAGGGCAGGCAGGGCAGGGCAACACAGGTATGGTAAGGCAATACAGTGCAGGGCAGGGCAGGCAGAGGCAGGGCAACAGGGCAGGGCAGGGCAACACAGGGTATGGTAAGGCAATACAGTGCAGGGCTGGGCATGGCAAGACAGGTAATGGTAATGCTAAGGCAATAGTATGGCCGGACAGGGCTGGACAAGGTATGGTAAGGAACTACAGAGCAGGGCAGGGCAGGGCAAGACAAGGTATGATAAGGCATACAGGGCAGGGCAGGCAGGGCAAGACAAGGTATGGTAAGGCACTACAGGCAGGCAGGGCAGGCAGGGCAAGACACGGTATGTAAGGCACTACACGGCAGGGCAGGCAGGGCAGGGCAAGACAAGGTATGGTAAGGCACTACAGGGTAGATATGGGCAGGCCAAGATAAGATATGTAAGGCACTACAGCGCAGGGCAAGCCAGGTATGGTAACACTACAGGCAGGGCTAGGCAGAGCAAGACAGATATGGTAAGACACTACAGGCAGGGCTAGGGCAGGCAAGACAAGGTATGGTAAGACACTACAGAGCAGGGCTAGGCAGAGCAAGACAAGTATGTAAGACACTACAGAGCAGGCAGGCAGGCAAGACAAGGTATGGTAAGACACTACAGAGCAGGGCTAGGCAGAGCAAGACAACGTATGGTAAGACACTACAGAGCAGGGCTAGGCAGAGCAAGACAACGAATGGTAAGACACTACAGAGCAGGGCTAGGCAGAGCAAGACAAGGTATGGTAAGACACTACAGAGCAGGGCTAGGCAGAGCAAGACAAGGTATGGTAAGACACTACAGAGCAGGGCTAGGCAGAGCAAGACAAGGTATAGTAAGGCACTACAGGGCAGGGCAGGCCAAGGCAGGCCAGGGCAGGACAGGCCAGGGCAGGGCAGGGCAGGGCAGGGCAGGGCAGGGCAGGGCAGGGCAGGGAAGGATAAGGTATGGTAAGGAACTACAGGGCAAGGCAGGACAGAGCAAGACAAGATATGGTAAGGCACTACAGGGCAGGGTAGGGCTGGAGAGGGCAAGACAAGGTATGGTAAGGCAATTAAGGGCAGGGTAGGGCAAGACAAGGTATGGTAGGGCACTGCACGGCAGGGCAGGGCAGGGCAAGGCACGGTATGGTAAGGCATTACAGGGCAGGGCAGGGCAGGGCAGGGCAGGGCAGGGCAGGGCAGGGCAGGGCAAGACACGGTATGGTAGGGCACTACAGGGCTGGGCAGGATAGGGCAAGACATGGTATGGTAAGGCACTACAGGGCAGGGCAGGGCAAGACAAGGTATGGTAAGGCACTACACGGCAGGGCAGGGCAGAGCAGATATGGTATGGTAAGGCACTACACGGCAGGGCAGAGCAAGATAAGGTATGGTAAGTCACTACAGTATAGGACAGGGCAGGGCAAGACATGGTATGGTAAGGCACTGCAGGCACGGCAGGACAATCAAGACAAGGTATGGTAAGGCATTGCAGGACAGGGCCCGGCAGAGCAAGACACGGTATGGTAAGGCACTACAGAGCAGGGCAGGCCAAGACAAGGTATGGATAAGGCACTAAAGAGCAGGGCAAGATAAGGTATGGTACGGCAGTACACGGCAGTGCAGGGCAGGGCAAGACAAGGTATGGTTAAGGAACTTCAGGGTAGATATGGCCAGGCCAAGACAAGGTGTGGTAAGGCACTACAGGGCAGGCAGGGCAGGGCAGGGCAGGGCAGGGCAGGGCAGGGCAGGGCAGTGCAAGACAAGGTATGGTAAGGCACTACAGAGCAGGTCTGGGCAGAGCAAGGCAAACACATGGTATGGTAAGGCAATACAGTGCTGGGCTGGACAGGGCAGGGCAACATATGGTATGGTAAAGCAATACAGTGCAGGGCTGGGCAGGGCAGGGAAGGGCAACACACAGTATGGTAGGCAAAACGTGCAGGGCAGGGCAGGGCAGGGCAGGGCAGGGCACGGCAGGGCAGGGAAGGGCAACACATGGTATGGTAAGGCAATACAGTGCAGGGCAGGGCAGGGCAGGGAAGGGCAGCACATGATATGGTAAGGCAATACAGTGCAGGGCTAGGCTGGGCAAGACAAGGTATGGTAAGGCACTACAGGTCAGAGTATGGCCGGACAGGGCAAGACAAGGTATGGTAAGGCACTACAGGGCAGGGCAACACATGGTATGGTAAGGCAATACAGTGCGGGGCTGAGCTGGGCAAGACAAGGTATGGTAAGGAACTACACGGCGGGTATGGCCAGACAGGGCAAGCCATGGTTATGGTAAGCCACTACACGGCAGGACAGGGCAGGGCAGGGCAAGGCAAGGTATGGTAAGGCATCACGGGCAGGGCAGGGCAGGGCAAGACTAGGTGTGGTATAGCCACTACACGGCAGGGCAGGGCAGGGCAGGGCAGGGCAGGGCAGGGCAAGGCAAGGTATAGTAAGGCACAACAGGTCAGGGTAGGGCACGGCAGGGCAGGGCAAGACAAACTATGGTAAGGCACTACACGGCAGGGCAGGGCGTGCAAGACAAGGTATGGTAAGGCACTACATTGCATGGAAGGGCAGGGCAGGGCAAGACATGGTATGGTAAGGCACTACACAGCAGGGCAGGGCAGGGCAAGACAAGGTATGGTAAGGCACTACAGGGTAGATATAGGCAGGCCAAGATACGATATGGTAAGGCACTACAGCGCAGGGCAAGACAAGGTATGGTAAGGCACTACAGGGCAGGGCAGGGCAAGGCAAGGCAATGTATGGTAAGGCACTACCGGGCAGGGTTAGGCAGAGCAAGACAAGGTATGGTAAGGCACTACGGGGCAGGGCAGGGCAGGGCAGGGCAGGGCAGGGCAGGGCAGGGCAAGGCAAGGCAAGGTATGGTAAGGCACTACAGGACAGGGCTAGGCAGAGCAAGACAAGGTATGATAAGGCACTACAGGGCAGGGCAGGGCAGGGCAGGACAAGGTATGGTAAGGAACTACAGGGCAGGGCAGGGCAGAGCAAGACAAGGCATGGTAAGGCACTACAGGGCAGGGTGTGGCCCGACAGGGCAAGACAAGGTATGGTGAGGCAATACAGGGCAGGGTACGGCAGGGCAAGACAAGGTATGGTAGGGCACTGCAGGGCTGGGCAGGGCAAGACAAGGTATGGTAAGGCATTACAGGGAAGGGCAGGGCAGGCCAAGACAAGGTGTGGTAAGACACTACATGGCAGGGCAGGGCAATACAACGTATGGTAAGGAACTACAGGGCAGGGCAGGCCAGGCCAAGACATAGTATGAAACGGCACTACATGGCAGGGCAGGGCAGCGCAAGGCAAGGCAAGGTATGGATTTGCACTAGAGGGCAGGGCTGTTCAGGGCAAGACAAGGTATGGTAAGACATTACAAGGCAGGTCAGGGCAAGACAAAGTATGGTAAGGCATCACGGGGCAGGGCTGGGCAGGGCAAGACTAGGTATGGTAAGGCACTACACGGCAGGGCAGGGCAGGGCAAGACATAGTATGGTAAGGCACTACATGGCAGGGCAGGGCAAGATAAGGTATGGTAAGTCACTACAGGGCAGGGCAAGACAATGTATGGTAAGGCACTACAGGGCAGGGCAGGGCAGGGCAGGACAAGGTATGGTAAGGAACTACAGGGCAGGGCAGGGCAGAGCAAGACAAGGCATGGTAAGCACTACAGGGCAG
>CM031596.1:92643100-92645600 GCA_018398815.1 Conus ventricosus
AACTGCATTTCTCATTTCCATCTCATTAAAAACAGAATGACTGCGCAGTCAAACGAAAGAACAAATTACAAAACAAACGCAAAATCAAAACAAAAACTCTGTAATAATGAGTTAAAATAGACACAAGGATTTTGTCTGGTGTGTTTTTCATTTGTACCAGTAACGAATATGTAAAGGCTCCAAGTTTTCATTGAATAGAAAAAGGGAGGCAACTGCCAATTTCAATTTCATCAAGGAGGCGTCACTGCGTGCAGACTAAGCCATTAGGACATAATGTGCTAGGGTTACGGTAAAGGGAATATCAACAGCAACAATGATAATAGTAATAATAATGATGACAGGAACGGTAATAAATTGAAAGACGGTCACATATCAAAGACTTTGCAGTTACATGACGTACACTTTAACCAACGCATTGGCCAGGCCTTGGAGGCAGACGAAAAGAAAGTTGTGTGCCAGCGACACTACTAACATAAGGAGTACAAGAAGTCATCAGGGAACTTTCAGCTATCCATCAGAGAATGGATGTTGTATAGAACATGTTTTGAAACAAAGAATAAGCAAAAGAAAGCTTTGGACAGTCCGAACGCAATTTCCATGTACGTAGGGACCAAGTAACCGCTGTTAGGTATTATAATGACCCCTCGTGAATCCTCTCATCAGCACCCCCCCCCCCCCCCCAGTACCGCCTCCCCCCCCCCCCCACCCCACCCCCATCTCTGCTTGCTCAACCTTCCCACGCTCTTTCCTCTCCTTCTCCTCCTTTGTCTGGTAATCGAAAGAACAGATGGAGCAGTTCCATTCCTGTCACAATACGAACTTTTTTTCTCAGTTGTTAATCTACATCTTTCTAACTTAATACAATTCTCCTAAAAGCTACAGCTTTCTTTCAACACAAAAAAAAACCAAACAAGCAAATAAACAAACAAACAAAAAGAACACCCACATCGTCCACCATTAGGGGTGGTTTGAAGGTGATCTCTCCCTCCATGTCCCAACCTAGCCGTTGGATAAAGAATTGTTTATATTTCCTTTGTTAACACCAATGACTCCCTAAAAAGTAGTAAAAATTGAAACAAATAACAGTCGCGGAACATACTCCGCTAGCCCAACACAGCACACAAATACCCACACACGGGCCTTCTGGCGCATGCGCCGTTGTATTCATGAAATACTGGTAATAAATCGGCAATTCAAATTCATATCGTCATCATGCTGTAACCAGTGTACATCCCACGTCCCCAGCTCCACCCCACACCCTGCACCCACTAGGACACATCTTTCCCAGTTCACACACACACACACACACACACACACACACACACACACACACACACACACACACACACACACACAGCGCGCATACACCTCCAACAGACACAACAAGCCCACAAGAAACACACACACACACATACACTCACACACACACACAGAGGTGCGCACGCGCCACACACACACACGCGCGCGCGCGCGCGCGTGCGCGCGCATACACACACGCGCGCCCGCATACACACACACACACGCACGCACGCACGAGAGAGAGGGGAGAGAGAGAGAGAGAGAGAGAGAGAGAGAGAGAGAGAGAGAGAGAGAGAGAGAGATTATTGCATGTACAACATTGCTATGGAGAGAGAGAGAATTGCATATACAATGTTGTTATGGATAATACAACAGAATGATTTTGTGTTGGTTTCTTACTTTCCATGCTTGTTGAGAAGATATTCCTTGTTAAACGGAGCTAATTTAAAAACTTCCTAACTGCATGTTCAGAACATACTTCTTTGCCTGTCGGAAAGGGATCCAGCACTTTAATCGTTTTTTGGAGAAAAAATGCACGGACCACTGAAATTTCTAAAAAATGTTAGACTGGCCAGTGCTACTACAGGGGTCAGAAGCAGCCAGTGGATGATGCTAGCCATGTGAGACAAATGAAGGTAAGTTTTGGCTGTAATACTTTCGTTTCCAGAAAGAAAATAGAGCTATAGTTTCTCTTTCTGCTATGGAAACTAATGCGATTTCTAAAAGTTTTCTTCATTTTTTTAAATTGAAAATTGTGTCGAAGGGGCAGGTAAATCTGAGGAACATTAGGAGAGAGAGAGAGAGGAGCGAGAGAGAGAGAGAGAGAAAGAGAGAGAGAGAGAGGAGAGGGGAGAGAAGAGAGAGGAGAGAGAGACAAATGTTTATCTCAATTCTTTTAAGTATGTCTGCAGTACCCTTCCATCTTACAAAGTCAACTTGGAACAGATGGGACTGATGAAAGTTTTAAATTTAATCTAAAAAATGTTACTGTATTGTTGAAGGGACGGGGATGGGTGGGCGCAATGAGAGGATAATAAAATGTTAAATTCACTGACAGATCATTGATTTGACATGGATCTCCAAAAATGTGTGGGATTACAGCTGATATTCTTTATCATCCGCGCACTGCATAACTAACCCATAGGGTTTTTTTTTCTCAGCTCGTGAGACATTTAGTGCTTAGATATACCAGATGTTTGTA
>CM031596.1:92650600-92665938 GCA_018398815.1 Conus ventricosus
ACCGAAGTGACTCGGCAGCAGTGCAGTGTCTCCTACGGTGGGTTGCCTCTTAAACGACTTGACATTGACGGCTCCCTGTGGATTGCTGGTGCCGGAGCTGCGGCGGGCCAGGCTGGGCTGTGGCTGTGGAAGGGGTGTCAGAATGAGCGGCGTGGATGCACTGCTACTGAGGTGGCACAGAAGATGGAAAAGCAAGAAACATGTTTTAAGGGGAGTCATTGGAGGACGGCTTGGAGTATACAAATTACTTAAAGCACTGTGTTGAGTCTGCTGGAGTCTGCTCTGAAACAACCCTTTGATTTATTTTAGGCCAGGTCATTAAAAAAATCAATCTTCTGCCTCGTTTTAACTGCAAGACCCATTTCTCTTTCTATAGCTTGATTTCACAAAATGCGTATACTTAATAAATTTGTATTCTGCTCTTGCAAGACCATACGTTGGCTTACGTTTGAAGAAGGAGTCTTTCTATTTGTAAATCTACCCCCACCATCCACCCCCTACCATCACCACCACCACTAACGACAACAACAAACAACAACAAGAAACAAACAAAACAAAACAAAACAAAATTATGAATCTTTTTAATTTGTTTAAAACTTTAATTCCAGGAGTGATAAAAGGAAGGGGGAACTCATTTTGGACAAGCACTAGAAACCGCCATTATTTGATCAAACCTTAAGCTGCCAGTTTCTTAAGAAATTCCTGTTACTGTAGGACAGTGCTGTAGCACTGGGGACCGAAGATACAGAGTCTCGAGGGTAATGAGGGGTATTGTGAGATGTGTGTGTGTGTGTGGTGTGTGTGTGGGGAGGGGGGGGGATATAAATTTCGAGTCATCCCAAGAACTACTGCCCCAAGAGCCTAAGCACCAGTTACTTTTGCTCAGACTTTTGTTTTAAATTTCAAGATTAAGGATGAAACAGGTGTGGCCTTTTTGACAGCCTTTTAGGATCAGCTCCAAATGACTCCGTCATTGTTTTATCTTGAAATGGTTGTGTCACATGTCATTTTCTGACAGGTTCGGGATGTGTACGATGGGTTGGAAAGGACTTGGATGTGAAGGTGGGGTGGATGGGGTAGGATGGGGTAGGAGCCTCTCTGGGACCGTTCCGAAACGACCATCTCAACAATTTTGTATCATCCGATTTACGGGTATTGAGACGTTGATTCTATTTCAAAACCAGCAGATGAACAAACGGGACAAATCTGATTTCAGACCTAGAACTAACGAGCTCATGAGTTATTTCACACCTCAAATTGTTCACTATAATTATGTCATTGTATTTCAGGACAGGGGTAGAAGATACAAGATGTTGAGGGGAGGTGGGGGAGCGGGGATTATATGGTGGGAGAGGAGGGTAGTTTGGGTGATTCGATAAATACATTTTAGTATCAAGATATATATATATATATATTATATATATATATATATATATATATATATATATATAGATGAGAGAGAGAGAGAGAGAGAGAGAGAGGAGAGAGAGAGAGAGAGAGAGAGAGAGAGAGAGAGAGAGAGAAATATTTTAACAATATTTTAGACTCAATATGTCTATCAGTTAGAAATTTAGAATGAAGAGAGGTGATGGAACGTATGGATGAGTGCAACAGTGTTAAAAATATCATTTTAGGTGCATTATCAGCATCAAGTTTACTAGCTTTCATTAAAAGAATATTGCATTAGTTAGGGATGAGCAGGAGGTCGGGCCGGGGGTCAGGGAGTCATTAGGTCACTCCCAAAATGACAAAGTCGATATATTTACTTGAAGGTTTGTATTTTTCTAAATAATTTTCCCTCGCAACTTCGGAAGCATTAGGGAGATTAGGCTTCGGAACGTGTAGCGTTTAAAAATGAACTGCAAATACTGTGATTGCACAGGATTAGACGAAAAAATAGGAGTTATTATAGGTCAGGTTGATATTTTATTCCACCTCTTGCCTCAGATGGTCGCTAACTCCATTTCTAATGAATATTTTGGTTTCGTTCAACAACAAAAAACAACAACAAAAAAAGGTGCAATTTGTTGACAAAAATGCTTATGTAGTCTCCCCACACGTAATCCCGCGCACAAAGACGCAACGAATGTCTTTCGGTCTCTATTTTTCAGTCGTTATCATGGATGAATAGAATGGGTTATCTAAGATATACATCGAAACGACGTCTTTACTATTTTTCAGCATACAGTTGCTTAATTTAAAGAAATTTCTGATATTTTGGGTTTGGGGTAGGATAGAACTTCGGTGGAAGTTATTTCGAATCATCCCCAGAATTACAGCATCAACATTTCTAGCATCAGGCCAATCGTCTTCCAGAAATGTTCTGTTTTTAGAAAAGGGAAAACTGGGAAAACTGAAGCCATTTTCCAGTCTCCTTTTGTCCCAAAATGACTCCATTAATATTTTCTCCCGAGTCGTTTACTTCCTAGAAATATGTTTTGTGTTACTTCTTAGCTGGGCTGGGGTCTCTAGGGTAGGATGGATGAGGTTAGGATGTAGCTTCTTCAGAACTGCTCCAAAACGAATGATGAAATTTTTTGCATCTTTTTTTTTTCCAAATGCGTACGCTATTTAAAGACCAGGAGCTGAACGAATGGAAGAGACAAGGCTTCAGGGTGTATTTGGGAGTCGAGCCCATAACGACTTAATAAGCTGGTTTTAGCTCTCAAGTTTCATCTTTTGTTAGCGACTCCACAAGTGACATATCTGTCCAAAACTTTGCTTCTCTTCTTCGTATTGTATTTTAGATAAGCGCTATTTTACTTTGTTCTGCATTTTTTTTAATTGTATTTTAACGCTTTAGACTGGATATGACAAACATGGAATTAACTTTAAAGATTTGACAGCCCTGACCTTCACCTATCTTTGCGATCCGCTGGACTATAAGCAACACGAATTGAAGTGAACTTAGCTGAATGACTGATATAGAAGGAAATCGAAAGAGAGGTTGGGGGCCGGAGGGGTAGAAAAAAAAACAATAAACGTTTGTCCGTCTAGCATCTGTCAGTCTGTGGATGTGGCCGATTGTTGTTGGATGGTCGCCCACTGACCCTAAACCAATTTTGCATAATCAGCATGAAAAAAATTGCATTCAAATATCCCTCTAATAAGGTAACAGAGTATTGTGTTCTACCACACTGTTCTCTATCTTTGTCAGTTGATGAGCTGTTCTCTTTCAAGACTATCAGAAATCAGAGAACAATCAAAAGGTGATTGGACAGCTACATATCCAATGTGAAATCCTGATTTGGTAAAACTTAATTACGTTGGCTGAGATATGTAGTTCACTTGAACGGGAACGTGAACAACAAAATAGAATTAGCACAAAACGCAAGTGAGTCACCACAAAGTATTAAATGAGTAAGTCACGTACCTGCACGAAAAGAAGAATCAAACTCAGCCCAACTTTGTGTCTGGTGCTGTAACAGTAGCGTTGCCATCGCAAAGACGCAGAATTCTGTCTAGTGTGATAGAAATTCTGTAATTCCCACACCAGTAATGGACCATTTGTTAAATTGAAAGACGAACAAAATAAGAGAAAAATGATCCTGCACAATGTATTATTTGGAGTCATCGTAATAAGAATCACGTCAACGTACCCGACAGCAATTGCCAGAAGTATTAAAATCGGCAGAGCACTACAGGGACCCATTACTTGATACTGACGATGACGCAGAAAAAACAGGACAACGCAAATGCAAACGACAAGACACAGCGAGGCTACTAAAATTTGTGCCAACGCTGCTACTGTATAATGAAATATAGTCGTAGTACGAATGGCCATACATGTGGAGTATTGAGTCTTTGGGTCGGGCCAGGTGAAGTTTGGGCAACGTTCATAGAGCGTACCATTTTGCACAAGCTTTTCGTTGACTTCACAGAGTCTGCAGACCCAGCAACATGACACGTTCTGCACGACAGAGGCCGCGCGAAGTGGACAGGGCAAACTACACCTGGAAGATGGGTGCCTTTCGTCAGGGTGTACATCATGATGTGTCCAAATCGCCTGACCAACATGATCAATCAAGCCAGTGTTCGAATAGAATGTTGCAATGTCTGCTGTGAACAGGTGATCAGAATCTTGCCTCAGTTGCTTGACAATGAAGCGCCCGTAACGGTCACCGTTGGAATCCAGCTCCAGCCAGCCGCTGTACCCTTGCTGCTCTGTGGCTTTCAGTTCCTGCACAAGTCGAGGACCAGTCACACATTTTCTGGCAGCAGATCCTGTCAGATGACGACATTCAGCACTTTGAAGAATCTTAGAGGTAGCGTTGGCAATCATGAAGATAGCATCCACAACGTAGCCCCTTTCGCCGGCTGTACTGTCTATTGGTAAGTTCACGTCATGGAGAGTTTGGTTGTCGTCACAAGTTCCTTTGTCAATAGAACATTTGAATACGTGTTCCCAGAAGTCGTCAAACCATGGGTTAGACGTTGTTTTCTGTTGATAAGAAATAGACCCAATTAAACGCATGAACAGAAATAATTAGATATCTATTCTTCATCTCCTTCACCGCCGTTTTGCAAAGTTATTATCGAAAGACATCTTCATAATACAGGCAAATAGCAACTGATATAATGAACTTGACCTAAGCTGTATCTGTACGTCTTTTTCTATATGATAAAATGATTTGCTAAAATGAATACAGGGATTCTTTCCCGCTGATTTCATAGTGACACGGATATTTAAACTGTCCTGAGAATACCGGTTCTTAACATTCCTTTGTGGTCAGCCAATTGTCATTAGAAAAAAATCTAAAACGAGCAAATATCCATACATAGGTTAGAAAAAAAAACTACCGGAAGAAAAAAGTCAGAACAACTAAGAAACTATAGATGTCTTTGGTTTTGTATTATTCTGCTATTCATTCGGTTGACAAATACTACATGTGTGCTACAATAAAATGGTAGGTCTCTCATGAACAACGTCAGTGTTATCATCCTCTTTCAAATTTCTACATTAACAGCGTCATATAGGGTAGCTGGTTTGTTTCGATATAAAGATCTCTACTTTCTAGAACATCTACATACTTTAGATTGCGTGCATATACTTCACTTGTGGTTTTGTCAAACATTCTTTCTTACCATTCCTACTGTTATTTATTCAGGAGAAGCTTTCTTTCTTTTTTCTGATTTTTGTTAAAACATGGACCTGACGTCCTTTACAATGGGAAATCGAAATGGCAAACAAAAAAACTGACCACGATTGCGCAAACTAAATAATAATCATATCATGTAAAAACATGTGTGATGACACTTAACAAATACCACTTCCATATAGTGTGTGTTAATGTTACGGTAATACACTATGCATGTATGGGTAAGACCTGCTGTGTTAACTTGTTTATTTCTGTGTGGATATTCTTTATCTGAAGGAAGAGACCGTTTGTTCGAGCAAAATATACACGTCTAACTGACATGGTTTTCACACACACACACACACACACACACACACACACACACACACACACACACACACATATATATATTTTATATATATATATATATATATATATATATATATATATATATATATATATATATATATATATATATATATATATTTCAAGTTTTGTTTGTTTTCTCTTCTCAACCCCAACGTCCGCCCACCCCCGTCCAAATTGATCCACTCACTACATCTGAACGACATTTCAACAAAATATTACATGGAGCTCGCTGAGGCTCTGACGTGAAGCGAGAATTGAAAGTAAGGTAAACATGAGAGTTTGACTTGACGGGCCACGGGTGGGTGGGTGGGTGGGTGTGTGTGGGTGTGTGTGGGCGCGCATGTGTAACAGGACAAAACTCAAGTATGCACGTTACTGCACATATCTACTGATATGCTGGTTAACGTGTGAAACTGAAATTGAAAAGTATGGCTCTGTATTAGCCCAATACACAGCCCCACGTCCCGCCTCCTGTCTTTCCCGCGGTCTGTCTCCTTTCTCACTTCCCTTGCATGTGGACAATATTGTGTGGCTTGGTTGATTTGGGAATTATACACATTCCTGAAAGAAACAAAAGTCACGTTAATACATTATCCTTACACACGACATTGTATACTTTAACATTATTTGTACAAGAATGTCGTGCATGTTGACTTGAAACTTTAAATATTCACAATTGTTAGCATTTCTGTGCTTTTTTTTTGGAGGGGGGGGGGGGGGTACCTGAAAAGATTTTTAGTTTCAATACAGACCATGAAAATCTTAGAAATGAGAAATTATAAACTGACCAAAAGGCAAACCAAACAGTGTTTATAATTCATATCTATCTAATTAAATATCTATCTATTTGTCTATCTATCTATCTATCTATTTGTCTATCTCTCTATCTATCTATCTATCTATCTATATGTCTGTCTTCTGTCTGTCTGCCTATCTGCCTGTCTATCTATCTATCTTTCTATGTATCTATCTATATTTCTATCTACCTATCTTTCCATCTGTCTGTTTATCTATCCGCCTATCAGACTGACAAACAGACACAGCAACACCTTAAATGCCTATTCACACAAAAAGTCCGATTCGAATTCTGGCGCCGCCCTGGGAAAAATGGAAAACCGAAGGCCAACTGTGAGTTTCGGACCAGACGCACAAATCCAACACTACAACAGGGTATTTGGGAGTTATAAAAGGTGTTGGGAGGGGAAGGATGAGCGGATTGAACAGTTCCGGAGAGGAGATGAAGAGAGAGAGAGAGAGAGAGAGAAGAGAGAGAGAGAGAGAGAGAGAGAAGAGAGAGAGAGAGGAGAGAGAGAGAGGAGAGAGAGAGAGAGAGGTACTCCTAAGCCACAACTCACAAAGAATGGTGTAATGAGTGGAGGGAATGAAAAGAGACTCAACTCAAACTGAACTCAAATAGTTTAACTGCAATGGTCACCGACCTATCTGCAATGAGGTCAACAACAAAAATAGAACACATACGCGCTCGGCGCATATACTGAAAATTATGAAATGAAATTTGCATAACAAAAATTGATGAAAAAATAATAAAGTTTATAAAAACCTTTTGGTGGTAGCCCAAATCATTAGTGAGAAAACTGACGTTTCAAGCCATAGGCCTGTTGTCAAAGTGAAAGAAGAGGACAGTGTAGACAGGAAAGCCTATGTGAGAATTGGGTGAGAACATTTCATGAAATGTTCTCACCAATTCTCACATAGGCTTTCCTGTCTACACTGTCCTCTTCTTTTCACTTTGACAACAGGCCTATGGCTTGAAACGTCAGTTTTCTCACTAATGGATTTGACTACCACCAAAAGGTTTTTATAAACTTTATTATTTTTTCATTTTGCAACGAATCTGCAGTCAACTTTTGTTTCTTCCAACAAAATTTGATTGCTCTTCCTGAAATTACTCTGGCATTTGTGTGTTAACTTATAGCAGTTCTTCTCTTCGTTTCAGTGCTTTGAAAATGAACATAGCTAAAAACCGAGTTTCTTTTCATTTTGCAGTAAAAGAAGCAATGAATTTGATGAACATTTCTAGTATGAGGCAAAATGCATTTATTCTTAAATCTTTATAGGATGGACAAACAATCAAAAAATGTATTTTGTCCTCGATTTGGTGACAGAATGGACAGTTTTTGGGTTTCTTTTGAGTTTAGTGTATATCTTTGATGGACATTCAAATCATTTAATACCAAGTCGAATTTTCACGAACACTTTGCGAAATTTAGAAATTGTGATATCGTCGAATATTTCTCAGGCTGCCATAAGGATTTGAAGGAACGATATGTTGAATATCTGTCGCTATTTTACTATCCAATCTTGTCTACAACAGTGAACACGGTAAAATTCACGTAGAAACAGTTTCTTGTAATTCACTCCACCTTTTAAACCCAAAACAAAGAAAAGCCATGGTATCCAAACAATGTTTTATCGAAGAATTAAAGAGAGAGAGTGAGAAGAGAGAGAGAGAGAGGAGAGAGAGAGAGAGAGAGAGAGAGAGAGAGGAAGAGAAGAGAGGAGAGGAGAGAGGAGAGAGACAGACAGACAGACAGCCAGACAGACAGACAAACAGAGACAGAGACAAGGAGAGAGAGGGAGAGAGAGAGAGAGAGAGATAGAGAGAGAGAGAGAGAGAGAGAGAGAGAGAGAGAGAAGAGAGAGAGAGAGAGGAGAGAGAGAGAGAGAGCTCTAGGCTACAACTCAAAAAGCAGGGAATGATAAATGGAGGGGATTTAGAGAAAATCAAAGGAATCCATATAGATTCATTTTTCCCGAGTTGGTACCCTTTATAAATTCAAACAACATTTTTATCACCAAGCATGGGGTGCAGTGTTTTGTAGTCAGTTTGTAGCACAAGTGTAGTCTCCATCAGCATTGTTTCGGAATTCTTTCAATCATTAGTTAAGCAAATTATGCATCAATACAGTTTTGAGTTTCT
Organism: Conus ventricosus; assembly: GCA_018398815.1. Classification (NCBI taxonomy): domain Eukaryota; kingdom Metazoa; phylum Mollusca; class Gastropoda; order Neogastropoda; family Conidae; genus Conus; species Conus ventricosus. The sequence goes on from CM031596.1 coordinate 92,658,989, forward strand.
TTCAAACTGATGGTTTTACCAGTTCATTTACATCTCTCTCTCTCTCTCTCTCTCTCTCTCTCTCTCTCTCTCTCTCTCCCTCCCTCTCTCTCTGTAGCCTATGTTAAAAGACACACTAAGTATTTCAGATGGCGCTAAAATCCCAAGACTCACTGGAGTAAGCTGCCTGAATCGCTTGTCGAACTCTGGAACGAAGGAGGGTTGTTTCATAAGCAGCGATGTCCGTGATTACGTCAGTGATCTCAGTCAAACTGAACTGCAAAGGGTGCCCAGGCGCTGGTGGCAATCCAGATGAAACGATCCTTCACGTGTGGACGACGCGTGGCAGAGATCACAGCACGAGCTGTTGTATGGAGCGTAATCATGACCACAACACGGGCTGTGCTTCTAAACTCTTCAAGACTCAGAGCTGCACGTTCTGCCTGGATGCAACATGAAACGTACTGGTTATTGAGACACTAAAACAATGTGACCTGACGTACACACTTAAACATTTTTCCCACCTCTGTGAGCTGTAGTAGTAGCTTGATGTGAAATGGGCTCACTGTTCCCAGGACTATTTTATTCTGTGTGTGAATTTTATGTGTTGACAAATCCGAGAGAACAGCTGAGTACTCAGTCATGGTAATCTTAGGCCTGTGGACATACAGCCCATAAATGTCAGACTATTTAGACTAATGCCAATATTACTGCACAAAACCCTATGTTACTGCACAGCAACTTTTATCATTATCGTCCGCAAAACGACCAAAAACCTTTTTACTTTTGACCTTTCACTGTTCTCTGTTTAGTTCTCTCTCTACTTGACTTTGCTCCCACACATCCATTTCCTGAACTGCGTGGATAGCCTGCGTGATTATGTTTGTAGCATTTGCTTTGAAATTCGTGTTTATGAAGATCAAAGATTTTCGTATACACTGCCATACATTTGGAGAAGAGAGAGAGAGAGAGAGAGAGAGAGAGAGAGAGAGAGAGAGAGAGTGAGAGAGAGAGAGAGAGAGAGAGAGATGCGAAGCGGTGGCAGTGGCAGACAATAACAAGCATCTTAAGGATTACGTCCGAGCTGGAAAACCCAAGACCTACAAAAATGGGTCCCATGGAAAGATCCTAATTCAGATGTATTTAGAGTGTAGTAACCGTTACCGAACCAGTCGCTTTTATCCACCCTCTGGGTAATTTCTAACCGTATGATTCTGAGTCATTCCACCCTTGAGGTCTGATGTTTCCTTAACGCACACGGACTGTGAGGACTCTTCAATGATGAACGGTGCATTAATTTGTTTCCACCCCTGATGAGTTTTTGGTAAATGCTTGGATTGGGACGAGGCTCTTTTACTTCCATTTAGCAACGTTCGTCGTTTATTTGTTTTTCTGTTTGCCTCGTCTCCTTCTCCCCAGCTCTCAGAAGACGATTTGGGAGAGTCTGCTTGATCGTGTATATAAATCCCACTTTAGTTTGCCTTTTCCCCCGCTGTTAATAGTAAGAGATATTCACAGCGAATCAGAAAAAGAAATGTATATTTGTGTCCCACAAGATTCCTAATACGTGAATATTTGTTGCATAAAAGCATATGATTATTCTACAGATATCAATTCACAAAAGATGACATATCAGAAGAGAACTGTATTTATAATGAAAAATGTTCGGCTTTGGCCGTCTTAAGTAGAGTACATTGCAGTGTAAAATGAAGGTGCCTAACATCTGTTTTTAGCAATGGAATCCTTCAGTCAAAGGAAACTTGCGATCGAACCAAGTTCAGCGAAAAACTGGCTTGTATACCAGAGATTGTGTGTGCGTGTGTTTGTGTGTGCGTATGTTGAGGGGCGGGGGGGGGTGGGGGGTTGGGGGTGGAGGTGCGGGTGGTGTGTGTGAAAAATCATGAAAATTTGGACAAGTCACCACGACTTTAAGGTCAATGCGTTTTTTCAGATCCACGGTGCCAGCCAGGGAAACACAACGTACGCACATACGCCCACGCACACACACACACAACCACACACACACACACACACACACACACACCACCTTTCTATACTTTCTTCTTCTTACATAACTTTCTGGAACTCAATAGGTTCTGTTCTCCTCCGATTGCATTTGCAGATAAACTGGCTAGTCCATCCACTCCCCTTTCTGGAGCGATAAGATATATAACAAGATGCAAAGCATATAAACGTATTCCCAGTTTATCCTGAATACGCGTGAGATATTCCATAAAGAGGAAAAACCGTCTTGAGCTGGTGTAACCGTTAGTAATGGCTATTCTGGTAAGCATCGGCCATCATCTGTGACCTATAATGAACATAATTACAAATTTTCAGAAAGATCGGCCAAATACTTTCTGAGATTGTACATAAAGAAGAAAACTATAATGGACCGTTAGTAACAGCTACAACGGGAAATTAAAACATCGGGCATCATCCGTGACCCATAATGAACATACCTACACATTTTCAGAAAGATCAGGCAAGTACTTTCTGAGATATGCCATAAAGAAGAAAAACCCTTATGGGCAATTATAGCCGCTAGTAACGGCATTAACAGTAAAATAAAACATGGGCACCATCTGTGACCCATAATGAACATACCTACAAATTTTCAGACAGATCGGCCACGTACTTTCTGAGATTTTCCATAAAAAGAAAAACCGTTATGGGCCGTTATAGCCGTTAGTAACGGCTATAACGATAAACTAAAACGTCGGGCATCATCCGTGACCCATAATGAACATACCTACAAATTTTTAGAAAGATCGGCCACATACTTTCTGATTTATTCCATAAAAGAAATACCGTTATGGCCGTTATAGCCATTATCAACGGCTATAACGGTAAACTAAAACATCGGGCATCATCCGTGACCCATAATGAACATACCTACAAAATTTCAGAAAGATCGGCCAAGTCCTTTCTGAGATATTCCATAAAGAACAAAAACCGTTACAGGCTGTTATAGCCGTTAGTAAAGGCTATAACGGTAAACTAAAACATCGGGCATCATCCGAGACCCTGAACATAGAGCTGCAGTGCACAGGCCCAAGGTGAACTTCATGAGAAGAGCCCCAAGAGGAAGTCATGATCACAGCTTTCACAGAGAAAGAGCTGGAGAAGCGTTGCAGAGCCTCAGTCTGAAGAAGTCACCTGACCAGCAGAATCACAAATGAAATATTCTGCATCTTGGGATGAAGAGCAAGGCAGTCCTTCTAAAAATCTTTAACTCCAGCTGGAAGACAGATCATACCACAGTGTTGGAGGGAAGCAGACATGATCCCCATTCACAAAAAGGGAAAGGACAAGTCGAAGGCTGACAGCTACAGACCCATCAGCCTTACAAGCTGCTTAGGAAAGCTGATGGAGAGACTTGTCAACACAAGGCTTGTCTGGCACCTTGAGGAGCATCAGCTGCTGAGCCCTGAACAGCAGGCTTCCGCCAACACAGATCAACAGAAGACCAGATCACATTCATCACGCAAAGCATTGAGGACGCTTTCCAAGAAAAGAAGAACACGCTTGCTGTCTGGATTGACATCGAGAAGGCGTTCGACAAAAGTCTGGAAGGATGGACTTAGGCTCAAACTACGGCGATGTGGTGTGTCTGGGAGGATGTACACCTGGATCAGCCAACCTACACAACCGCCAAGCCCGAGTCAAGATTCAGGGCCAGAAAAGCAGAAGAAGGTGCTGAACAGGTGTACCACAAGGAGAGTCCTTTCAACCAATGCTGTTCCTCATCTTCATAGATGACATCGTCAGAGAACTGCCAAAAGGGTCAGAGGAGCGATCTACGCAGATGATCTGTGCTTTGGTGTTCTGAAGAGTACACCACCACAGCACAGGTACGCCTCCAGATTGCGCTCAACAAGATCACGACTGGACCAAGGAATGGCTTGTCTCTGTCAACTCAAGCAAAACAACCTACACATCTTCAGCCTATCCAGCAAGAAGCAAGAGGCGAAGCTGACACTGAAACAACCAAAGGCTTGCAGAGGAACCCACACCTACCTACCTGGAGTGACCTTTGACCGCGGGCCTCACTTGGAAACAGCAGATCACCAGATGCTGTAGCAAGGCCAACGTTGAGACTGGCGATCATGAGGAAACTTGCAGGGACGGACTGGGCTGACGAACGTATCCTGAAGAGACTCTATACAGGGAGAGTCCGACCTGTAGTTGAGTACGGACGTCAGCATGGGCATCAGCTGCAAAGTCTAACCTCGACCATCTCAATAAGTACAGAACCAAGCTCAGCGTGTCATAACTGGCGCCATGAGATCCACCCCAATCCTGAAGATGGAAGAGACCACGGGGCTACAGTATTGGAGGACAGAAGGGACACAAAGATCCTCATCCAAGCAGCAAAATTCAAACGCCTTGAAAACCATCCAGTGAACAACAGAATGAGCAGACCCACCAAGAGCCGGTTGAAAAGAGGCAGCTTCATCCACCAGTCAAGACGCCTTGAAAGACAAACTCCAGTCTTGACGGAACATGAAGCAAAGCCTATCCCGGCAAATGTCACCCACCCATCTTGGAAGAGGCAGGTGTTCCAACAGTCGTCACCAGCATTCCCGGAGTGGAGAAGAGAGGAATACAGTCAGACACCCAAAGGAAGGCTCTGGCCATGGAGTACATCTGCAACCAGTATCCCCCAGGAAGACTGGACCCATGTCTTCACAGATGGCTCTGCCACAGAGGCAACGAGGGATGGTGGAGCTGGAATCTTCCTCTGATACAAAGACGGAGATGAAGAAATTGCAATTCCAACAGGAAAATACTCCACCAACTTCCGAGCTGAGCGAGACGCCCTCTGTGAGGCAGCCCCCAACAGTCTTGCAGAACTCCAAAAGAACAACGGGCAGGTGGTGGTCTTCTCTGAATGCTCTTCCATGCTCCAAGCCCTCAAGAACTCCCGCGCAAAGAACAGAACCATCTGACTTCAGCCCTAGTTGCCATGATGCCAGAGTGGAGAAAGTGGTGATACAATGGGTACCAGCACACTGTGGCATCAAGGCAATGAAAAAGCGGACATTCTGGCAAAAGACAGTGCACAGAAGGAGCAGGCCAACAACCTGGTGTCATACGATGAAATTAGGACAATCATCAAGGCACAACAAGGAATAAAATGGAGCCTCCTGCATCCAAAAAACAACCCAGAAGACACATACCATTTGCTGGGCACAACGGGAACAGGTCAAGATCTTCCGCCTGAGGACTGGACACAATCGCCTGCTCCACCACATGCACACAAAATTTGGCATTGGACAGAGTGGAGAGTGCCCTTGTGGTGAGGGACCAATGACAACTGACACATCCTTCAAGTCTGTACGACGTATGCAGCATCCAGGAGAAAGTACTGGCCAACACCGACAGCAGTGGAAGCCAAGCTGTACGGCACCCTGGAGGAGCTGCGACGGATGGCAGCCTTCATCGAGGACACCGGCTGCTCATCTAACGGATGGCGAACGAGGAAGAAGAGGGATGGGATTAACTATGTATTCAGCAGTAGAAAAAAGTACATCTACTTGCATGTAAAAAATATTTAGGAGTAGGAAAGAAAACACCAAATAATCTAGTGTATGGAGAGCTAGGCAGATACCCATTATATATAGATAGTACAATAAAAGTAATTAGATATTGGCTCCGGTTAGTAAATATGTCACCTGATAGGATTCCCAAACAAGCATATGAAAAGAAAAAAATAGAAGTATCCAAAACACAAAACTGGGCACTAGGAATAAAAGGATGTCTAGATAGGTATGGTTTCTCAGAGGTATGGACAAATGAAGGGTAAGCAATGAACATAGTTTTATAAAGGAGTTAAAACAAAGAATTATAGATTGTTATAAACAAACCTGGAACGAGAAAAAAACAAATATTGAGAGATTTACAACATACTACACATTCAAAACATTGCATCAAACAGAAGAATATCTACATCAAATTGCTATAACTAAATTCTGGAAAGCATTAACAAAAATTAGACTAGAATAAATGAGTACATATCAATAGGAAATACACTGATGGTTTGGGGATTGTATCCTGCCCCTTCTGTCCTGTAGATGAAACATAAATGCATTTTTTAACTGCATGTCCAAACTATAATCAATTAAGAGTGAAATACATAACTAAACATTTTAATAATCTGAACACGATTAGACTAGTTAATATACTACAAAAAAAGAATACAGAAATTATACAAGATGTAGCCATGTACATCTTTTATGCCCTCAAATCCAGAGAAAAACAATTATAAGGATTGAAACTCAAGCGCTGGCAATGTGATCTAAAAGATAAAACTGACTTGTTAATCAATAGACAGAAATTAGAAAAGAGGGAGAGATAGAGAGAAAAATTAACAAATAACATGCACAAGCAGTAGGGAAGGGATGGGAAGCAACAAAAATGGAATAAAACAGGATTAGATTGCTGTTAAATGTGCTGCAAATTGGATACTGTTGGCCTATATACAGGATAGATAAGCAACTGAGGTGAACATTAATGAATGCTGGCCAGTTTTGTGTAGAGCGACATTATTTTAGCACTAATTCTATGTGTTATACATATTGCAGCTAAATATACCTAAATACCTATTGTGACGCATGCGTTCAAAGAACAGATTAGTAGGGAATCTGGGTCAATCACTTAATGGCTAAAGAGAGATCAGCAAAGGTCACGGCCGGTACCGCGCGGCATGCGGTCTCCTTCGCGAGACGCGTGAGGCGCGCGCAGCCCAGGTCGGCCTGAATTTGTGCACTGATCTCAAAACACACAGATCCAGTTTAATTATTGGCTAACACAAGTACGGTCCTCCGCTCACTCGAAGGACTCTGTCCCAAGTAGAAATGTCACTACATAACGATGATTGGATTATTGTTTGAAGTTAAAACAACTGCCTGAATAGTGTTCAATTGTTATTGATCGAAAGTAGAGTAATCCTGCCTGTCCATGTAACC
>CM031596.1:92666938-92674438 GCA_018398815.1 Conus ventricosus
TTGTTGCAGAGAGTTGTATTCTTTGGCAGCATGTGGAAAAACAAACAGTTCCTCGGAACTGAATTCAGCATAGAACAGATACAACAGATGTCGCCACAAGACATTATAAAGTATCATAACAGGTATGAAGCGCAGCTGGGGTCGAGAATGGTAAAAAGTGTGGGGCAAACGGTTCTTAGTTTGTACACTAAACTAGTCAGTAGATTTGCTCCCATTGATTCTGAACAAGACTTTATGTATGATTAACGCAGGATCCAGTTTTAACAAAGTCATTAGAGTCTCTAGGATGTGATCTGTATTACAGATTTGGAACATTGTTATCGCCATTAATCATGGGATTAATTACTTTTAATCATATAGATTTTATTTCCCTTCAAAATGACCGAGCCAGAAAATCAGCAGAATCAGAAAACACTGAATCAGGTGAAAGTGGTCACTAAAACACCTCATCCTGGACGCATTGCGGCAGGAAAAAAATTAGCTGAGTGGAACAAACAAAAAAAATTACAGTTACAATCACAAAATATAACTCATCATGAAAACATAACACCGCCAACGCCAGAACAAGTTGATTTAATGCCGGCTATAAAAACTCCAAATGGTTCAAGACCTACAGCGCCAAAGTCTTCATGGAATATTGAACTTAAAGCTGTTGCCATTTTTGGCGCCCTTGCTGCTGCTGGGGGCGGTTATTACAGTTATAAAATATATAAACAATGGCAACAAGAACCAAAGCAGACAAAAGAATCTGAACCACTAAATACAGAAGACAACAGCACGCCAGAACCGCCAACAACAAAAGATCATTTTGATCCATTTAAGATGGAATAATATTTTAAGAACTTAATTTTAAAATTTTTTTGATAAAAATAGATCATGGCGTATTATAAAATGATGGAGTCAATAAATAAAGACATGGAGTCTATAAAAGACATTTCCATAGACCAGAATTGTAATCAATGCGGTTGCTTAGGATGTAAGAACTTCATTAAGATCTATGCTAACCGATCTTGCGCCAAAGACGCTGAGCAAGACATCCTTAATGATGGCGCGTTTTTTGAGGCGTGTGTGTACTATATTAGACATTTACTATTTAAGATAAAAACATAGATTGTATTTTTTTGATAATTATAAGATAACTTGAATAAGAACTTGGTTGTACTTAGAGGATGACTTAATTACGATCTTGAGGTAACTTGAGTAAGAACTTGAGTAAAAACTTGAGTAAGAACTTGTGGATGACTTGAGGATGACTTGAGTAAGAACTTGTGGATGACTTGAGGATGACTTGAGGACAACTTGAGGATGACTTGAGGATGACTTGAGGACAACTTGAGGATGACTTGAGGACAACTTGTGTAAGAACTTAGCATGCGTTGGGGTGTGCATGCGTGGGGTGTTTGTAGCGTTTACTAACAAAAACTAATAAATACCAATTCCTGACTCAAAACCGGCCAGAATTCGTACAATATTACCTTCCATCCACCCACCCACCCTCCTTTTTGTCTCCTCCCCCGCCCTTTCCTCCCACCCCTCCACCACCCGCCCTCCCCAAGAAGACCTAGACTATCTTCAACGGTGGGAGAAGATGTGGCAGACGTCAAACAACGCCAGCCAAGCGCCACCGGCCCCCGCCTTATGGTGGTTACAGTTAGTTAATTACAGGTATCGCATGAGCCACCCAGGGCCGCTGTCCAGCCACAAACCCCAAGCCCTCTAATTAGGGTTGTTCGCATAGTGTCTCAGCCAAGTCTTAGTTTGATGACTGTCTCCGCAAAAATGATGTTATTGAAAATGACTGTCTGCGCGAAAATGATGTTATTGATAATGATCAGAAAAAACGCGGAAAAACTGAAATCTGAAAAGTTTAGTAAATTAGTATTAAAAACGGATAACCCTACACAGTATGTTTGTTTGTAGATAATCGTTATTTTTTTTGGTTATTAAAGTCTTACTTGTCAGAGAACAGAAAAACACCGATTCTGGAGTCGCCCGGTCGAAACTGGTTGAGACCGGGTGAGCCAGAATCGGTGTTTTTCTGTTCTCTACAGTCTGAGATAGTAAGTCAAGGATAGTTTCAGCCTGCGGTTAGGCAATGCGGGTTCACCTGCCTCTGCATACAGGCTGTACACAGGAGTGGTGCAGAATGTTCCAAGACAGAGACGAAGCCTTTGATGATCAATAGAATCCAAGAGTTTTAAATAAGAGGGTCTCGCAGAACCGTATACAACTTAACTATAGTCCAGTTTTAAATGGACCAAGGCTCTGTCGAGGTGCAGCAAAGCTTTCTTATCAGCGCCAAGGTGGAAAGAACCTAGTAGTCCATACATGGTTGTACACTTGTAGCAGGATGTTCAGACCTTTTTTACGGAAAACATTTCAAAAGTTTATAATTGATTTCACCCATAGCAGGAGAGGAATCGCTGCAAGAAAGTAAGGCTGATTTCAATTCATTTATAGTGAAAGATCTTCACCTGCCGGATACTGATGGAGAAACATCTGCAACATCAGAGAGACCTGTTCCACAACTTCATTGACTTTAGGAAAGCGTTTGACAGGGTGTGGCACAAGGGTCTGTGGCAGGTGCTCAGAAAGTTTGGCATAGAGGAGGGTCTCGTCCAAACCATCCAGGCGCTGTATAACACCGCCAGCAGTGCAGTCCTCCTCAACAACCAGATAGGGTCTACTTCAAGACCACAGTTGGAGTCCGTCAAGGCTGCTTGCTATCTCCCGTACTGTTCAATCTCTTCCTGGAAAACATCATGCGTGAAACCCTCCATGACTTCCACTCCACTGTCTCCATCAGAGGAAGAACCATCAATAATCTGAGGTTCGCAGATGACATCGACCTGATGGGAGGCAGCAACGAAGAACTACAAGACCTGACAAAGAGACTGGAAGAAAGGGCAGGTGCATATGGAATGGAAGTGAGCACAGAAAAAAGCAAAGTCCTGGTCAACAGCACAACCAACACCCATGCTGAAATCTACATGAACGGACAACAGCTTGAAGAAGTGGGCGCTTTCAAATACCTTGGCGCCACTCTCACCAAAGACGGTCGCTCTACAACAGAAATCAAGACCAGACTAGCGATCGCAACAGCAGCAATGGCAAAGCTAAACAAGATCTGGAAGAGCAGGGAGATCAGCTTTCCTACAAAGATGAAGCTGCACAAGTCCCTGGTGCTGTCCATCCTGCTGTATGGCTGCGAAAGCTGGACCATGACAGCAGAGACCACCAAGAGAATCCAGACGTTTGAAACTAAATGCTTCAGGCGCTTGCTCGGGATCTCTTGGCAAGACCGGAAGACAAACGACCTTGTGAGGAGCCAAATAACATCACTTGCAGGCCCCCAAGAACCCCTCTTGGCAACAGTCAAGAAGAGGAAGCTGTCGTGGTTCGGGCATGTCATACGCCACAATTCACTGCCCAAAACAGTCATCCAGGGCACGCTGGAAGGCGGCAGACGAAGGGGACGACAAGCCAAATGCTGGATGGACAACATCAAAGAATGGACCAGGATGGATGGCCCTACGCTGATGCGACAGGCAGAGGACAGGGCCGGATGGCGGTGCCTGGCTTCGAGAGTGTCTCTCATCTCTCCTCTACGCCCATCATGGGCAAGAGAATGATGATGATGATAGTGAAAGGAAGACTGCATTCTTCCCTGTTGTCCGATGAAATATTGCAGGGTGATTTTTCTTTGAGGGCTGAATTTTTAGAAGAAGAGCAATTCATTTCAATAGCTGAATCAGGCAGACTTGCAACAGCTGTTTTCTCTGCTATTAAAGAGTCAGAAAACATGAGGGGTTTGCAGTAGGGCAGGTGTTCTTCCCTTAATTTTCTTGATGGTTTTTCACACTTTTTTTTACGATGTTTTAGATATTAGACCAGAGTAAAATTGTTTCAAAGACAAACTATTGGTTTTAAAAATGTGTTTGGATTTTGCTCTCAATTTCTGATGTGCTCGGACGTTGGGCACCGATGGTCTGTGTGAGACCCAGTGTTGAACTCTTTTGCGGGCTTTGATAATTTTCTTACGTTCAGAGTTGAACCAAGGAACTTTTAGCATGATAGATGCAGGAATGGTTGACTTAGCACAATTCGGTATAAAATCTGAAAGACTTCCTGCCGGATCTTCACTTAGCAGAGTCTTGCCCTCTTTCAGATCATTATGAAGTTTAGTAGCAAAGAGGTTCCGAACTGCTTTGTTAAAATCGAGTCGTTTTGGTAAGGATTCACTTTCTGCATTTGTATACTGAAGCAACACAGGAAAGTAGTCACTACCATATCGGTCATCATCAACCTCCCAAACAAAATCCAGAAACAATGAAGGATCACAAGCAGAAATATCCAAACAAGACGTGCTGCCATTAGCGAGTGAAAGTAAGTTGGGGATTTCCCATTTAAGACACACGAATCAAGCTCTAAAAACACTCTTATTCTAATAGCATAATCCTTGGTGAAGATCTCTCACTTCTCCATAAAGGAGAATGACCAGTCAGATCGCCCAATAACAGGAAGGGTCTAGGAAGCTGCTCCAAGAGTGAAGTGAGGTCCTGCTTGGTGACACATATTTAGAGATAGATAGAAACTACATATAATTATTGTTTTATATTTTGAAAATGTTCACATATATTTTATAGATTGCTAACACAAGAGACACATTTAATTATTAGTTTCACGTTTAAAAAGTTGGCAAAATTTGGAACAGAAAGTCACACATAAAACATCGTTTCTTTGCGACTTTTCACCTAACGCCTGTTGTGCCAGATATGGAACGCACACAACGAGTTACCTCCCTTGAAAATTTCATGAAAGACCGAATGTACCATTTATGGCACAACAACTTCAAGCTATCATTACAGGAATGGAAACACTAAACACACACCATCTCTACTCAGTTCCCCTCCCCAGACACTTGAGTGACAAGATAAACACACCAGGACTGGTGGCAGTACTCACATGTTGATTTAGTGAGGGGTGAAAGTTGACTCCAAGTAACCACGTGCTGAGCTGGCAGAGGTAAGTGATAACAGGAAGCGGTCTGGAATTCCAACTCTAAGCTAGCGTGTGGTACAATGGTGCTAGAGAGGCTGGACATTCCATGCTGTTGCTTAAATTTAGTTTACTGTACTCCGACAGTAACGTCGGCTTTGTGGTGAGCGCTCACAGTCTGTGTACCAGATATGACCCATCCGGCGCTTTAAACGTGAAACTAATAATTAAATGTGTCTCTTGTGTTAGCAATCTATAAAATATATGTGAACATTTTCAAAATATAAACAAGCATTGTAACTATTTGTGATTTGTTTGTTTGAATTCCCTTGAGTTCTTTGATTTCTTTTGTCTCTGATGAAATCTCCTTCGGTTTTGCTTTGTTATTTGTTTTCTCTTTTTAAATCCTATTATTCATTTGTGTATTTATTTATTTATACAATGATTTTTTTGTCTGTTAAATAGTTTAAAAGCGATCATGGGCGGGGTTGATCTCCTGGACTCCCTGACGGCACTCTACAAGTTCCCCATCAAGTCCAGGAGATGGTACATGTACATCTTTTACCACACCCTGGCCCTTGCCGTTGTCAACAGCTGGTTGTGGTATAAGCGCCATGCCAAACTGCTCAGAGAAAAAGCATCCATGAAGCTGAGCGTGTTCCAGGGAATGATTGGAGATGCCCTTGTCACTATCAACAAGAAGGTCGGACGTCCTTCTTCAGTGTCTCCAGCTCCCCTTCCTCCCAAAGTTCGTCGAAAGGCTCCTGTGAGCGACGTCCGTCTGGATGGCCATGAGCATTACCCAGAGTGGATGAGTGGAGAACGACAGAGATGCAAAAACAGAGACTGTCAAGCAAAGGGATTCGTCAAGTGCTCAAAATGCAATGTTTACCTGTGCTTGAACAAAGACAGGAACTGCTTTGTGCAGTTTCACACTCTCAAATGAACCAACAAAAACACCGGGTGGAAAAAGAAACAAATGTTTTCAATTTTGTGACACAATCAAATTATATAAGTAGAAATCAGACTCAGCGTTCCATATATGGCACAAAAGACTTAGTTCCACTTGGGCCTGATGGGTCATATTTGGCACACGCACCATTTTGATCAGTTTTATTGATTTTGTATAAAATTTTGGTTTAAATCAATCTTATGATGCGTCTTTGTCATTTTGTACAGAAAAAATAATTTTCGCACGTTTCTTTCTCTCCTTAGGGTCTAGAGGGTTAAGGACCCCACCAGCGGCCGTTTTCCCTTGCAATGTATTTGAAGCCGGAAGACACTTCAGCGGCTCGAGACCACATGGATCTGTCTATACATTGGCTTCCACCTGAGTTGCCTTAAGTTTTGTTTGTTTTGTTTTTTTAACAGTCGGAACAAAAGGAGTGGGGTACCCTTCTGTTCCTGCACCAACTGTTTAGTTTCGAAGAAGGAAATCTTTTTTTCATTTTTTTTACATGCTGAATTTCGCTTCCCACTCGCCAAACAGGGCAGTCTTTTGAAGAAGAAGGGTGGTCAGCATCACAGTTTACGCATTGCGCGGATTCACATCCGCCCTCATGAACTGCTTTGCTACAGGTGGCACACTACTCCTCTCCTGGACATTTCTCCTTGACGTGACCGAATCTTTGACACCTAACGCACCTCAGAGGGGATGGTATATACAGAGCTACTTTCACTTTCAGGTATCCCACCTTTATTGACTCTGGAAGAGTCGGGTTTGCAAAGGGGAGGAGCAGAGTATTGGTCGGTTTTCTCTCTGCACCTTTGCAGAAAGTCGCTCCCCTGGCTCTACAACTCCCTCATTAGCCAACTCGGCCCTTATCTCTCCATCAGATATCTCAAACAACTCTCGGCATCAACACCCCTTGAAGAGTCGAGGGGACACCCGGATTGGATAATCCACAAGATTTGTTGACTTTAGTAAGTTGTCTGAGTTGACTTTTCGGTCAACCTGATTTAGAACCATCCCGCAACCTCTTGACTGATTTCGGCTCTGCGCCAGCATGACCTTTCAGCCCTTTGCAACAGCAAAGGAAGTCAGCTTGGTTATCGGTCGTTCGCCATCCGCCGACTGGATCACCAGCCAAGAGGGTCAAACGGCTAATATCTTCCGGACTTTTGTGTCCGAGTCTGAGTCTGTATCCCTCGAAGAGTCGCAATCCAGTTTTCTTCTCTTTCCAGTTTTATTGTTTGTTTGTTGTGGTTTTTTTTGGTGGCCATGAAGGTTTTTAAATACTGGCAGAAATAAGTGGTCACCTCAGGAGTGCTGCCATGCTGGGGAAGGGACACTGGATGGCCATGGCATGACGTCCCTCTGCCTGGTACCGTTCTGCCTTAACACCAGACTGCACCTTCGTGACTGAATTGGGATCAGCCACTCGGCCCATCAGCAGGTTGCTGTAGCTTGGGCTTCCCTGCTGCTTACAGCAGCGACTCAAGTATCAGAGAAAAAATAATATGGAAAAGAAGACATGACGGGGAGACGAAGAGAAAAAAGAT
>CM031596.1:92676938-92696938 GCA_018398815.1 Conus ventricosus
ACACACACACACACACTCACGTGTGCTCGTGATTACGCGGACACACATGCACATCTGTGCACAAGCACATACATGCACATGCGTTCGTGCATACATACAGGCACAAAGATGTGCACTCGACTACGCACACACACATACGTGCGCGTCCACACACACACATCCGTAAATGCCCATATACATGGGCATACACAGATGCGTGCATGCAGGAGCGTGCTGATACAAGTTTGCAAATCACATACACACATTAATTTGCACACGTGCACGCACTGACACAAACAAACACGCGCACTGGTGCACACACGCGCAATCACATAATATACGCACACACATAGACACACACATGCCAACGCGCACAGCACACATTGGCACATACGCATGACCCGTGCACACACACACACACACACACACACACACACACACACACACACACACACACACACACACACACATCCGTAAATGCCCATATACACGGGGATAAATACATGCACACACACACACACACACACACACACACACACACACACACACACACAACACACACACACACACACACACACACACATGCATGTGCTGATGCGTGCGTGCATGAGCGTGCTGATACAAGTCTACAAATCACATACACACATTAACCTGCACACGTGCACGCACTCACACAAACACGCGCACGCGTGCACACACGCGCATACACACATATACGCACACACAGAGACACACACATGCCAACGCGCACAGCACACTTTGGCACACACACATTGCCCGTGCCCACACATCCATGCACACACACACACACACACACACACACACACACACACACACACACACACACACACACACACACACACACACACACACACACAAACACACCATCCGGGGTTGCAACCTTGCAGTGGTCGGAGGGCTTGCGCGGTCCTGTGATCCGTTTGGCCTTGCTGTCTGGCGCATCAGTACTT
Organism: Conus ventricosus; assembly: GCA_018398815.1. Taxonomy (NCBI): domain Eukaryota; kingdom Metazoa; phylum Mollusca; class Gastropoda; order Neogastropoda; family Conidae; genus Conus; species Conus ventricosus. The sequence goes on from CM031596.1 coordinate 92,677,889, forward strand.
GGATGATAGGCTAGTTTTTTTTATGTTTTTTTTAAAAGTGACTTCTAGGCCTGGAAAGTCAAGTTGCTGTCTGGCCTATGTACAACGTGGTAGGAGTTGATGCCCCAGGTAGGGCCTCCCATGTCAGAAATGCTAAGGGTGAGGACCCTGACAAATAGTAGCCCGCCTTTTTCCTTTTGTTATCTTCTGCCTTTCTTACTTGGCTCTTTGGCTCTTTTCTATCTCCATCTTCCCTTCAAATCTTCTTTTCCAATTCCTTTTTTGCTCTGTGGTCTTTTTAAGATCCACCGCGTTTGCCGTGCGGGTGATTGAGAGGGCGGTTCCCTCAACACATCTCTTTGGCTTGGACCTCTTCTAGACAGTACCTCCTCTGGCCCAGGTGTATTGATCGGCTACCCCTGCATGGAGCTGGGTCAAGACTAGAAGGGGTCAAGACAGTGACTTTTTGGCCCTGGCCCCTTGTTGGACTCCGTGGCGGGTGGGTAAAGGAGAGAGGAAATACAACGCATAAAACATGGCTTCAAATACAAAAATTACCTTGGTAAAAAAGAACGGTTATCACGGCTTTAATGAAAGATTCAAATATCAGACACAGAGACAAGGAGGAGGACAGGATTCTGGGCTTCCTGGCTCGTGGTTAACAAGGGAACTGAACAGGAGAGACCAATTTCAGCCCTAAGTCCGTTTGCAATTCAGAAAGGATTTTAGAGAATTGCAGGTGACCCCCAGTCAATAAAAAGGCTGAGGAACGGATCCTTCCTGATGGAGTGCAGAACCAAACGCCAAGCGGAACAGCTTTTAAGTGCCACTGAGCTGGTGGACAGGGAGATCAGAGTGACACCGCACAAGCAACTCAACTCCTCGAAAGGTGTTATAAGATGGCCTGATCTGAGAGGAGTATCAGAGGCAGAAATAAAGAGACAGTTGGAGCCTCAAGGGGTGATTGATGCCCACAGGGTGACAATCCGGAAAAGAACAGAGAATAACCACGAACACACTCTTCCTAACGTTTTGTTCCCCCAGTCTTCCAAAGACCATCAAAGTAGGCTACCTGGTTGTTAAATATTACCTATACATTCCTTTTCTGATGAGGTGTTTCTGCTGTCAACAATTTAGCCAAGTCCATAACAGGTGCATGGGGGAGGAAATCTGTGGTCGGTGCTGCAAAACAGTCCATAAAGGGCCTTGTCAGGGCCCAGCCCTATGTGCCAACTGTGATGGCAGCCACCCCTCTTTCTAGCAGGACTGCCCCAAATGGAAGGTAGAGAAGGATATCCAGCGATCAAGACACATATAAAGATTCCATTCCATGAGGCCAAGAAACTGATGCTCGGGAGTAAGTCGCAACCAGGTTTATCGTACTCTGCCGCCGTTAAGAAGATCCAGACAATGTCTGTCAGTCGCAACCAGGTTTATCATACTCTGCCGCTGTTATGAAGATCCAGTGTCTGTCTCTTGTCAGACACAGAGGCATTTAATTTTTTTCTAAATGCACACAGGAGACATCCAAATGTGGATCGGGTAAACCTCCACGTAAACCAGCAGTAATGCTGCAAAAAACCAGCGCCCTTAGAGGAGGTGTTAAATTTGCTAACCCCCCCCCCCCCCTCCCAGTCTCTCCAGCCGGCAAGAAAGTCTGCTGGCGAGCAGGCTGGGAAACAGACCCCTACCAGATCCACTCAGCCTCGCTCCCCTAGGAAGGATGGGAACAGAAAGCCGGCTGTTCCCCCCAAAGGTCCTGGAGCCTATCCGAAAGTTCCTGAGGGGAAAAGTGTGGAGGTGATAGAGGTTGATGGGCCTCTGTCTCTACATCCTCCACAAGAAAAAGGGGGCTCGGAAAAAAAACAACTTCCTAGCCCCAAGCATACAGATTTAATCATTTAAAACAAGTTTTCTCCTCGGCAGTCCGAAAATGAGGAAGCAGAAAAGGATGACCTTTTCACCATTTCCATTTCCTTGCCATGATGAAAAAGATTCTCCATTGGAACATCCGAGGTCTGTTTTCCAATTTTGAGGAGCTACAGCTGCTTTGTCAAAATCTGAAACCTGTTTTGATAGCTCTGCAAGAAACTAAAATTCAGAACCAGAAGAATTTCTCTCTTTCCGGTTTTAATATTCTCTCAAAACCAGCACAACCCACTACAAATGGATAACGGGAGGAGTCTCGTTATTCATCCACAGGTCTTTTCTGTTCGTTCTTATTGGTTTAGATACTTCTCTTCAAGCTTTAGACGCTATGATAACTTTGCATAAAACAGTTACAGTGTGTGTCTTTGTATTTACCACCATATGTTTCAGTCAGTTGGCAAGAGCTGGTCAGCCTGATAAGAGAACGTCCGCGACCCATTTTGCTGTTGGGTGATTTCAATGGACACAATCCTCTTAGGGGTAGTGTGAAATCTTCATTCTGAGGTCTGCTTCTCTAAGATGTTTCTTTTTCTGAGTTCGATTTGTGTTGTCTGAAGGATGGATCTTCAACTTACCTCAACTCTTCCACGGGTGCACTTTCGTGTTTAGATATGTCGATATGTGACCCCTCGCTGATCCTGGACTATGAGTGGTATGTCCATGATGATCTGCATAAAAGTGATCATTTTCCCGTTCTATTAAAATCAGTAACAACTGAAAACGCCTCTGTTCCAAAACATCGTAATTATAAGAAGGCCAAGTGGAATTTTTTTGCTGCAAATATTTCGAAGGAGATTAAGGAAACTGTCATTTTTCAAAGTCAATATCCAGCAGAATTTTTAACCAATACTTTGACTAAGTGTGCAAAAACTTGTATTACAATGTCTTACGGAAAACTTCAACTGCGTAAAACACCTTGGTTTAATTTTGACTCCCAACAGATCTCAAGAGTACGCAAAGGGGCTCAGCTTCGGGTAGTCCAAAGACCTTCAGCTCCCAACGCTCGAGCCCATCAGAAACTCCGTGCCAAAACGAGAGACATTTTTAAAATCAATAAATGTCAGTCTTGGAGAAACTTCTGCTCCGGGCTGACATTTAAAATATCCAAGAAAAAAAGTCTAGAACATCGTCAAGAAAACCAAAGGGAAGAACACCAACCCGTCAATTCATCACCTGAAACTTGCCGATACTCTGATAACTGACAAACAAGCTGTTGCCAATCTGTGTCTTTGTGTGAACTGTGGTGTGTGTCTGTGTGAGCTCAATACACCTGAACTGTGATCAGTGACTTTATTTTGGTCCAACTTAATCATTAAATGAAATGTTCTCACCTAATTCTCACATTGGTTTTCCTGTCTACACTGTCCTCTTCTTTTCACTTTGACAACGGGCCCATGGCTTGAAACGTCAGTTCTCTCACAAACGGATTCTACTACCACCAAAAGGTTTTTATAAACTTTATTATTTTTTTTCATTTTACAACGAATCCTGCAGTCAACTTTTGTTTCTTTCTTTTAACGTATTGTTTCTAGGGCTAACCAAACTTGTGGAATCCAGACGTCTCCAGGTTTGATTTTTACGTTTGATATACTCAGAACTTCTGTGGCAAGTACTGCAATGACACTGACAGTGATTGGGGATTATGCCTGCTAGAATTTGCTAGTAATAAAGACTTGGCTCCGGCTAAACATGGTCAACATAAAGTATCCTTACAACAGACATGACAAGTCATTCGATTGGGCAGCCCGACTGACTATATTCTCACAAAGAATCGGATCAGATCCAACATATAGTGACTTGGCTCCAGCTAAAACTAAAGCAAAGAGTACCCCGACAGTGGACTTGACGATCTCCAAACAGTAGGTATCACTCAAATTGACTATATTTTTTTACGAAAACTCGGCTCAGGTCTGGCATCAACAGAACCAAACCAAGAACATTTCTAGGAGCTGACTTTTGAGGTGACTGCGATCTTGTCATTATGAACTTTGGGTAGCTCCGAAGATAAACAAGATAGTGAAAAGCATTAGAATCAAAATCAGTCTTGACACTGTTGAACATTCTAAACAGCCCCGCTGTTAACACTACAAGAACCTCTCTCTCTCTCTCTCTCTCTCTCTCTCTCTCTCTCTCTCTCTCTCTCTCTCTCTCTCTCTCTCTCTCTCTCTTCTCTCTCTCTCTCTTCTCTGTGTGTGTGTGTGTGTGTGTGTGTGTGTGTGTGTGTGTGTGTGTGTGTGTGTGTGTGTGTGCGGCGTGTGTGTGCGCGCGCGTATTTGTGTCTGTATGTATATTCATACTGGCATGGAAAACCATTGTTTGCTCTCGATCCTCACGATACCAAGCTAAATTCTGTAACCAGAAGCGTTGACAAACTTTGAGATCAGTCCGATTTGTATACATACATACACGCATGCATGCATGCATGCATACATACATCATACATATACACATACATGCATACATACGTACCATCTATATAAGTAGATTATACATACTTCTTATTCTTTCCCCCATGCCCCCTATGGATGTCCTTGGATGTCCTTGGGGCGCTTCTGTCGTATACGTGTCTTGGTGTCCGCAAACGGCTATCCTGTCCATTCTACCACGCCGTTACGTCATTGGAGGGGTGGAGGAGGGGTGGGGGGATGGGGGGGGGGGGGGGGAGGCGCTGCGTGTGAGTGTATGTGTGTGTGTGTGTGTGTGTGTGTGTGTGTGTGTGTGTGTGTGTGTGTGTGTGTAAGTGCGCGCGTCGCGTGCATGCGTGTGTGCGTGCGTTTACGTTTGTGTGTGGTTGTAAGAGTGCTTGTCCTATCCTCCCTTCTTTCCTACTACAGTCCCGTAGGGTAGTGTTTAGCAAGAGCTTCGTTCTGTCGTTGTTGTTTTCCAAACATGGCCATGTCAGCATAGCTGTTTGTTTGTTAGTTTGTGTTTTGACTGGTGTCAGCAGATGGTCTGATGTACTGTTTGATGATTTGACTCGCTTGTTCATTGATACATAAAGGTATGCCTACAAAATGAGTCTAAGTAAAAGCTGAAACCATTGCAACCTTTGCAAACACACATACACTGACTGACTGAAACCAATTTATTGTCAGATTAACCCATGGTTGTACTGACAAACACACACACACACACACACACACACACACACACACACACACACACACACACACACACACACACACACACACACACGCCTATTGCCCCCTCCCCCCACCCCCACCCCCCTCCCCACACACACTTCCTACCCAACAGAATAAATCTTTCGATTTATTTGGATTGGTCCGTAGCCCGTGCAAGCACTCGTATTGGCTGTTTCCGACTGTTATTACGTTTGTTTTTTGGCGAACGTTACCAACTTCTTAACCAAATCCAGTGAAATACCTAAACTTATCCTATGATTGTCGTTTTCATGGAAACGAAATACCTCTCCTAATGAAAAGGTCACTTTTACGTCATGCTGCACATTGCGTTCACACGACATCATTTCAGTATGTCTTCCATCTTGTGGAATGGGTGGAACGTTGACTCGCCCCAAAATAAGTTACACGTTTCTTTTGATTGATTAAGATCGTCTTCAACGTTGTCTCCAAACGTAAGTGTACATGCTTTGTATAAACCCATGCAGTCAGAAATAGTTTAAATTTGCGTGGAAATAGATCTAATGACGATGGATGGAAATGCAGTAGTACAAGATAGGCTACAATCGGCTACAGTAGGTAATCTACACACAACATGCAGGGCAAGGCGGTCTGGTGACCATTACCAACGACTGGAGCGTATGCAAGCTGAGAGCTGCATTTGTTGCCATGCACAACGAGCAATTTCGAGAAAATATGTTTCTCTGGGACTCACCCACGAAGCATTACAGACTATTGCATGACGTTATCCACGCGGAATGTGCAAACGAGTTTTAGATCTGTGTGTGATGGTAACGATTCCGTGCGCGTGCGCGGGCGCGCGTGTGTGTATGTGTGTGTGTGTGTGTGTGTGTGTGTGTGTGTGTGTTGGTGTGTGTGCGTGTATGTGTGTGTGTGTATTGTGTGTGTGTGTGTGTGTGTGTATTTGAGATCATGATATACTTCAGTGTTGCTAAAGCTGACCTCAGGCTATGGAGACTATGAATACGGGCTGGTTTAGGCATCACAGACCACAACTGACAAAGGTAAACAATCTCTTCTGTGAAAAAACGGAAAAGGAGTCGGTTCTAATGTGGAATTTGAAAACTAGCATTTCGTTTGTAAATGGTATTCTGACTGATAAGGGGGATGCAACAACAACAACAACAACAACAACAACAACAACAACGAAAAAGGGGGGGGGGGGGGGGGGGGGGGGGAGTTGCATACTGAAATCAGTTCTAACATCAAAATAACTTTCGTCAATTCGAAACTAATTATTGGAAAAAACACACACCCCACACACAACACACACACACACACACACACACACACACACAACACACACACACACACAAAAGAAATACAAAGAACTTTTAAAAAAAGTCCATTGTCTTGGTACGGAAGACTGCGCCATGAAAACAGGCGATTTATCTGCATTTATGATATCCTTCTTTTCAAATCAGTCTCGGATATATAAGACGGATGCAAAAGCATGTCGCTCATCAGGGAATAGGGCTCTACCATGACGATTCCCAATCTTTACAAATACAAATGAGGTTGACAAATATTGCATCTTTTTATCAAGAGTATTTTCTCGACCTACCTGAAAATGTGTATGTGATCCGGAAGAAAGTTGTTCAGTTGTGGTGAATAGAAAATTTAGACTGCGTCTATCGACCTTTGTCAAAAACAAAGATAAATATTGGGTTTACATGCCTCTGTTTGAAAATATCCCAGTTTATGTAGGTCTATTTTGTGTCTCCTATGACCCAAAACAGCTGATTTTCTTATGTTGTGGTTAGCACGGAAATTTTTGGCTCCCAGTCTGTAGGTTCAAGTTCTCAAATGCATTTATTTGTAGGATTTCTGCGACCCCAGCTGACGCCTACCCACTGTTGAATATGCTGTTTGCTCAAATGTGAAGATTAGAATTTTCATCACTGATGTCAGTGATGATCAGTGGGATGAAATCTGGATAGAACTTTTTTATCAGAAAAACTTCAGCGAAGAAGCCCCGCTTACCTAGTTCCCATTTAGACATGTGCTTGGGCCTAGTTTCCTCACGTGAGTTAAAATGCTGATGATGTTATATCAGTTTTATGATAATGACAATGATAAGATGGTGATGATAAAAGTGATGATTATAACAATGATGATGATGATGATGATGATGATGATGATGATGTCATCATCATATCATCATCATCATCATCATCATCATCATCATCATCATCATCATCATCATCATCATCATCATCACGATACCATCATTATCACAATGATCGTAATCATAACGATAACAATGATGATATTGGCACTACTCCTGCTACTGTTGCCGCTACCTCTGCTGCTGTTTCTACTAGTTCTGCTGCTGCTGCTACTACTTCTGTTCCTGCTGCTGCTGTTGCTACTACTATCGCTACTACTACTACTACTACTACTGCTGCTGCTGCTGCTGCTGCTGCTGCTGCAGCTGCTGCTGCGACTACTACTACTACTACCACTGCTAGTAGAAGAAGTAGAAGAAGAAGAACAACAACAACATCAACACAGCAACAACAACAACAATAGCAACAACAAACAACAACAACAGCAGCAACAACAATGATGGGTATGGAAGATGCTGAGATAAGATATGAAAAATATACGAATGACCAGCAGTTTTGCAAGCACAAAAAATTAAAACTCGCAGCAAAGTATCAATAGTAATATCATAATGGCTATACTACTACTGCAACAAAGTTACTGTTACCACTACTACTGCTGCTGCTACTAATAATGAGGACAATTTCTATAGCGCCCATCCTAACATCGTAGGCTGCAGGGCGCTTTACAAGTTATGAAAATTCGCCATCTAAAAAAAATATAAGCAGAACACACACACACACACACACACACACACACACACCACACACACACACACACACACACACACACACGCACACACTTCTGCGTTCACGAGTCATAAACATACACACACGCACGCACACAGCACACTCGCGCGCGCGCACGCACACACACACACACACACACACACACACACACACACACACACACACACACACACACACACACACATACACACACACACACACACACACACACACACACACACACACACACACACACACACACACACACACGCACACACCACACACACGCGCGCGCGCGCGCACACCACACACACACACTGGAACATAAATGTGCATACATAAGCACACTATATGACACGGCGAACAGCTCATCTGTATACGAGCAAAGTTTGCAAGTGACATGTAGTAATTTAGTAATATTTCAGATGGTATTTTGCAACTGGCGTTGGAACAGATATGTTTTAAGTGTAGACTTGAAAGTCGGGAAGGAAGGGGCATGACGTTGATGGAAAGGTAGTGAATTCCAGAGTATTGCCGCAGAAAATGAGAATGCTCTAGAACCGTGCTGCTTTCGGTTATATGAGGGAATTCGAAAAAATCGGTCATCAGAGGAAGAACGGAGGGGACGTGTAGGAATATATATTTCGAAACGATCAGAGAGATAGGTTGGTGCTTCACCTGTGATAACCTTATAACATAGACACGCCGACTCATACTGAATTCTATGCTCGATTTTGAGCAGTGTAATTTCTTCAAGAGATCCGAAGTATGGTGCTGTTTTGGCACCTTGAAGATAAGGCGAGTGGCTGAATTTTGAACACGTAGTAGCTGGAGTAAGGCTGCGGTTACACCAAGGAGAAGAGCGTTACAATAATCTAGTCGTGACAGAATGCAGGAAGACGCCAATGTCTCCGCCGTCTGTTCTGTGAGGAAAGGTCTGATAGAGCTGATGCGACGGAGTTCGAGAAAGGATGCTTGGCAGATTTTGGCTATGTGGTGTTTCAGGGTGAGATCAGAGTCGAGATAGAAGCCAAGATCACGAACAAATGGCATAAATGAGATGTCAGTGGAGCCTAGGACTATTGACGGATGACGACGGGGGTCTTGAGCTTGTGAGTGTTTTGTAAACTGGATAGCTTCTGTTTTATCATCATTTAATTTCATTTTATTAGTAGACATCCACTGTTTGATATCAGAGACACAGTCCTGAAGATTTTGACAAGATTGTCATAGTTGTCTAGCGTGTCAGAATGTTCAAGTTTGGTGTCATCGGCGAACATTTCATGATGAACAGAATGGCAGTTAAAGACCTCAGTCAGGGGCGTTGTGTACATTATGAAAAGGACTGGACCCAGCACAGACCCTTGTGGAACGCTAAAGTTTGATTACATTTTAGAAGTACGATTTTCGTTAATAAGGACGAACTGCTGTCTGTTTGACAGATACGAGCTAAACCAATTTAGTGCAATGTCACATATGCCAAAGTTTGTGCTCAGGTGTGAAAGGAGAATTTCGTGATCAATTGTATCGAAAGCAGCAGACAGGTCGAGAAGAAGAAGAACAGATACTTTGTCGTCATCAAGAGATGTCAGAATATCATTCAGGATTGGGACGAGAGCAGTTTCTATGCTATGTCCAGCACGGTAGGCTGACTGGTGGAAACTGAGGAGATTTTCAGAAGAAAAGGAGATAATTGATGGAGGACCAATTTCTCTAGAATGTTTGACAAGAAAGGGAGACTTGAGATTGGTCGGAAGTTTTTCAATTCATTCGGATCAAGCGACGATTTTTTTTCAACAGAGGTTTCACAATGGCAGTTTTGAAGTCATCAGGGACTGAACCACTCAGGAGAGACTTGTTGAAAATATCTGTGATGACAGGTAGTAGGGAGTCGAGATTTTCATAAAGGAGAGAAGTCGGGATAGCATCAAGTTCACATGATTTTTTTTCTTCAGTTTTCTGAAGAATCTCTTTCACAAATTGAGTGTTGACTGGTTCAAACTTAGACAAAATTGGGCCGGAATAAATGGTTGTTGTTCGTGGAGGACTAGAGGAGACAAAGGCATGACAGATAGTGACTATTTTGTCTCGGAAGAAATTCAAAAAGGCATCAGGAAGTTTTGAGTGATCTACGTTGGTGGGAAATACAGCAGTCTTCGTTTTGCCCAGAATTTGGTTCATGTTGCTACTATTGCTACTGCTGCTGCTGCTGCTACTACTACTACTACTACTACTACTACTACTACTACTACTACTACTACTACTACTACTGCTTCAACCTATAATGACACTATTACTGCTCCATTATAATGACAATAATGGTAAACAGAATAGTAGCATTAATACAATGGAAACAATAATATCAATAATAATGATGATGATAATAACAATATGAAAATAGTAATAATAATGATAATAATAATAATAATACTGATAATAAAAAGCAATAATGACAACAATGACATTGGTGACAACAACAACCATATTAATAATAATAGTGATACTACTACTACTGCTACTACTACTACTACTACTACTACTACTACTACTACTACTACTACTACTACTACTACTACTACTAAAAATAAAAAAGGTAATGATGATGATGATATTAAAAGTAATATTAATGATAATGATAATAATTACAATAATAACTATACTATAACAACTACACCACCAACAAGAACGACACCAACGGAAATGATATCAACGATAACAATAATGATAATGATAATGAATACTTAATTATATATAGTGCTGTTCTCGGCTGCAGACCACGCTCCAAGCGCTTTACAATCCACACTCGTTTACACAACGGGCTGTCTACTTGGGTAGTGCCGACTGAAGAGCTGCCAGCTGGCGCTTCATTCAGTCGTTTCCCGTGTGATCCAGTCAATATCGTTTACTAAATCACCTTACTTCCTTCATTCTTTCCACTCCTCACGCAGGGCGCATGCTATGTGTAACGTGTCATCCATACCAACTGCCAAACTGGCCTTCTCTTCCAAAAGTTGGTGATGGGATTTTACGTGTGTGCAAGATGTTATGCGTGCGTTCACACACTGAATCCCGGTTTATAGTCACATTCGAAGGACTGTATGGGAAATGGAGTTATAACCAATGTTAATTCCAAGGGGGAAAAATCCCCCTGTACCGAAACGGCCCGGCGGAGATTCGAACCCGCAACCCCAGGATCACCAAGATTACGAGTCCGGCGCTCTTTCCAACTGTACTATTCCGGCCCCAATAATAATAACAATAATAATGATAATGGTAATAATAAAGTTGATGATGACGATGATGATGATAACAAGATAAATGATAATAACAATAATGATGGCAGTAATAATGATGATGATGATAATAATAATAATAATAATAGTGATAATGATAATAATAGTAATAATGAGAACAATAATGATGATGATGTTGAAAGTAGTAATGATAACGATGCTGCTGCTGCTGCTGCTGCTACTGCTGCTGCTGCTGCTGCTGCTGCTGATGATGATGATGATGATGATGGCGATGATGATGATGATGATGATGATGATGATGATGATGATGATAGTAGTAGAAGTACACGATGATAATGATGAGCTGAAGTAGAAAAAGGGGGGGGGGGGGGGGGGGAGTTGTAGTGGGAAGATGGATGAATTAAGGAAGTCATGAAATAAATGGTAATCAATACATACCTAAAGAAAATAAGGTACACTCCACTATCTCCATCCCCAGCCGCTCGGCACCGATAGCGCCGCATCTCCAGGACTGCGCTTAGCTTGTAGGGCAACACTTCTTTCCGCTGACTGGGAACAAGCTGGCTACTAGCTGAAGGCCCCGAAGGGAACCAAACAAGGACTAATGGCAGTTTCAATAGCAACATGAAAAACTCATCTTGGCTAACCTGAAATAAGCATTGCAAAGAAAGGTGAAACACACGCACGCACGCACTCACGCACGCACGCACGCACGCACGCACGCACACACTGTCTCTCTCTCTCTCTCTCTCTCTCTCTCTCTCTCTCTCTCTCTCTCTCTCTCTCTCTCTCTCTCTCTCTCTCTCTCTCTCTCTCTCTCCCATTCCCAGTTCCCGCTTCTCCTAACCCTTGCCCTCCTCAACATCCCTCGCCCAGCCCATCTTCTGTTTCAAGGGCTCTAGCACTAAGCTTCCAGACCCATTCGTACATCAAGCCCCAAATGTGTTTTCATGATAACCTTATTTGCTAACTGAAGTAACTTCTATCAATACAGCAAAGAAGAGCCTCGTTTCCCGTGTATTGCACGTTGCTAATATTACCCTGTTTTCTGTCATCTCATCCGTCTGTCTTCAAATTGATTTCTTAAATGATTTCTGTGTACTGGTAAGTTTCCCTCGGCGCAGCTTGTCTGTTCGCATTGATTGACAGCTTTGCTATTCTGGGCTATGTGAATGAATCTTTTTACGCAGAGACAGATAATCTTCCCATTCTGAAATATCTTTGACCGATGTGTGCACCTCTTTTATTATTATTATTATTATTGTTATCATTGTCATTATTATTATTATTATTATTGTTGTTGTTATTATCATTGTCATCATTATTATTATTATTATTATTATTATTATTATTATTATTATTATTATATTATTATTATTATTATCGCTATCATCATCATTATTATGATAATTATTATCATCATCTTCTTTATCATCCTCATCATCATCGTTGTTGTTGTTGTTTTTGTTGTTGTTTTTTGTTGTTGTTACCATTACTATGATGATGATTTTCATCATCATCGTCATCATAATCATCATCATCATCATCATCATCATCGTTTAGAATATATTATCCATCTGTATATTTTTGTCAAATCCAATTATGGCTTTCCACAAAGTGAAAGCAGACAGGCAATTTCCATTCATGAAATCCACCAGCGTTTCCAAAAAAAAAAAATAAAAACATTGAGTAATCGTACAGTGCCAATCATATCAGTAATGCTACCCTAATGATATACAGAAAGTACATACCTCACTATTCAGTACACCAATTTTCTTTAGTACAATATTAGTCCCAAGGCATGTGTGTATTATTCGCAATTGTAACCATTTCAGTTTCACGTCGTAAGTTTCGCTAAACTGAAAAGCAAAGAACAAACATACATTAGAAAAGTAGTTAGACTCAGAATCAAAAACTTGCTTGGAGAATTGTTCGACAGGGTCGCCCTGTCTTCATCAGCTCACTGTTGCTGTTGTGGCAGTGAGGTCTGGTGGGGCGACTGTTGTGTGGGGTGAACGGTTGTCAGGATCTGATCGTAGATGGGGGGGGGGGGGGGGGGGGGGAGTTCAAAGGCTTGATCTCTATTCAGGCTGGGGCGTCTGGTCTTGATTTCGATGGCTTCTTTAATTTTTCTTTAACGAACATACAAGCAACAGTTTTCCCCAGTAATTTTTTTAATATTTAGTTTTGTATCTCAGTTCGTAGAGCATTTTGGACGAATAGAGTTTCAGCATTTTGTAACATATAATATGCCTATTTAAACATTAGTCATATTTTCAATTCTTAATTCTTGTTTAACGTATATATACTCGGTTATAGCTGAGTTAAAAACACGAAAGTAACATCACTTGTGCTGACTACGTACTTTTGTTTAAGTTGTTCATAAGAAATAAACTGGTCATTGTCATGCGAAAAAATGAACAAAACAATGTGTCCATTTGTTGATCCATCGTGTTCCAAAAATAGCCCTTTTCCCAATCTGTATTCAGTTATTGGTTCCGCAAGCAGTTCACCAGAAGTGTTACAGTTAATTTTGTAGAAAACGTGGTTATACACAAAATACATCTGTCCAAAATATATTTGATTGACAAAGAGAAGAAAGTGTTCCTGGTCCATTCTCAATACTATTTAGAAGATTTAGAAGCAGGAGGTGAGATATTGTGATATGGTTTTTTTTCCCATTTGTGTTGTGTGGTCTGAATTTCTGCATCCAAGATCATTTTAATGCAGAAGTAAACGTTTTCAATTCCGGTAGTCCAAGACCACAGTTTTGCATACTTTTATGTGCAACATTTCTGTTCATTTTGTCCGGTTCTTTTTTTTGTTTGTTTTGTTTTTGATTTGGTTCCACACAAATTTGCAACAATAACTTGTCAAAGTCTGAAAAAAAAGTCAGGTGGATTAGGCAGTAAGGGCCATAAGTGGATGAGCTTTGATTAAATAAGTGATTTTAAAACTGCAACCCTGCCCATTATTGAATATTTATCGTTCCTAAAAGTACAGTAATAAACCAGGAGTAATGGCTGCTAACTTCAGTGCAGCATACTTAATTGGTCCTAAATCTGATGTTGAAGCTGAGTAATTCTCGACTTAATTCTAAAAAGTGCAATATATGAAGCGTGGACGTCCATATTCACAGTTGTTAAGGTTCCGGATTTCAAGATGTATGTTTTTGTCCTTTAATAGTATTAACGCGATTTAGTGGCTGGCTTGAAGATGGTCAATTTGTGTATGTGTGTGTGTGTGTGTGGGGGGGGGGGGGGGGGGGGGGGGGAGGGGGGGGTACGTGTGTAAGCATATTTACAGATAATCATAGCTATCAACTTCTGTGCACAGATGGACTGGTTGAGCAAACAGATCGCTGTCTTGCTGTTGAGCGTTCATATCCTCGGCCAAATCCAGATACTTGGCGTCCAAGCGAACTTCATCATTCATGGGCTACCAAAAAAAACGATTCGTCCAGCTGGGAGACATCAATATCGGCATTCTTATGAGCATGTCCACCCATGGCACCAAAAGCCTATGCACTGATACTCTGGATACTTCCAGACTTCAGAGATTCCCGGAGGTAAGCATGCTGAAGAAGTCTCTGTATTCACAAAATCGACGTTAAAATCTTCAGACTTCTTACAAGTAGGAATACTCTAAAAGCTATGCCAGTACGCTCGGCCTTCTCAGACTACAGAGATTCCCGGATGTAAGTCTGTTGTAAGGACATATGCACATAATAACTAACAAAAATGACCATTCAAGATCGTACAGATCCACATTCCCAGAATCAATTATTCTTTAGACCCCCGTGTCATAATAGGATAGACTATTTTTAGGTCTGTTTAAGAGGCTGAGAATAATCTGTTAGTTTGATGGGATTGGATAAAAAAAAAATTACAAATAGTAAACAAAATGTACATTTGAATCGCTTTCCATCACCTGAATTCGATCTACGCAAGTGGATATTTTCAGTTGTAATGGAGGAGTAGCGAATAAATCAACTATACCTCGATGTTGCTTACCCACGCTTGAACAGGATGTCACTAAAGAACACGATAGTGCGAGTCAGATGGAATTAACAGATCTCGCGGCCCACTTATTAAGTGCAGTGAAGAGCACGTAATGGCACTGAAAAACTTGGTCTTCTTTCCTATCACTATGAGCCTGATGCTTAAGTGGAACAGGAGATTGTGTCAAGACGCATTCATTTTGGGTCTAAGACTTCAATAACACACACACGCACGCACGCAAGCACGCACGCACGCACGCACGCACGCACGCACGCACGCACGCACGCACGCACGCACGCACGCACGCACGCCACACACACACACACAACACACACACACACACACACACACACACACACACACACACACCGAACCAACAAATCAACCAACGAAACAATCATTCAGCTAAAACAACCAACCAGCCAATCAATCAACTAACCAACCAACCAAACAAGCAAAAACCCATCGGGCACAAAGTTGACTACTGCATGTGGTTCTGCCAATTAGTTTTCTCAATTAAAAAGTGCAGTTTCCAATTTGAATAATGCAACATCTCATTCACAAAATGTAAATCTGTATTATATGCTGCAGTCATTCAATGAAGTGTATTAAAAATAATAATGGAACTTCCGAAAATGCTGTGCAAGCATTGATGTGTGTGTGTGTGCGCGCGCCGGCGCGCACCACACACACACACACACACACACACACACACACACACACACACACACACACACACACACACACACACACACACACACACACTCACGCACAACGCACGCACGCACGCACGCACGCACGCACGCACGCACGCAGGGCACGCACGCACGCACGCACACACACACACACACACACACACACACACACACAGACATCCATGATGATTGATCATTCAGGTCCATTGACATACAGACATTGTATTTGTCAAAGATGCTGGTGTGGTGTGTGTGTGTGGTGTGTTGTGTGTGTGTGTGTGCGTGCGTGCGTGCGTGCGTGCGTGCGTGCGTGCGTGCGTGCGTGCGTGCGTGCGTGCGTGCGTACGTGTGCTGCGTGCGTCGTGCGTGCGTGTGTGTGTGTGTGTGTGTGTGTGTGTGTGGGGTGTGTGAGTTAGTTCTTTATTTTTAACGTCTATTCACTATAAGTGTTATTAGACCAAAACAAAAGAAACATATGATTGTGTGTGTGTGTGGGGTCTACTTTGTGTGTGTTGTGTGTGTGTGTGTGTGTGTGTGTGTGTGTGTGTGTGTGTTTTTGTGTGTGTGTGTGTGTATGAGTGTGCATGCGCGTGTGTGTGTGCCTGTGTGTGTGTGTGTGTGGGGTGTGTGTTTTGTGTGTGTGTGTGTGTGTGTGTGTGTGTGTGTGTGTGTGGTGTGCGCGTGTGTGTGTGTGTGTGCAAGAGAGAGAGAGAGGTCTGGACTGTGTTAGGGACAAGAGGGGAAGGTTGGGACGGGTGTAAGATAGGTACATATTTTGCTTATCCTGGTCGTTTATCTAGCCTTTAGTGTATGTTGATGGGGGGAAATTGAAGTGTATCAAATGAAACAAGTTTAGTAGGATTGGAGCATAATGCAGGGGGAGGGGTGGGGGGGGAAAGTTTGCGGGTGGGGATGGGGTGCATCAGGATGGAAAGGAAGACGGAATAGAAAAGGAGTGGGAGAGTGGGGGTGGGGGATAACCATATATATCATATAATCGTAACCCGTTTTATATTAATGTCGTACAACACAACAATTTTAGTTTAAAGTACATCAGAGATAGATACCAAGTGGACCGGAATTAACATTTTTAGAGAACACGCAAAGTAATGAGTGATTATTTAAAATATTTTCAGTGGATAATGGTGCACTGGCTGACAACTGATCTGCTAACTTTATCTTAGGAACAAAGTGCCTAACTCCTGGCAGTGAAGAAGTAGGTTGTTTACAGTAATTGTTTGCCACATATGCAATGTATATTTTAGAATACTTTGTTCTAAAAGCATTAATCGGAACCTATACATCAAACTAGTAACATGTCTGGAATGCATTACAGATAAATTGTTTAAAAAGGATTTCGGATTCGCTGCATTCTTTACATGTACACAGTGCTGGTAATACTGACTATTTGTTTTTTTGTGCAGTTCAGCAACCTGATTTTGAGACACTTTTTCTATGCGCTGGTTAAATTCATGCAGATCTAGTCGAATGTCGAGATGCTGTGATCCTTCGATATTTTTTGCTGCCCTTTTAGCCGCATGATCTGCCCACTCGTTTGGGGTGCTTCCGGAGTGAGAAGGAATCCAGCAAAAGGTAATACTGGTACCCTTTAGTGACAACTCATGAAATATGTTTTATTTCAATAGTCATTTCTAGTCGTTTTTTATGCCTCGGGATTTAATGACTTGTAAAACAGATTTTGGGAGTCCACACAGAATAAGATTTTGCATGTATCCGTCGAAAGATCTACAATGTAATTTAATGCCAAAAGTTGGCTACAGGTTCAGCAGTAAAAATGGAATAATGTTTACCAATGTAGTATCGTTTTTTCTGTTTTTTAATGAGGGTATTACAAAAGCTGCACCAGTATTTCCATCATCAAAAACTGATCATCAGTGTATATCTTTAGATAGTCTGTATACTTACTTTCCAAGGGGAATCAACTAAACATTTTAATAGATTAGGAGAATGGTTTTTGGATAAATCTGTGTGATCAATGTCAAATATTGGGTTGATTTTGTTCCCATTCTGGAAGTGGAGAAAAAGGTTAATTGCAACATTTTTCCCGTTCAGCTCTGTAGTACAGATAATATTTGAGGCAAATGTATTAATGGACTTCAATGACTGTATTGTTCTAGCTCTTTTTGCAAAGTCGGTTTCTGAATTAAGATTTATTTCTTTTTGTGAAAATGTTTCCATAAGCAGAAATTGTAAGGATAAATTTCGCAGCTGAGGCTTTTCTTTGTTCGTCGAGGGGTAGAATACCTGCTTCTGTGTAAGTTCCTAAAATTGGCGCGTGTATTGGCACACCCAGAGCAAGTTTGTAAGCTTTGGATCTATGCTCTGAAGTTTCTTTAACAAGTGCGTTTGGAGCGCTGAAAAAAACATCCTGGCCATACGTCAGCCGTGAACGTACAAGGGAGGTAGCGAGAGATATTAATGCCTTTGTGTCCTGTCCCCAGTGCTGTCTGCTTACTACCTTCAAAAAGTTAAGACTTTTTCTAGCTTTGTTTGTTATGTAGTCGATGTGGTAATTCCACGAAAGTTTTGAAGTGAGGTAGTCGCCGAGAAATTTGACAATTTGTGTATATTTCATGACTGCACCCATTAATCGTGAATTCAGGTGATTTATTAGGGTCATAGCCTGAATTAAACAGCATGATTTTTGTTTTTTCCAATGATAATGTTATCCATTTTCTATCATAAAGTTATTGATTTTATAAGCTCACGTTGATATACTTTCTTTGTATAGTTCAAAGCCCTGACTGGAGTTTTACGTTTCATTGACACCTTAATCCACAAACAAATATCATCAGCAAATTGAGCTAAGTGGTATCTTTGGACAAGTCTTTCGGAAGATCACCTAAAAAGGGTGTCAAACAAAATTGGAGAAATAACCGATCCTTGAGGCAGACCCATACTTAGCTGCCTGGGGTTTGAATATGAATTCCAAGCTTTACCTGTATATACCTATTAAATAGAAAGCTGGCAATGTAATTGTACGTGTTACCTGTTATGCCTATGTGTTTAAAGTTTATAGAGAAGGTGAGTGTGCCAAACTTGATCATATGCTTTTCGGACATAAAAAAAATGTTGCTAGTATATTTTTCGCCTTGCGAACTGCTGTTTTACTTGAGTTGTTAATTTAACGAGATGTTCAGTTGTAGATCTGCCTTTTCGAAAGCCAGCTTGGTTGA
>CM031596.1:92704438-92717357 GCA_018398815.1 Conus ventricosus
TCCACACCCTCTGTAAGTCTTTATGGGTATGTGTTTCATTGGTGCAGAAATTAGACCAATGTTCCCGCTTGACTTTTGCAATCGTTCTATTACTCATGACATTTGCTTTCTTCATTGGAGCATGCGTTTTTGGTCCAGGATTTTGTAGGTATAATTTATATTCTTCTGTTTTCTTGTCAACCGCTTTCTGGCATTCATCATTCCACCATACATTCCCTGCATGTTTATCTGATTTGCGAGCTGCATATTTAGGAATGGCATAATCAGCAGCATTTAGTACTGTTTCTGTAAATTTTGAGTAATAATGTCTATGTCATCATCTTTAATGCAATCTATGTTTTGTGCACATAAAAAAGCTCTAAATGTTTCCCAGTCAGCAAAGTTATAATTGTATTTAGGAATGACATCTTCATCTCTATCGCTAGATATTTGTTGATCATTGATAGTGGTAACAATGGGTATATGATCACTCCCAAGCGTGTCACAAAGTGGTTCCCATGTGCAATTATGGGCCAAAGCAGGGGATATTAAAGATAGATCAATGGAGGTGGCTCTATGATTTGCATTGTCTGGAATTCTAGTCACTCTTCCATCGTTTAAAAGGTAAAGATTTGAGTCTACTATGTTTTCTAAAAATCTGTGACTAGTGATAAAAGTGCAATTTTTCTCCCAAAAAGGGGAGTGTGCATTAAAGTCTCCACAAATTAGCCACTTTTTGTTTAGATTTTGTATTGTACGAATCCATTCTGTGTTAATTTCTGTTGGGCCTTTTGGTAAGTAGACAGAAACAACATTTATTATAAGTTGATCATTAAACTTTAGACTTGCAGCACATGAAAGAATATTAGGATCATTCTTAGGGGCTGGGAATCGCACACTGTATACTGTATTTTTTCATTAATGTATATAGCTGTCTTAATATTTTCTGTTTTATTTACTATCTCATGCACTGGTGGATAATAATAATTTACCAGTTTAGGTAGGCTGTTTTGGTTTACATTCAAAGATTGTAAAATCAGAACCTGGTACTTTGAAGAAACAAGATGTTGAGTTAAATAAGACAGGTTTGTTTTTATAGAGAGTGTGTGTGTGTGTGTGTGTGTGTGTGTGTGTGTGTGTGTGTGTGTGTGTGTGTGTGTGTGTGTGTGTGTGTGTGTGTGTGAGAGAGAGAGAGAGGTGTGATAGAGATAAACTGACCCATGACGTGACTAATCAGGGAAACACAATGATACGGACAAAATAGTCAACAGTGGAAACAAATACAATGTGACAAACAAAATTCCTTGTTTATTTTCAAGCATAGTATGAAAAAACAAACAAACAAACCAACACAGAAACGAACGTGGATTTAAAATATCCATGCATCTAACTTTGCTCTAACATTTGCAAGTCATTATCATGATCAGCACAGATATTACTCATTAATAATGTTTGTCGTTTAAGATATGAAAAGACAGGGTAATGAAAGAAAACGTTGTGACTCCCTTTCCGTCAAGACAAAAAGGGCAGTGATATGAAGCAAACCTATCTTTAACAGAATGTATCTGATTTAAATGGTCCAGAAAGAGCTTCTTCTGGATATGAATCAGATAACAAAGTCAGTGGACTTTTCAATAACTTTCTAAGCCGTACATGTGTACATATTGACTATTTCAATGGTTTCCATTGTTTTAATCTCGTTCTAATCAAATGGAGAATCGTGGTATACTCTGAAATGTGGATAATTCAAATATACTCTCATCATTTTGCTCAAGAGCACCTATACATACCACACCTAAATGTTCATATTACAAAAGAAGGAGCTTTGAGTCAACAAATGTCGTTGGGAAGGAAAAAAACAACAACAAGGAAATGGGGTGAGTACGTCTTTTTGACAGTTGATTTTCTCTTCGTTGTTTCTTGTATCTTTTCAGTGGAGTCAAACGAAAGACAGCAAGGCCCCTACGATGTGGTGGCAGTGCTAGGCTCCTTTCGCAGTTCCCAGTCCATCACAGCCACTGAAGTTCTAGGACCGGCTGGAATCCCTTTGGTCAGCGCCTTTTACTCCAGTGACGAGCTCAGCAACTCCAGGAAGTTCTCCTACTTCTTAAGAGTCGTCCCATCGGACAGGTGCGTTCTGCGTCGGTGCAGTTCCAAGTCTCCTTCCTGCTGGGCCACTAGCAAGTGAACGCACACATGTATATAATGATAATGATGCTCATCATCATCATCATCATCATCATCATCATCATCATAGTACCAACAACAACAATCACGATAATAATAACGATAATAACAATCACGATAACAACAACAACAACAGCAACAGCAATAGATATAATAACAATAATTATGATAGTGATGACAATACAAATAATACTAATAAAAATGATAATGATAAAAACAATACTAATAATGAGTTGTTGTAGAAGTAGTAGTAGTAGCAGCAGCAGTAGTAGAAATAGTAGTAGTAGCGGTGGTGGTGGTGGTGGTGGTGGTGGTGGTGGTGGTGATAATAGTAGTAGTAGTAGAAATAGAAGTAGCAGCAGTAGTACTAAAATAGTAGCAATAGTAGTAATAATAATAATAGTAATAATGATAATTATAATGATATTATTAATTATAATCATAATGTAACAATAATAATAAACAACGTCAACAACAACAACAACAACAATAATAATAATAATGTAATAATAATGATAACAATAATCAAGAGAATGTAAATATGCGGGTTCAAGACCACCCATGTTATTTTGCAAGAAAACCCCCTTTTTCGCATACAAATCACGTCCATCTCATATCAGTTTTGGCCAAAATTAACACCTGTTTCACAAACAAATTAACACCTGAAAACCTCTAAAATTGACGCAATCGTTATTTTAAAACGGGGGTTTCCGTGCAGAATAGGATTTGGTTGTGATCGTGAACCAACATATTTACATTTCTCTCCAGGGACATAAAAAATTTAGGGTTTAATCAACGAGGTCAATTAATCCAAGGATCACTTGGTCTTGTTTACAGCATGCTTTGTATGGTTAAAAAAGATCGGTGGGATCATTTAACCTAGTTTACTGCACTGCTTAGTAGGTTAAAAAAGATCTGTGATTTATTGAACCTAGTGTTACTGCACTGCTTTGTAGGTCAAGTGTCTTGTGAGAACGTTTTTACTAGGTACAGGCTGGCTCAATTTGGTCAAGTGTTCTTGTTGTGAAAACGTTTGTTAATAGTGTACTGCTGTGCTATCTCTTTTCCCAACTAGGCTTTACCTATACACCTTTAAGATTAATTTATATTACTGTGCAAACTGAAAGTTTATAATTATATGGTGAAAAGTGTGACTTGGTATTAAACTTGTTTTTTTTCAAGTAGAATATTTTTAAAGGTTAAACCAACAAACTGTGCTTAAAAGACATTTTAGTAGTACTTTGTACACTAATTCATATTAAAAGCTTTAGCAAATAAAACACAAAAACAACAACTTTTAGAATCAATTTCTCTTCACTGATCAATATATAATAGATAATTTCACGGCGCCGACAATTACTTTTTATGCTAATTAAAGGGATGAGATAAACTCTCTTTAATTATCACTGTGTTTTGCTTATTTTGATTGTTAATTGATTACTTTGGTGCGTGTGTTAATAAGGAAGGTAGAATCAATACTATACTACACGAACAGAACAAGTGCTCAAAATAGACCTCAGCCGTTTAAACGTTCAATAGCGGGACTCGTTACAGTCGTGGGTGCGTGAGTGCGCACGCGAGTATATATGCGTGCATGCGTGCATGCATGTGTGTGTTGTGCATAATGCGCAATGTGTGTGGTGTGATGTGTGTGTGTGTGTGTGTGTGTGGGTTTTGAATAAACTAGCGTTAAGCCGGAGACTCCCTTTCAGTCTGATTGAGGACGGTACTCGTCGCTCTCGATACGGGAGGACAACTCCTTATTTCCACGTTTCATAAACGTCTACGGTGTTGTTTCCCTTGACATGTGCATGCGTGGGTGTGTGTGTGTGAATGAGAGATGGGGAGAAAGAGAGGGGGAGGGATGAGAGGTTGGAGAAGACAGGACAGACAAGACGGAACAGAGAGACAGACAGAGACAGAGAGATGAGGAGAGTGATGAGGGAGAGGGGAGATGCTGGCTGGCTTACTTAATTACTTTTTAATTGTTGTTTTTATTTTTGGTTTAAAAAAATGAAGCCCGAATGTTGCTACAGAAGCTTATTTATATACTATACGAGTGGGCATGGTATAGGGTGGTGCATTAAAGAAACAGTTAAAGAGCAGGTTGTGAAGAATTAAGGAATGATCTTTTTGAGTGTAGAGATATACGAGAAAAACGTGGAAGCAGGCCAATTAGTAAAATACCAGATTCTTGGCCCCAACGGTTATAAGGTGTTTTCCATTTAGTTGATTATATGGCTCCTGAGGATGTTAATCTGACTGTTTCGCCAGTCTGAAGGCAGTAGCTATTGCTTTAATGAAGAATCAGGTTTTACCGATTAGAAAAGACCTATGAATAATAGCTGAATTTACAATTATTTTTTTTATTTATTTTAGATTTAAAAATTGGCTGTCGAACTCAGTGAATTGATTTAAAGCCAATTGTAATGAACTATTTGCGAAAACAATGGAAAGTGTTTAAACATTGATTTTAGTGGATTGGTTTTGAAGAATGATGTAAAACAAATAATAAAAGATCATAGTGAATATTTAACGAAGCAATTATAAGTGTTGAACATTGACTGTTAGTGATTCAGAAATAAGCTAGGATATTGGCGGGCGTTCATTGTAAGGTTAAGTGTCTCTTGAAGTGGTGCGACGCTTTGGGCGAAGAATAAAAACGCGTTTTTACTTCTTTTATCTACATTTTTTTTTTTTAATTTACGTAAATATTGTGGCTTTAAAAATGACGGCCACAAGTAAATTCGCGGTTGGAAAACTATATACGATGGAAGAATATTTATCAGTGACCAAACAATTAAAGCAGTTACGTTTATTGAGCGTGGACATGGACATCATTAACCCTGATCGTTCATGAAAGCGTAGCACATGCCATCCTCTAAAATCCCAGTGTCTCTTCAGATGGAGCGCAGTAAAGTCGTTGTTGGCCGTTCTGATTGATTATATGATGCGGATGATACTAACATTGCCGGTCTGGGTTTTCAACAAGGCAGAAAGAAGGAATCTGCTATCACGACTGTAAAACTCTAATGGACGGATTACATGCTTACACAGTTTAACATGCAAGTGAAGAAGCTAAATTGCGCGGTTCTGGATGGTTTGAAGGGACCAGTCCTTGAAGTCAGATTGAGACAAACAAAGTTCTATCCTATAGTTGGCCAATTCTTACCCTTCCTCTTCCAAAAGAGTTGAGTTAAAACGGGCAGTTCATAAAAACATTACATATATTCTGACAACTTGTGTTTTAATGGGTTGTTTTTGCGAATCTACATCCTGTTAAAATCATGCAAAACTGAGTTTCAATTATGTACATGAATAAGCAAGAGCTGAAAACTTTTGATTATACAGAAACTCCCAGTAAGTATGAAACAGTATATTTCAGTTTGAAGGCAAAACTACCAATCATCGTATGCGTGTTTACAATGGTCTGTAGTAGACTATCTAGTGCCTCTATGGATTTCTCCCAAAGCTCCTTACTTTTGGTGGAACCACTTACCAACATGTTGACTTGATACTGGTTTGAAGATAGTAAAGAGTACTTTATGTATTATTCAGATCAATAAGCAGACTGTTAGAATATAATCAAAGCATAAATCTATACAAGGGCTTTGTAGAAGAGGTTTGCTAAGAATCCCAACTTTAGAAGCAGCGTGCAGCCGTAAGAAACGATTGTAAAAGGTTTTGTAGACTGGAACAGAACTTCCTCACGCCTAAACCAGGGTACTAAAGTTAGTTTTAAAAATTTAACAAATGCAAATGAGCCCATACGTGGTTTATGCAGATTTTGAATCGCTCTTACGCAGTTTCTATGGTCCAAACACCAAGTAACATAAGCAACCTGATTTACCTATACCTCAGATCTTTCTTATGAGTTTATTGTGGTTAGGTCAGTCGGGGACTCACTACACCAGAGATTTACAGAGGCCCAATGCAGCTAGTAGATTTCATAGTGACTGATGATGAAACAACTTCGCCAATTAACTACTCCAACCAACTTAATCTTTCAGACATTGTTATGACTCCTGATGACCAAGAAATATGTTATGACTCAGCCACTCACTGTTGGATTTGCGGCTTAGAACACTAATCACCTTACAGTATGAGTGACAGTAAGAGACACCTCGATCACATTTACTGGCATATTTAGAGGGGGCCCCGCGCACCTACCAATTGATCTTATATTAGTTGATCCAAAAAACTTGGAAACGCCTATTCTTCTTTCATAACCTTTACGAGGCTACGTTTCATTTCATCTTGCAAGCTGTGACTTTCTGAATATAAGGAGAGGTTTCCTGGCATTGACCTATCTTCAGATAAGTACATGTACTTTTACTTCTTGACTGTTTATCCTTTTTATGACTCAGCCCAACATCTGATGGCTTTGTTTAGATAAGTTTGCGGGGATCGCTACAAGTACTTTCAATCACTAACAAAATATTTTGATCCATCTTTGGGGCTTAATGGTGTTTTATCCTATGAATATATGAACTCGTGGACAGGTTTGATGAAGGACTCACTTCCCCCTAAAGGTGCTTTTATTTTTAGTCTTAGAGCAGACATAACCGATGCTTCTGACTATGAAACGCTCAGAATGCCTGGACAGAATTACTCTGTCAAACATGCGGCGATTATCTTGATCATTATATTTTGGCTGTCGTTTGGGTTTATTGGCGACGTTTCAGAATTAACTGTTTTACATGCATGAAACATTTACAGCTTAGACTCGTCACATTACATCATCTGCCAGGGTCTTTCTTGGACGCCGTTCTTAAGTTAACAAACAATCAGATTGACTTATATCTGATATACCACACTTCTGATGATTGAAGACGGTCTATAAGGGGAGGTATTTCAGCATGGCCTAAATCCTTACTGCAAAGCAACATCAAGTATTTTCGACGACTATGACCCAACTTTAACATCCAACACTAATCTAATGTACTTAGACGCCAACATTCTGTATGGGTGGGCCATGAGTCTACCGCTCCCACTGAGAAACTTTAAAATGGATAAAAGGACCTCATGATGTCAATACGTGTTAGGTAGGTTGTCACAGCTTCCGCCGATAACCCAAGCGGACTAATCTTCCCCTCATAGAAGTAGACTTAGAATATCCTAAAGTTTACACGATCTCCACACGATTACCCCCTAGCCGCCAGAATGATTAAGATGGGAGCCCATTGAATCCCCTATACTTGTTCCAATCTTCGCCACTAATACTAATTATGTGTGTCATTACTGGCTCCGACAGTTTTATTAAGACACGGTTGAAACTGGCAGCTGTTCACAGTATTATTTATATGCGACCAAGAGACCCTTTATGAGGGCCAAACATTCAAGAAGAATACTTGATCTTAGAAACCCAAGCACTGACGCTTCAGAAAGAAAGACTTCTTTTAACTGATGAACAACGATGTTTTGTCAAAACTATGGAAAATCCACACAAATGTAAAGATGTGAAATTAGTTACAAAAGAAATACCAAGCAATTAAGTTTGCCTCAAAACCTAACTATCAAGACTTAGAAGATTTAACGACAGCTGGGTTGGTATTATGATGAAAGGAAAAAGGAGTTAAGTTGGAGCAGCTGGTGTTTTTCGGCTTTACTGGGCGTAGAGTGTCAAGTTTTAATGTTAGTATTTCTGTACGACTACTTTTAAACCACTGTATCCAGAAGCAAGAGTCCTTTACACTGAACTGATAGTTTTATTCTGAGTCCCCACAGAAGACTTCCTATAAGGATTTAGAAAATGAGGTGGCTAAGGAGTTGATGGAGTGGTACGACACATGTGGACTATCCAAAAGACAGTCCTTTTACTTCAACTGTTAACAAAGAAGTGATGCGGAACAGATGAAGGATGAACTTAATGGGGACAGTTATCAAAGAATATGTTGGTTTGTGGTCATAGATGTACAGCGTTTGCCAGCCAGGACTTCTGTATGAAGAAGGCTAAAGCTAAAGTTAAGAAGTTGTCAAAAAAAATATAACTCACGATAATACAAGCAAGCTCTCTTTGGAGGAACAAGAAGTATTGTTTCACACAAAGGTTAATCTGCGATCCATCTTCATCAAGTAAACACAATGCTGTTAACAAAAAATCAACTAGTCTTATCAAAAAACAAGAGAACTGTTACGTCAATCATGAGTTTTCATATGCTGTAGGGCTTTGGAGAACTTTAAAAGATTAACTTGATGACTTGCTTGTACTTTAACTTAAGAACCTAATCGTACTTACTTAAGAATCTAAACTAGTACTTACGTAAGAACATACAAGAACTTAACTTAGACTTAATTTTTTGCACTTAACTTGTAATTTATTGCACTACTTAAAAAGTACCTTTCTACTAACTAACTTAACTGTGTACTTATCTAGTTCTTAACTTGTACTTTATCTAGTTCTAAACAAATTTTTCATAGAAAATGGGTCTTATCCCGGAGTGGCTCTTCTCTCTTTTTACTGTTGTTGTGGGGTTTGTGACTTTGATGCTAATGTATGGAGTAGACATTTGTATGCTAAAAACTCCCCCACCCACAAAACAGCAGCAAAGACATAAATATACATCTTATATTTGATTGTGATTGTGTTGTTGTTATGGGCTGTTGTTGGTGGTGGCGATGTTGTTTTTACTATCTAACAATTTTTGTTTTGTTGATTGGTTTGCTTTTCTCAGTCTGTTCCTTTCAGCTAGTTACGCCCAGCCTCAACACCGTCCAGGGGACTTTAGACTTTGTAACACTACTCACTTGCGGTACATTCACTTGTGGTACATTCACTTGTTCATGCAGAGGGTCCTGCGGCGTCTTCTTATCTGATCGCTCATTTTTTTTTATTGCGAATTCTTAAATTTTATATATCAAAAATTAATATTGATTTGAAAGTAATTAATGCCCTTTGATGAATGGATTAACATCGTTCCAATTCTGTTAATACATGTCAATGCGAGAGTGCTAGCGGACTTGTTTAAAACCGGATCTTGTGATAAGTCATATTTTAAATCTTCTTCTGAATCAACCAGCGCCATCTTATTAGCATTATAAACTATTTTATACTTAGCATAGTAAACTAATTCATTGTTCAGCCCACGATCTAACCATTTTTGACACTAGCTTTGCTTCGTCCTAGCGCCTGTACTTCTCAACGTCTGATGTAGAAGTTGTTGAATCTGTCTATTAACTGTTCAGTGGCCTAATACTGTTTAGTTTTCCACACGCAGCTAGAGGTATAATCTTTCTTTATGACATGCACAGAGTGGTCTGCTGCTCCTCACACTTTATAGTTCGTTCACATCATTTTTAAAAAAACAATAAATTTATATAATTACTTTTATAACCATGAGTTATAACGCTGGTTAAATTATGCAGTGCCTATCGTTGGTGTTATAGTCTATTCAACCTTGCAAAATGTTTGTTAGGAAAAAAAAACGCAACATGGGAAAAAGATAGATTATTCGCCAAAACTAGTTGTCCAAACCTTATTTTTAGCTTTAACAACAAAAGAGTATCTGATTAAAAAGCACATAGGGGGGGTGGACAGCCTTTGTATTTGATTATTTTAATTTTTGTTTTAGTTAATAAAAGATGAGTGAAAAATAAAGATTATCAATACGATTACCACTCTGCTGTGATTAGCGGTCTTGTATAGGCTATAAGGCGTGTTAGCAAAAAAAACATGTTTAAAATGAAGCCGGCGGATCTAGGAAGGTTTAGAAATTGAGGCGTGTTAAGGTTATAGTTGTATTTACTTGCAGGGATTGCGTTCAAAAGACTTTTTATTGCGCAGGGGATTATCCCAGAAATATTTATACACATAGAAAGATTAATCTAGATAAATATTAATTTATAAAAATGATGTCGGGAGTAGTTAGGGATGGTAGGAGGAGATATGTTAATGCCTGGGCCTTCTCTGAAGCAAATTATATGTTTAGTAAATTGCGGTCCGACTGAAGAGAGAGAACGTCATAACAAAGCAATAGAAGATTTTGTTAAGGTATACATGTTGTCGATGCTTACGTAAAGGGCGTATCATGGCTCACTTAGGACTTTTTAATACAAAGTTATGGAAACCAGGGGCCCATGCAGAGCAACATTTACAGACGTTGATGAGGCAATGAATGAGTATTACTTAGTGACAGGTAAGACGTTGCTATCACGCCACCGCCAGATCTGTCTATCTCGTACTTTTTATGAACCATCAGAAGAAACAGAAAACTTGCAGAAATTGGTTGTATTGTGGGTGCTTTGGGAGCATTCTTATTCTTGCACATACAATCTAAAAACATTTAAAATACAATTTAAATACAGTCCTTCTTTTGGACATACGAAGTACTAATATAGTTTTTCTCCTAAAGGGTATCTGGAAGGCGAAGACTGCTATTGAAAAAGATGAGTAAAGCTGCTAGAGTGTCCGAATCAGGATGCGTATGTTGGCTTTCAAAACTGGGGCTATTTGGCAATATATTGCTGCTCCAAAAAAGAATTATATTAGGCCTTGATTTGGTTCTCAGTCCAAATTGACTCCCCCAGATGGACTTGCTGTATCTTCCACTTGACTATAGTAGAAGGAAAAAGTTTATAGTATGCTCTGACAGTTGTTGACATGGCTTTCATGATACAAAGACGTGAACTTTAACGGATAAAAGCTCAACTGCTGTGGCGGTGGCTTTTCTGCAAATATACTATGCGAGGTCCTTTATTGTCTCGCTTCAGCTGAACAGTCATCTGTAATAAAAAGGTTTCAGTTCCCTCAAATAGTCTATAGTAATGTTCTAAACAGTCGCCTCAGTTTGTCGCTAGTGATCAACTAGAATTATATTTCTCGTCTGTCAAATAAACTTCCTTTCTTTGTAGACTGTTGGTGCTATTGTTGTGCAGAAATAACAATCTGCTCGTATAATGAATACCTGTATATTGTTTGTAACTAAGCATAATCGATGACAGTTTTCCACACCCTGTAATCCCGCAGATAAGAGAAACAGTGTGCGGATCTTTTGGCAGAAACGTCAAGCTATCCATCTGGTTTTTATTTAGAATTTTCTTCTGCAGTTTTAATAAGCCACGTCTTTTACCTGTTTTCTTAAATGTTTAACTGGCATCACAATCCATTAAAAACATGAATCGGTTATGGGAGCCGTTTCCCATCTGCTTTCTTGTGAATATTTTTTTTTAGACCATCTTGCCCTAACCCTGTCTCCTTCCAAACAATCTGTTGTCAAATGTGGATTTTTAAACCAGCCAAGCCCATAATTTGGGTATTAAGTGTCGCAACCCTTTACTCATAAAGGGGGTTTTTTTTTAATACGCGCTCAACTAAGGTCTTTTTGCCTACCCCCAGCGAACAGCTTTCTTTTTCATCAAAGGTTTTGGGTGAGGTAAAAGCCGCGCCCCGAATACAGGATCAGATTGCCATTATTGACAGTCAACCTTCTCAATTTTTGGATTTAAACGCTTTGGTTCTTATAAAAAGGAGTTTTTTTTTTCAGTAAACAAGAAAAAAATTCCCTTTTAAAAAGAATTCAGGGACTGATTTGTGTATTTTCCCAAAAGGGGTGTCTCGTTGTTTCTATTTTCTGAAGGGTGTATACGTTTTATAATAAATAACCGTTTTACTTTTATCTGGGTTAAGATTTTTTGGGCCCAGCCCGGGGTTGTAACACCAAACTCAAGAGAAATGTCGCGGTGTGTTTTAGCTTCGGGGTCTTCAGCGAAACGACAAAACCCGTAGGTTAATTTTTCGTCTAAAGTAAGTTTTTTTTTAGTGCGCCTTTTTTAATATGGCATATGCGTCTTTAACAGCTCAAAATCTTTGGGATGCAAAAATTCTGTTGCCATTGTTTCTGTACTGCCATTTTTTTAACCTTTTTTTCTTTGCCCCCCCCCCTTTTTTTAAGCCTATGCTTGAGACCGTTGGGGGGCTTTGTATTTGATAAACTTTCTCTTTTTTTTTTTTTTAGGCACCCATAGATCAGAATAGGGGGCAAAATGTCTCCCTCGTTTGTACAAAGATTTACTGCCTCCGTTTGATTACCATATGTTTAAGATTCCCTTGCCTAAATTAGCAACAACTGAGCATTAGGATCTCCCGATGTAAATCTATTTTGGAATATAGTTTAGCAGTGCCTGCTTTATAACATCGTCGCGAAAAGATCAGGGAACTTAACTATTAAAGTTTGGGCGGGGGAATTTTGTTATTTACATAATTACGTCTGCCTTATACCCTTTTTTCGCCCAAAGGGGGGGTTTCCTTCTTCTTTTGTTGGATCAAGGTCAAAAACCCTATGGTTCATTTTTTTTTAAACAAAAAAGAATATAAATTAAAAAATTTTGGGTGAAGATTTTGACGCGCCCGATCCTTTGAAAAAGAAAGAGATGTGCCAGGCCCTTTATTTGAAGAGATGAAACGAAATTTGTTTTCATTTCGTGAAAATTGAAAGAGCAAGCGAAGGTTCTTCAACCCCTTATTAGAAGAAGCAGAAAACCCCCCTTTAGTTAGCGCATCTGTGAGAATTTAAAAAAATAGAATTAACTTTTATAAGTTAGGACTAGAACCGCCAGAAGGTCATAGTCCTTTGATTTTAAGAAAATAAAGCAACCATCGTATTAAGAATAGTTGAGGCATTTTTTTAAGAGTTACTACAAGCCAGACTAACTAAGTTTTTAAAACTAAGCACAATTTTTGACAAAAATTCTGTTTTCCCCCCGAAAACAAAAAGGCCCCCCCTTTTCTTCAAAACCCCCAAATTTTCCCCTTTTC
>CM031596.1:92731103-92753603 GCA_018398815.1 Conus ventricosus
CAACAGTCGTCAAATTGAACCTCTCCCAGGGTCAGAGTATCACCATTTGAAAATTCTGTCTGTCCTCCTCCCAGCAGAAAAGAGTACCTGATGCAGCTCAGAGAAGTTGAAAGCTTGGGAAAGTAGAGTTGAGGGCCCTGCTTTTAATAATGCGTGTGCCATACACGATGAACATCTTAGTGTCAGTCTTTATCACTCGATCTACGGGCATTAGACTATGAATATCTTTTTCCTGTGTTGTTTTTTCTTGTTGTTTTTTGTTGTACTCACAGTTCTGATAGAACAGGGAGTACTTACAATGGATCGAAGAAATGATGCATGTGTGTCTGTCTGTCTGTCTGTCTATGGTCAAAATGTGTTCCTCTCGCTCCAGGCAAAAGCGCTGGACTGATCTTTCTGAAAATTTGTAGATATGTTCATTATGGGTCACGGATGATGCCTATGTTTTATTTTAACCAGAATAGCTGCTACTAACGGCTATAAATGATAATTTTGTGATGTACGTTTAAGCAATGATGGTTATAAACTTAAATGTTACCAACTTTGGAAGATTGTGACGTCAACGTAAATTATGACGTCAAAAAGGGAAGTAATACATGAGAAAAAAAATATTAGACAAGAGAAGGGGCAAGAATTACGGCCGGGGCTTTGGTGTCCACCAATTTATTTTTTTTTAATCTCGCCCCGAGTTTCAGGGAAAGGGGTGATTTTCAAGTCAGTAGTGTTTGATGTTCACGGTTTTGGGGGATGCTTTGAGACGGTCCCAGGGAAATTGTCGGAAAATTTTTTTGTTATAAAATTGTTGTGATGGTGTCCCGGAGTGACTTAAAATCCGTAAGAAATTTAATTAAGCTCAAATTGTACCACGGCTGTGTGTCGGGGGGCAAATTTTATTGATGGAAACTGTAGTATAAAACACGGAGAATTTAAATTTTTGTTTAATAAACGGTCGTCAAAATCGGTTTATTGTGTTCTATGGGACTTTGGTGAATTGTTTTTGGGGGGTTTCAATCTGTTGCGTCCCTTGGAATCTGCAGTTTTTTTGGTTTACGTGCTTTATGAATCTGGGTTCTTTTTGTGGAGGCTGTGTTTTGTGAATCTGGGGTTTTTTGGGGGTTTACTGGTGTGAATTTGCGTTTTTCTTTGATATTCGGAATATTTTGTGTTGCTGTGTTAAAACCCCTTTTTCTTCTTCGTCCTTGTTTTTGTGAACGGCTGTTTTTTCCGGGGGGCCTTGGGTTTATCCTTCTTCATCTTTTTTGTGTGTAGATGTGGTTTGGGGTACTGGGGAACTGAATGGTTATTGTATATTTGAGAATGTGGACGGCCCGGCGAGATATGCGAGTTATATCAAGATATGTAGATACGCTGAATGGGGGGGGTTTGAATGTTTAGGGATTGATGTCTTAATTTGACGTGTTTTGATCTGTATTTATGTAATGGCTTTATTGATTTGGAAACGATTCATATTGATGGTTCGGCGCATATAAAAGGAAAAAAATTTTACCGTGTGTTCCTGGCTTCTAGGTTGTATGGTGGGGGTGTGTTGGGAAAAAGGTACACGCTCCAAATTTTTGAGAGCGGGTCAAAAATTTAAAAAAGCCCACCCCCAATCCGTAACATTGGTGACCCCGTAGTTAACTTCTTTTGTATGATTAAAAAATTGCCTTTGGGTGGGATTTGTTTTTGGCCCCAAAAATTTCCCCCAAATAGAATGATGGGTCACGTTCATAGACTTTCCTTTTGAAAATCGAGTTGTGTTGTATTGTTTTTTTGTACGAGTTTTGCTACTTTTTTTCCCCGCTCCAAAAACGGGGTATTCCTTTGTATATTTTTGGAGTACGGGGGCCAAATTTCCGCCCTTCCTTTGTGGGCTTTAATTTTTATCTTCAGTCATCTCTCTGTCATTTCTTTTTCTTCTTTACTTGGGGATTGTGTTGCTCTTGCATTTTGGGTTTTTTTCGTTTGATAAATGGTGTGGAGGGGCGCCCTAACCTTTTTGAAAAAAAAATCATTAGTTGTTTCATTTTGATCTTAGGTGTAAAAAAAACAAAACAAAAACAAAAAACAACAAACTTGTTATATTTTTTATTACTCTGTCATTTTTGATTTATATTGTTGCTGAAATTTGGCATTGATTCCCGATTGTTTTTCTCTCTCCCTTGCCGAATTTTTTTTTCTTTGTTTTCTCTATCTTTTTTTGGTTTGGGTTGTAATATTTAAACCCCTTTTAAAGTGATTGTCTTTAATGTTTGTTTGGGGAAAAATCCTCTTTTAACTTTTTTTTTGGACAGGGGTTTCAACCTTTTTTTTTTGCTTGTGAAACAATTGTTTTTTTTTGATCCATAGTGTGGGGTGGGTTTTGACAAATTTTTATATTTTCTTTATCCAGAAAGCTAAGGGAAAGTCTGGGGCCTCGTGGCGGGCAAAGTTTTCGCTAAGTTTTTCACCCGGGGAAAAGTATGGGGTTTTGGGAGGGACCAGCTTGTTGGACTTTTGACAAATGTTTTGCCAGGACATGGAGAAGGGGAAAAGAATGCGATTAAAAAGAATTTGTTGAAAGACGGGAAAGAAGAGTAAACTAAAAGAGAGCAGATACAAGAGATAACAAAAAGAGAGCAGAAAAGAGTTTAACAAAAAGAGAGCGATACAAGAGTAAAAAAGGAGCAATAAAAATACAAGAGCAAGAAGCAAAAAAAAAATTTGCAAGAGGAAACAAGAGAAGCAGGATGAGGAACTAAAAAAATTTCTTTTCAAGCACTTTCCAAGTGCTTCGGGCGGACTGAGAGTCGGGTTTTGGGTTTTTCCCCGGTGTAACCCCCTCGCCCAACTTTTCCCTAAGTTGCCCCTTTTAGAGAAAAAAACTGTGTATAGACTTTATTTGTTTCGTTTTAAAAAACCCGCCCCTTTCCCTGGGATGGTCTGGAGTTTGGGGGTACATCCCGCTGCTTTGTTGGGGGTTTCCCGTTTTAAACTCTCTTCACAGTCTTGCTGAAAATAATGTTGTGTCTTACAGTTTTGAAAGGAGCTTGCTGAAAAATTTAAATTGACCCCAAGGGTTTTTTCGTAAGCGTTTCCGGGGTAAACCAACTCAGAGGAACCTTTCGAGCCCTTTTCAGTTGAACTTAGGGGTTTTTTTTGAAACCCTTGGGGCTCTTTGTCAAAAAAAGATAAGTTTTTGGAAATCTGGGGGTTCTTTACCTTGGTGAGCGTTTTTGGGGTGTGTCTCTAAGGGCTTGGCTATTTTTTGGGTGAAGTGTGAAAATTTTGTGAAATGCAAGTTGCAAATCATACAGACTGACCCAACTAAGGTGCTTTTGAAAAATTGTAAACATTTTTGGGGTTCGGGTCAAAACTCCCTGGTCGTTTTATAGAAATCTGTATCCCTCATTGATAGAATCCTACTGTGGTCAGTCTGATGAGGAAAAAGAACTCAATTTTCAAACAGTGGCCCTCTCTGGGTTTCCCGGGATCGGGAGTAACTTTGGTGTTTTTTTGGTCCGAGGGTTTCTCTGTGGTCGGGAAAAAAAATTTGGCGGGCCCTTTTGTGGTGTGGGGCCCGTTATCCTGGGCAGTAAGAGTTTCCCCGGAAGTGTTTGATCGCCCGGGGGTTGTGTTTTTTTTTTTGAAGACAGGGCATGTTGGGGGGTCCTGGAAGTCGGGAAAACCCCCTTTGAATTTGTAACCAGCCACGTGAAGTCCTTTTTTGGTTTTTAATCCCTGTTGCGGGGGAAATCAGCCGCCCCAAAAAGTCCAGTGCTTGTTGTTCTGTTTTTATACTCCTTTTTCTTGCTAGGCTGGGGGTTCACAGGAAAAATTTATTTGGGTTGGTTTTTGTGAAAAGGCACTTTGGTTCTGTTTTGCGTGAATGGGTCCATTGGGGGCGTTACAGCTTGTTTTGACGTCAGTGTTAGGAACCCAGTGATGTGTTTCTTTTGGTGGTGGAGATGGTTTCCCCTGGGTACAGTTTCAGGGAGTTGTCCTTTTTTGTGGGCGATTTACTTGTTTTTCTTTTATTACCCCTTTGCAGATTCAGTGGGTAAGTACCGGAGTTTCGTGAGCGGGATTTTTTGATGTTCTGGGGAAATTTTCTTTGCCGCCCCTTTTCGGGGGTAGAGCTAAGCGGTTGGGACAAAAAGCCTTTGTGTCGATCCCGATGACTAATATTTCCCCTTCGATCTTGTTTAGAAACAAAGGTGAATCATTTAAGTCTTGCTTTCAGTTGAGCTTCTGTGTGTTGGTGTTACTTTTGAGTTGTCCCACAGTCGTTCTTTCCAAGTACTTTAGGCCGGGGGTTTGGATAGCGCTTTGGGTTGTGAGGGGAAAAAGGTTTTTTGAGCACTCTCCGGGGTTGGTCTTTTGTGATCCTCTCCCGGGCTTTGTATGTGTGAAGTGGGTTTGTCTTTTGGGGTCGCCAGGAGGTATGACGCTTTCCTTCCCACTTTAACGTTCCCATGGGGTTTCTATGCGAGAAAGTCGTTCTGTCAGTTTAGTTCGCTAAAAAGTACCCGGGGGGTTGCGTGTAATCTTTGTGATTTTTTGAAATTTTTAACCCCAAACCCGGTTTTTTTCTCAGGTGGGTGTACATACAGGGCCCCCTTACAACGATGTCCCTGTTAGAAAGAAAAAGTTTAATCCCTTTTTTGCGAAAAAAGGGGGTTGAGAGAGAGATTGGTTCACGGATCTTGGCATCATTGACCTCGAAAATCCCTATCTCTCCTTGTGTTCGCAGGGAAAAAAGATTTTCGTGGTTTTACTCCTGGGTGTGCTGAAGCTTTTAGGAAGATTCGGGAATCTTGTCTCTGCCCTTGTGTTGTTCTTGCTGGTTAAACTTTTGTGTCAGGAATGATCTGGTTCTGTTATTTTGGGGGCGTATTGTCCGGAAAGATGAGCCTTCACCCTCGTATTCGTGTGAAAGTTGGAATCGTGGGGAAAAAGTACAGCATATTGAGCGGAATGTTTTTCCTTGTCTCTACCCGTGGGGGGGAGGAGAGGCTGCTGAGTGGTCAGAACATTGATGTGCATTAATCTGGGTGTGTGGGGGGGGGGGGGGGGCAGCCTGTGGCCCAACAATTTTCTTCCCCGGGGGGGTTTAAAGGAGAGGCGACCCCAGTGGTAGTAGCATGTTGGTCTTACCCAGTGGGGTATGGGAGGGTGACCCAGGGGTCGTAACATGTATAGCATTGCCATCGGGGTTGGGGTGAAACCCAGCCCACCGCCGTTTTACCCGTGTGGGGGGAAGGTTGTCCGTGAGGTCAGAACAAGCTAAAAGTAAAAGGGTTAGGACAAAATAACAATATTAGACAAGAGAAGGGAAAAAATAACCAGGGACCCTACGCAAAGGGTGCGCAGCTGGGTGGCTTCCCCTTTTTCTGAGTCACTAACGAAGTATGAAAGGGGGGGGCCCCCCCTCTGTGGTCGAACTTCGGGGTCGGCGGGGGAACATGGAGTTTGGCACCAAAATCGTTGAGGTAAAATTCTTTTTCCATAATTTTAGCGGTTTTTAGCGTTTTATAAGACAGTTTAGATTTTTTGGGTTTTGGAGGAAAATTTTGGGGCGAAAACCTATCGCTTTTCAAATAATTACCCCTTTAAGATTAGCGGCCACAGTGTACCGGGAAAGCGTTAAAAAAAATGGGGGGTTTTACGTCGCAGAATTAATCAGAATTGTGCACTTCGTGCAACAAGCACAATACTTTGGTATATTGTTCTTATAATGTTATAAGTGATTTCAGATTTGAAGCCACTTCAAAATCTTTTTTTATTTGAGAAATAAATAAAAAAGATGAGCCAAAATTGCAGACGATTTTCTAGCGCGAGGTGCACGCAGTGAATATTATCAAGCAAAATGAATGTAAGCTAAAATTATTTTCTAATGATATTATGTTGGATAATGGTATGAAAATACATAATGTTTATCCAAAAATTTGCTGGCCTTATTTGTGTTCCTTAATTTGCTATGACTTCGTAGACTCGAAGCGGGAAAATCAAAATGGCCGCTTCCGATCGCGTGTTCGTTAATTTGCCTGTGAAACTTAGTCTTTCGCGGTGATTATGGATTTACAGCTCTTCAGATAGTCTTGAAATGTCATTCTACCATTTTAGTTGTTTTCTGAAGCGTACTAATACCATCATTTACCTTACTCCTTAAATAAGTTGCCTATTGTGTGTGTTCACAGTGTTTTTCCTACACTTCGGTGTAGCGCGAGTGCGTGTGTGGCGTGTGCGTGCCAGCGCTCACACTTTCGTGTTGTTGCGCTACTGTGTGTGTGTGTGTGTGTAATGGGAAAAAGGAAAATTCAGTGCCCAATCCCATTACAGGCCAGTACACAATTCCACTTTTTAAATGGACCATCATCACACACTACTGTGAATCAACTTAGGGTACACCATGACAATAATCATCATCCATCAATCATTGTTTACCTCCTTCATTCCCCCAACCGGCATTATTACACCAATGACACAACATTATCCAACTTGTATAACAATGATCATCATCCTGCAGTACTGCTGATCTCGAATGATACATGATCATCAGTCATCGACCCTACCCCACCCCATCCACCTTCTTCCTGAACTGGCAGTATTATACTAATGCCACCACATTATTTCCCTTATCACAATGACCATCATCCTACAGTATCTCACTTATGACAATGAACATCACCCACCAGTCATTGATATCTTCCTTTATTCCCCCAAACTGGCATGTTGTACCATGCTACATTATTCCACCTACATGACAATGACCCTCACCCTATAGTACTAATGATTCCAAATGTTCACCATCCATCAGTCACTGGAAATACTGTCATCCAGTGATCCCCTTCATACTGCAATATATTTATGGCAATGAGGAGCTGACCATTTGGCAAAGGAAGGAGAACAGCAACCCAACTAGAACAGAAAGTCTCCTTTCAAAAAAAATCAAAAGTATTATCAAGGAGAACCAAAACCAAAAAGGCGATGGCTTGAGCAGCACCCTACTTCAACAAGAGGGATGGACACTACAGATGCCCATATAAGACTTTTGTGAGACTGAGCACAGGGCACTCCAGACTGAGACATCATATGTCCACTATATTCCACAATGGCAGGTCTTCAAATCATCCATGCAGTACAGCAAAACAACCTGCCACACACCAATGAGGGAAAGCCCTGTTGACCACTGGAGGGCCTTCGCCATACAGCAGCCTTCGCCAATACCTCCAGGGTTCCTCCCTAAGTGAACAAGGAAGAAGACCATCCTACTGTACTGTTGATTCTTATGATTATCACCCATCAGTCATTGATCCCCCCCTCCCCCAAGAATGATTATCATCTGTAGCCTGTTGTTATAAAGTGGTCATCACCTAATAAGCTTTGTTATCATTATTTATATATTTATTCAAAACCCCTTGTGTGTTGTGTGTGTGTGTGTGTGTGTGTGTGTGTGTGTGTGTGTGTGTGTGTGGTGTGTGTGTGTGTGATAGTGTTGATTTCACCTATGACAACGGTCACTATTCATCAGTCATTGATCATTTCCAATTTTCTGCTCAGTTGGAATTATCATACCAATGCTATCATGTTATTTCACTCATGACAATGATCAACATCCTATAGCATTGTTTATCCCACTTATGACAATGATGTCATCAGTAA
The DNA here is from genome assembly GCA_018398815.1 of Conus ventricosus. Classification (NCBI taxonomy): domain Eukaryota; kingdom Metazoa; phylum Mollusca; class Gastropoda; order Neogastropoda; family Conidae; genus Conus; species Conus ventricosus. The sequence goes on from CM031596.1 coordinate 92,738,748, forward strand.
AAAAAAAAAAAAATTATATATATTATATATATATATATATATATAGGTGTGTGTTATGTGTGTGTGTGTGAGAGAGAGAGAGAGAAAGAGAGAGAGAGAGAGAGAGAGAGAGAGGAGAGAGAGAGAGAGAGAGAGAGAGGGAGAGAGAGGAATGGGTGTGTATGTGTGAAAACTCCCCACAATTAGTCTCATTATGGCCATAATTCACCCATAATACCCTCCTCTCTCATCCCCCCTCCCACCCTACCCCACCCCTTTCTTTTCCCCAACAACACTGTTTGCATGAATTTCTCACCCCCCACACACCCATGCATACATTTGTGAGGGAGGAGAGATATGAACTCTTTCTCTTCCCCTCCCCATTACCCTCTTCCACGCCCCTCCATATTTGCTTCCCCCCTTCCACCCACCCCCTTCTTCCCGAACGATATCTTGCCACCCATTGATCATTTCCATTCTCTTCCAGTCATTACCCACACCCCCACATAACTACTTTCATCACCATCACCACCCATTAACATTGTTCATTTACTTATTTATTCATTAGATCTTTTATATTCTTTATTTACTTATTTTATCTTTTTTCATTTATTTTATTCATTCATTTACTTATTATTATGATTTTTATTCATATAATTTCTTTAAAACTTATTGGTGTTATGGGTGAAAATGAATGAATGTACAGCATATGACTCCCTTTTTGCTGGCGGCAGTCTTGGAAATTGCTGAAATATTACAAATTTTCCTTTTTTTAAAAATTAGACCTGTATATGGTTATGTTCAGGGCATGGAATTGTGCTTCTCAGCCGATTTGGTGTTTGTAGCGTTAAATGAACATTATGCAACATATATTCCAATTTTTGAGTAGGCCATTTTAAAAATGCCAAAAAACACGTTCTCTACAAATTTTTCATGTGGCTCTAAATCAGGTTTTGATCTGGACATAAAAACTGGCCATCTCTGCCAAATTTGGTGCTTGTTGCATGAAGTGCATGATTTTCGACATAGAACCCCGCCTAAACCGTTCCTGTGCTCGAGAGATGCGCTAGTCAGTGTGCAGTTGTGCTCCGCGCAGCTTTAGTCTTTCATGTCTCCCTTCTTGTATGCATTGATGTACAGCTGGTTGCTATATTTTCAGTACTTTCGTAGATTCAGTCTTCGTTTTGGTTATTATAGCGGGTTATTGCTGGTTCATTTGTAGGAAACAGAAGCGACTGCAGTGAACACAGCTTCAGCCTGTTGCAATGGCAGAGAAACGAACACCGATACCAGTCGCTGATTCATCAAAAAAAGGCAGCGAACACAGCCAATGTTGGTAAGTTAATTCAACTCTCTCTCTCTCTCTCTCTCTCTCTCTCTCTCTCTCTCTCTCTCTCTCTGTGTGTGTGTGTGTATATATGTGTGTGTGTGTGTGTGTGTGTTGTGTGTGTGTGTGTGTGTGTGTGTGTGTGTGTGTGTGTGTGTGTGTGAAAGACTGAGAGGAGAGAGAGAGATGAGAGAGAGGGAGGAGAGAGAGAGAGAGAAGAGAGAGAGAGAGAGACTAAATGTGTTATGAGATGTTTATGACTTTTAATACATCAACAGTGTGGCAACATCAACAAAGACAACACTCAAAATAATTACATTGTGGTATGCATCACATTATGATGCTCTCTCTCTTCTCTCCTCTCTCTCTCTCTCTCTCTCTCTCTCTTCTCTCTCTCTCTCTCTAACCCACACACATACACACACACACACAACACACACCAACACACACACACACACAATTCAGAACGTTGATGATGTTTTTTAACCTTTTCAGATTTACACCAGACCTTGTCAGTGAAGTGTGCAGCTCAATGCAAGCAGACAAATTGCCTTCCGGATGAGACAAGACAGTCTATTTCACAAGCAGCAAGTGAGTACAGATCATACTCATCAGCTAATCTAACCAGAAACTACATCACATATATTTCCAAGCACTGTAAGTGCATGGTAAAAATATTGAAATATTGCTGAAAGCTTTCATCTTATTGTTCCTCACATGCAATACAAACATTTCTCTTTATTTTACTCATGTTTAATGATACACTTATAGTAGAACATCTCTCTCTCTTTCACACACACACACCCACACACACACAACACACACACACACAACACACACACCACACACACACAACTGCTCAAATATATGTTAAGGAAATTCAATGATACTGTAACAATGTATTATGAGAACAATCGCTGTTTTGTCTTAACAGGAGAGGCTCCTATTCAGGACAAGTTGTCTTTTCTGAATGACTGCTTGCCTACAAAAGCGCTTTCCAATGCTGCCGCCGAGAAGGCTTGGGGCAACTTCCACAGAGCTCTTCAGGACAAGATTTCAGAACTGTCCACAGACATTGGATTGTCTCGAGGAGCAACTTTCAGCTGTGTCTTAGGCTATTTAAGCGGTTGATTCAGCTAAACTACTTTCACAAGTGTGCAACCTGCAGCAGTACACCCTTTCCAGCAGGCAGGCAGTCAGTTCAATTTAGATGAGCACCATTCAGACATTTTAGAATACATAGGAGGTAGTATTGTACATAAAATAGAAAAGCAGTTGAAGAGACAAAATAAGAGCAAGGGCAGTTCTTTTGACATAGTTCAGTGTCTCAACAAGACCAGGTAGAGGAGGCAGGAGCATCAGCGAACGCCCCAAAACAATGACATTGTTCTGGACAGAGGGGGTCTAGTACACGTCAGACCTTCTGTGACAGCGCTATTAGAGCAGTTAGAATGTACGTACAGATCAAAGTGCTCCACCAGCGACTGTTCAGTGACAAATTTGTTAGGGAATGTTTAGGCAATGAAGATTGACCACATCTTTCTACAACATCACCTACGACTGCACTGCTGAAGAGGAAGACAAAGAGTATGTTCTAGAAATAATTCTCCTGTTATTTCACAAAATCAGAATACATCACACATGCAAAGATTATAAAAGATATGCACAAGTCACAGAAGCATCTTCCAGGAAAACAGAAAGGGCTAAGGAAAACACTGAAGGCAGGAGCTGCATGCACTGACAATAGTAGTCAGATTTGAAATTCACTCATTTGTGTATAGGTGCTGAATTTTGCTTTGTATAGTGAAACACACTTTATTCTATACAGCAAAACATAAGAGTTTAGTTGGCACAAAAAAAATTTGACTCCAATTAAGGGTCTACTCCATTTTCTTGTTAAAAAACATTCTAGTAACAGCTGCTTGTCTGATGGTGCCAGTGAAAAAACGAGTTAGATAGTGAAGTTAGGCATACAGGTGTCTGACTCATTCAGTTTGTTTTCTTTTTTTCAAAGGACTGTTGCTGATTGTGATCTCAGTGTGTGGTCTTTTTCCTTTCTCAACGTTTCCTTTTGGTTGCAATGTCAGTGCAAGTGTCCTCTGCAGTCTGATTTTATTTTCTTGATAGCCGAATGCATACAAATTTGGATTCTCACTTCTTTGACTGATACCCCTGTGCCTGCCAAAGTGAGCTTCGATTGGATCCTGACAAAATTTGTGCTGAGTATGAACCGAACTCGATGTTGAAGCAGATATTGTGCCACTTCATTGAAAGATTGATGGTCGTGACCAAACCTTTGTAGGTTTGGTGTGTCAAGAACATTTTTGCTTTGTCAGCAGCACTGAAATTTCCTGGTCGTGTGCGAACAGACTCTTTCCAGTTTTCGAGGTAAGTCAGAAAGGCGTGCAGAAACTGAAAACGTGGATCACTCCTTGGTGTACGGTTTCAGGTCATCCTTGCGCTTTTCACGTGCGTCATCAAAAGATCTGACGTTCAAGCAATCAAAAAATCTGTCCTTAACAAAATGAACCTGGCTGTCTCACTGCTGCCATCACCACCATGAACTTCAAGGACACGCCCAACTCTGTTGCTAAGGACTTGTGCCGCTAATTTAACGTTCATCATTGAGTGGGCTGTGAGGTAGATGTGGTCACAAGTCAGTTTGGTCCGTGTCAGTCCTCTTGCCTTTCACCACTATACACGTCTTTGATCTGCTGCCACATCAGCTCTTTGCCATTGTTCCATAGCAGCACTGGCTTACCATATCCACTTCTGTACAAATTATTCCTGACAGTTTTCACTAGATGTGGCACATCCGAAAAGAAATAGATATATCTGTCAGGAGCAAAGAAGTTTTGTTTTGTGGCAAATTCTCATTAGCTCGCCCGTGAAGCTGATAGAGATGTTGGTTGGGAGAGGCCTTGTCGCTGGTAGACGCTATTACCTTAGTTGGCAGGTTTCCTCTAAGTGCCCTACAGCTTCCCAAAACAGTGGGTATATCTGGTCAGCTGTTGCAGTGCGTGTTCCGATGTAGCCCATACTCTCTTCAGACTGCTGTTGACACCAACGACATAGAACACAAGGACATGGCTGGCAAAGACAGTGTGACAGTTTGGCGACTCTTTCCACTGACTAATGTTGACAATCCAACTAACTCATCTGTTTTGCTGTCAAAAACGAGGTCTTCTTTTATGGACATTTCATCGTGCAAAAGCACAACAAAACGTTCACAGTCTGGAAGATGTTTCGCAGCTGATTTTATTTCTTCTAAGACTTCCGGATGAAATCCTTCTGTAGGGTGAATGCAGTTCGTGTAATCTCTTAATGTAGATTCACAGGAAGTTTCAGAACTCCAGTGTCCCGTAAGGTGTTGTATGCAGCACGACCTCTGCTGTGAAGCAACAGTGCCAGCCTGATCATCATAGGATGCCATTTATCCCCTTTTCTCCTTTTGTTTTGAAAGCTTTTGCTGCTCTTCCCAGAAACATTCTGGCAAGAGGATCTGACGGGGGTGCTGTTCCAAAACTGAGGTCATGCTGTCATGCAATTCCTTGGAGATGGCAAAGAATCTGTATTCACTTTCTGTTTAAACAGTTCTACTCTCTTTTTGCAGTTTTCTCTCATGCAGACGAGCTGCTTTCAGTGCTATCTTCAGTTTATCTTTGGAAGCAGTGCGCAGGGATCATGTGCATGTAATGGTCTGCAGCTGTTGCCTTTGACATTTGAAGTTGTTTTGTCAACATCTTTTCAACAGCTTCACAGTTTTTGCACAAGGTTTTGTCAGAGAGAAGAAGGCAATCAGCTGAACGAACACATGTTTTGCTACAGTGATTGTTTTGCTCATATCATAATAGTGTGTTCTGTGCAAATAGTGCTTGTCTGTGAAGCCTGCAATTGGTGGTTGAGGTGGAGAAATTTGAAGTTCTGGGTTTGTAACACCCGTACAGACATTGAGGGTAGAAAGCTCTTGTAAATAGGTATGCAAACGAACCTGTTCTAAATGTCTACTGAGATTAGCTGCAGGTATGCCAAGCACATGGACAGTAGAGGACAGATCAGAGGAAATGGACACATGAATCTTCACAGTGAATCTGTCTATAATTCCTACTGAAATGTAGTTTTCTCGTCTTCTAGACGTGTCCAAGGTGCAGGCAGCCGAGTGGAGTCTTTCCTCAGGTCTTTAAGTGTGAAGTAGCACACTCTCTGGGGTTCTGGAGGAAGTTCCGTTGCATCTGGAACAAAAGGATATGGGTTGTAGTTGCTGTTTTCGGCTTACATGCACAATATATATATATATATATATATATATATATATATATATATATATATATATTATACAGGTATAATATGCACAAATGAACATAATATTTATATATATTATATATATATATATATATATATATATATATATATATATATATATATATATATATATATATATTATGTTCATTTGTGCATATTATACCTGTAGAAAAAACAGATACATACATTATAGATTCATTCATTATAGATACATACACTATAGATTCATTATGTAGATACATTACACTGTGCAACAAAGCATGCTCTTCAATTGCTCCAGTAATATTATTTGTACATACATGTTTTGATTCTGCGATCATTTTCCTTTCTTTCTCTTTCCGTTTTGATGACAAAATATACCGTAAATGACTTTACTGGATATAAATTGTATGTTTTTGCTTACCGATGGTTTCCTTTCTGTTGGTTTTGGAGTTTCAATTGTCTGACCGGCATGTACTCAGTGGGCAGGCTGCCCTCAATGAGTCTCCTCAGTTTCCCACAGGACCTAGAAACATAGGAGGAATATTTCTGTATGTAAATACAAAATTATTGTTTTGCATATCAAAGCAAGGAACTTTGGTCATCTGATACCAAATAAATAAGAATGACTCCTTAACCTCTGTGTTTGTGTGTGTATATTATGTATGTAATATATATATATATATATATATATATATTATATATATATATATATATATATATATATATATATATGTGTGTGTGTGTGTGTGTGTGTGTGTGTGTGTGTGTTAGAGAGAGAGAGAGAGAGAGACAGAGAGAGAAGGAGAGAGTGAGAGAGAGAGAGGAGAGAGAGGAGAGAGGTCTAAAGGCTTTGTAGTCTACTGATGAACCTGTGACATTATGGCTTGATACATCATGCAAGTTCAAGAGTACATGTACATGTATTACTTTTTGTGTGTATAACAAAAAAAGACGATGTGTTCTGCCTTTACCGTGACTTCAGAAATTACCACGCAACACACATAACATGCACTGACACACACACATAAACATACCTCTCTCTCTCTCTCTTTCTCTCTCTCTCTTCTTTTCTTTTCTCTCTCTCTCTCTCTCTCTCTCTCTCTCTCTCTCTCTCTCACACACACACACACACACACACAGAATGGAAACTGTTTACTTCAATGAGCGGCCCTTGTAAAAACCACGTTCCTGGCAAGCTCTTAAAATTATGTGCCATGAATTGAGTGAGGTATACCAATTACTTTACCAAGCTTCACTGGACCAGGGAGTAATACCTGATGAGTGGCGAGATGCGAGCATTGTTCCTTATTCAAAAAGGGTGACAAAACAAAGCAGAGAACTATAGACCTGTATCTCTACATCCATATCAGCTAAACTACTTGAACACATAATATATAGTAGCATAATGGACCATCTTGACAAATATGACTTCTTAAATAACTCCCAGCATGGTTTTAGACAGCGAAGGAGTTGTGAGACTCAACTTATAACAACTCTCAATGATTTTTAGTAACTGTTTAAACAACAGACAGCAAATAGATGCAATTTTATTAGACTTTTCTAAAGCCTTTGATAAGGTTGACCATGAGGGCCTGCTGCTTAAATTAGAACACATTGGCATTGGCGGTTCTTTGCTAAATGGGCTAGATCATTCCTCGTTGGGAAAACGCAGAAAGTTGTTGTGGAAGGGTCGTCATCCCATTGTAAACCAGTCTTGTCAGGTGTACCACAGGGAAACTGTTCTGGGCCCTTGTTTTTCTTAATTTATATAAATAACATAAGTAGAAATCTCTCTCCTGGAACTACTATAAGGCTTTTTGCAGATGACAGTTTAGTATATAGAACAATCAGAAGCAAGAATGATACTCGCATTCTACAAGAAGATCTAAATGCTTTACAAGAGTGGGAAAGAAATTGGAAAATGGAATTTCATCCCAAAAAGTGCCAAGTGTTGCGTATATGTAACAAACGCTCACCAATTAGATCAGATTATTCTATCCATAATACTATTCTTAAAGAAACTAATGCTGCAAAATATTTAGGCGTGATTATAGATAGTCGTCTCAAATGGAAAGAACATGACAATTTAGTATGTAAGAAGCAAATAACATCTTAGCTTTCTTATACAGGAATATCAATGACTACCCCAAAAAGGTTAAAGACGACTGCTACAAACACTGGTTAGACCAGTACTGGAATTATGGTTGCTCAGTTTGGGATCCTTACCATCTAAAGGACATTGATAACCTCGAAAAGATTCAGAAGAGAGCAGCACGGTTCGTAACAGGGAACCCATCAGAGAAAAGGGGAATATAGGAAGAACATGAGGAAAATTAGAATGGAAACCCTTAGAAGAGAGAAGAGCTTTTATTAAACTTAACACCTTTTTCAAAGGCAGAGCTAAAGTATTGATATTCCAATGGAACAACTAGTATTGAATAAAAGTAGCACCAGGAGTGGCGGTCAATGTTATACCATACCTGCATCAAATATTGACAGCCACTTACATTCTTTTTATCCCAGTTCTGTACGGCTGTGGAACTCACTGCCGGGTGCCATCAAGATTGCCACAAGTGCAATCTCATTCAAGGGACAATTGATTTCGACAGTTTTGAGATCTGCATATTGACGATTTTCTATTTTTACTTCCCAGATATTTTATTATTACCTGGGCCTGAATTTGGCCATTGCTTTTAAATCGAGTGCGACCCTTGTTGCCCAAATTTGCTCGAGGGGCCAACAGTCAGAGTCGCACTGTTTTATGTTATTTTATTTTATTTTTTAATATGCGCACTGGTGAACCTACTCGTTTTTGAGTGAACCAGTATTTTAGGAAGAAGAAGAAGAAGAACCAACACTTGGACATCACTGAATTTTGGATGCCCGAACTTATTGTCATTACAGAAACCTATTCGATGAAATATTGCTATTAACTGAACGATATAGAGTCTATGCTCAGACTTACCAGTTTTGAAGCAGAATCCTTGAAATGACGGGAGCAAATTGTAGCACTGTCGGGGGTTGAACGATTTATCTTGTCTGTTGATACTGTTGATCAGCTGCATTCTCCACTCATCGTTCGTACCTTTCGCCGGTAATTTGTGAAATGTAAGCCTTTGTGTTTAGATTTCTGGGCGGGACAGCAACAATGGCACAGTTTGCACCCCCCATATTAGATGCGATGTGGTTTTGGTACAAGAAATTGGAGTGTTCATGCGAAAACGAGATTTACACCGTCCGACACGCGTGCTCCACACATTGTTTACTCGCTTGAAGCTGCACGGAAGTTCTTTACGCCCAACTTCGGCCGTCGGCTCGCGAGCAGTACTTCGCGCGGCGCATCTGGCTCTTGTTAGTCCTTTGCTGTACGGTCCTGAACTAACGGCCGAGGCTTTGGTGTCCAGCCTAATTTATTTTGTTTTAATCATCGTTTCTCCGTAGTGTTACTATGTGGAGAGGCTGACTTTCAAGTCAGTAGTGCATCGATGTTCACTGTGTATGTGGGATGCTTTTGATGACGGTTACAGCGGAATATGTAGCAGGAAATGTATTTGTTATAAAATTGTTGTGAATGCTGTGTCGCCGAGAGTGACTTAAAACTCTGTAAGAATATTTAATATGAGCTCTAATTGTACCACCGCATGTGTGTCGGTGGGCTGAATTTATTGATGTGAACATGTAGTATAAATACACGGAGAAGTTAATATTTGTTTTAGATCAATGGTACGTCGAATCGAAGTTTATTGTGTTCTATGGGACTTTGGTGAAATTGTGTTCTCGGGGATTCAATATTGATTGCTGTGCCTTGTGAATCTGCAGTTCTTCTTATGGTTTACTGTGCTTTATGAATCTGCGGTTCTTCTTCTGTGGATTGCTGTGCTTTGTGAATCTGCGGTTCTTCTGCTATGGGTTACTGTGCCTTGTGAATTTGCGGTTCTTCTTCTGATAGTTCGACGTAATATATTGTGCTTGCTGTGTTGAAACCCTGTTTCTTCTTCGTCGCTTGTGTTTGTGAACGGCTGTGTTTACCGTGTGGGGACTTGGTTATCCTTCTTCATCTTATTTTAGTGCTGTAGACTGTGGCTTGGGTACTGTGGAACTGAATGCGTTGATTGTATTATGTGAGAGTCTGTGGACGGCGCCGGCGAGATATGCGAGTTATATCAAGATACGTAGTATGATACGCTGATATATGATGATTGAAGTGTCTTATGTATTGATGTCTTAATTGACGTGCATTGATCTGTATTCTATGTAATGGCATGTATTGATTTGGTAACGATTCTTATTGATGGTTCAGGCTGCATATAAAAGGAAGAAAATCTTACACGTGTGTTGCCTGGCTATCTATGTTCGTATGGTGTGGGTGTGTGTAGGGGAAAAATCGTACACGCATCCAAACTTTTGAGAGCGAGAGTCAGACACAAAACACGCACCACACACCATCCGTAACAAGCTCATCGGTAGTAGAGTGGTTAGTATCCCGCCTATCACACGGGAGACCGGGTTCATTTTCCGCCGGGGACAGCAGCATATTTGTCTCTTACATTAAAAATTTCTACCACCAAAAGTGGAGAAAGTGCTGTAGTGACTGATATATTATATATATATATATAAATTATAATATATATATTTTTTTTTTCGTCTTTTTTTTTTGTAGTACTATACTTGGAGTACATTTATTATACTTTGCATCTTGTTGCAATTATTCCTTCATAGGTGCCACGCAGATTACGTATGACTGTGTTACCTTTCTAAGTCACACAAAGATAGTGCGCCTACAGAAAATCTTCCCCACGAACCTTTCACCCAGGGGTGTCTCTTTACTTTGCCTTCAAACATCGCCCAGTTATTGTGGGCAGTGTGTATGGGGAAGGGGTGGAAGGGTGAACGGAAGGGATAGAAGGAAGAGGGCGGTGGTGGTGGTGGTGGAGGATGGTTAGAGTGGCCGTGGGACGGGAAGAAAAAGACAGGCGTACAGGCAGCACACCAAAATGTAAGCGCTTAAGACCTTGCTTAAAGGAATCGAGTATTTATAGACAGACACAATCAGATTGTGTTAAGAGTTCTTATTGTGTCTGAAAGTTGATTTACCCTTTTTTTTCATATGCCCATCAAAGTACATGCCAGGTGGTTCCAAGCAGTTAGATTAAAATGAAAGGAAGAGCATTATTTTAGGGTTATGGGTGAGTGCAAGGGCCTGACTGTGACATCAGATAAGGGCTAGCTCATGTATTTCTAGATTGTCAATGATTTCACTGCGAGAAATCCCTACAAACAAGCAAACAACCAAAAGTAAATGATTTACGGGAGGTTATTCATTTGATTGTTAGTAGTTTAATTTTGATTTCTGGCACAAAGGCATGCTACATCTCAAACCGCTTACATGGAATAGAAAAATCATAGGCTTGGTGCAAAATCTTAATGGTGGGCGTGTGGCCACACGGACCACTGGTCAGAGTGCCAGGTGAAAGACTAGCGTGGATTAGGTCTCCTGCTTTCAGCCCGGATTTATGACATAACCAGTACACCTCTGTCGTTCAGCGCTGTTACTACAGGCATACTAATATGTGTGTGTGTGTGTGCGTGCGTGCGTGCGTGTGTGTGATGGTGTGTGTGTGTGTGTGAGTGTGTGTGTGTGTGTGTGTGTGTGTGTGTGTGTGTGATATTAAACAGTAATTCTCGGTCTGGAGAACACGCTTGTTCTAGTCGTAGTCATGGACTATCTCGTTTGTTTTTTTTTGAGTTGTTAAGTTACTCCATCAACGTCAGAACGTTTATCCGGTCTCTCTTTGGTGTCACTATTATTACAAACTGAATAGTAATCTAATACTCTGTATAATTATCTATATAAATCAATTTATTTGATTACATTTTTGTCGCTTTTGTTCTCTTTGTCTCTATGTCTCTGTCTCTGTCTCTATCCCTGTATCTGTCTGTCTGTCTGTTCTGTCTGTCTGTCGGTCGGTCGGTCGGTCTGTCTGTCTGTCTGCTCTCTCCTCTCTCTGTCTGCTCTCTCTCTCTCTGTCTCTCACTCTCTCTCTCTCCTCTCCTCTCTCTCTCTCTCATCTCTCTTCTCTTCTCTCTCCTCAATGCATGTGTGCAAAATGAGCGTGTTAGTGTGTTCAACATAGTAATGCAAGCATAATGCATAACTTTAAAGGTCTACTTTAGAGGTTTCGATAATTGGTCAGCTTATGCAGAAATATGAAATGTTTGATAAATTGGTAAAATAAACATCCGATTCGTTCCCGATCACACGAAATCGATCCGCGAAAGTGTGCATTTTCACCTGTAATCAAGAAAACGGGAGGTAATCAACTAAATCTTGGCATGGCTTAACTGCTCTTGGATATGACGTCAACTGATGGACAGCGATGGCGACAGAAAGCGATTCTGATGGTTCTTGCACGTCTTGCTCGAACTTAATTTTATCATGTGAAAGCAGTGACTATGATTGCGACAGCCAGTGTGACTCTGGAGATGTTTCTGCAGGCCTTTACCCTTATCAGTTTGAACCGGATGGTTCCGAATTCGAAGAAGAAGTGTGGCAGAAGGAGACGATCACGATGATGTTTTCGGACTCAGTCGTTTGTTTCTCCTCTCAGAGGTAAGTGAAGTAGGCTAAGAATTAATTATTATTAATATCATGTCATATATCATATCATGGCGCATGCTTTAAATAGCCCTTTGCCTGCTCTGTAGGACAACTCTTTTTTTTATTTTTAATAGACTTTTTTTTGGATGGATAGATTTCAGTTTAAATTAGATTGTGGTTGTTGGCAAGCCAAAAAGATTTAGAATAGAAGTCGTGCAAGCAGGCCTATCTAAGCGTTTTTATTTATTTATTAAAAAAAAATTATTTGCAAGTTACGTGTTGTCTCTAATCATCATGTGTCATTGTCTGTGCGACCATTTACAAGTGTTAGCACTAGGGGGTGTGTATAAATGTTTTAATCACAATTAGTAGATATGATCTTTAATCACTAAGCTGGAACATTTCTAGTTAAAGAAAAAGGAAAAGTTGTGTTACTTATTTCTCAAAGAGTGATTTTTAAAAAAAGGATACATGCAAAGAAAATAATGATATTACTGAGTGTTGTTGCTATCAAATATCATGGTGTGTGATTAAATTCAAGTGTGTGCTGTGAGTCGTTATTGCATGCGTACAGTAATCTCTGCACATTGCTGGACTTAGAGAATATTTTCAAAACATGTTAATTTTATGCTGTTGCCCCTGGGCATGCATGTAAGTTGGCTGAAAGTATGTCAGTGTTGGTTAAAACAAACACTATATAATTCATACTAACTCAACTGTAGTGTAAATGTATTCATCATTTCATGACAAGCTTTTCTTCAATTTTACATGTGATTGTGATAAAAAAAAAGTGTATGCTTGCTGTGTAATACACCATTTGTTCAGTGACATTCTTATGAGACACATGGGTATGATGATGATGGATGGAGGAATCAGAGCTCTATATTAATTTTCATTTGCTTGCTCAGTGACTTACTAGTTGCTAGTTGATTACAAAAAAGTGGAATTTATGTTCTTAGTATGAATTTCCTTCTTACTTTGGCCATCAAATCATTTTATTTATTTTGGCCATCAAATTTCATTTATAGCGTGTGGAATTGTTCACTGTATTCAGTGAATGGCAGGACTGCAATCATGCAAGCCATATTAACAAGACCAGCTATTGATTGCAGTCTAAGGAAGAATAATGTTCATGCAATCAGTATCAAGCTTTTGCACAGTCTCCAAGAAATCTTTTCAGCTATTACTTGATCACACATGGTGCATCGTTGCCCTAAAGTTCTTAGGTAACATATTTGTGTGAAAACATGCATGCAATCTAAGTTCATAGGTAACATATTTGAGTGAATATATACATGCAATCTTTTTTAGCTATTACTTTATCACACATGTGCATGGTTACCCTAAAGTTCATATATATATATCTGACATTATTGTGGGAATCCATGCATGCAAAGAGTCCACATGACACATTCTGTACACAAAAAGAAAAACTCTCCCCACCCACCCACCCTCCTTCCAGTTCAAGTGCACAAGTTTTATACATAAAATATAAAATATTTCTACTCTGTCAGACATAAAGTTCCTATGTTTAACTGAAGTCTTGACATACTACCCGCTACAACGTGTCACGACTTCTGTTCTTGGCACCAATCACAGGTTTCAAAGGTTTCAAAGCAAACAAAGAAGTGAATGATATTTTTTACTTCACATTTTTACTTCACATGAACTGATGAAGTACAAATACATAATAGTAATACATTTTCTTTGGCAAGAATGAAGAAAACCCTTGCTAACAAATGCATGTGCACATGTGTGTGTGTGCGCAAGCACAACACACACACACAACACACACACACACAAACCACCACACCACACACCACCACACACACACACATTTAAATTTTTTAATATTATACCTGCCAACTACCATCTGCTTGACAACTGGTATTTACATGTGCCACATCATGATGATCATGCAAATGATCATCCACACAACATTCTTCTGCATCAGGTGGTACTGTCTCCTACACTGTCTCAGACAATATCTCAGCAATCATCTGCAAATGGTAATTGTTTTACATTTACACTTGCAGCCCTGCAGGGTTCCAGAGGTATCAGTTAAAGGGAACTGCTTAAAATTCAGTGAAGAAATACTATGTATCATAATGAAAACAGAGTAGGTAGTTGATCATCTGCACCAAGATATAATTTAAAATAGGCATCACACTTTCAGAATAATTTATCAACGCAACAACAGAAACAACAAAGTTAACCTTTGGAATTTACTGCCACGAAGTCGATGGAAAAAAAAAACTATGATAGAAAACTACATAAAAGCGTTCTATAACATTAGGTGAGATCATATTACACATCAATAACAAAGAAAAAAAGATTCAAATGCAGTATCTTTGTCTTTTAATTTTTTTAACACAATGGAAACATCAAAACCCCACAAATTGCCTATTAATGATAGCAGTACTAATACAATTTAACACATATAAAATGTAACATGCAAGTCACACACACACACACACACCACACACACACACACACCACACACAACACCACACACAGAGTAATATCATCTGGCGATGAAAAGACATTAAACAAACCTCTGAACTGAACACACACACAGCACTTAACACACACATTGGCATGTACACAACTTTCCCCCTGGCAAACTGTCATGCTCACCACACCACATCACATCCTACCACAAACATTA
>CM031596.1:92761103-92766103 GCA_018398815.1 Conus ventricosus
AACCGCTCCCGCTGCACTGGAATGTCAGCGTCGTCGACAGGAAACCCGACGAAGTACACCACATTCTGTTTGTCAAGGTAAAATGAAGACTGTTAGATAATGGAAAGATTGAAGACTGTTAGACAATGGAAAGATTGAAGACTGTTAGACAGTGGAAAGATTGAAAACTGTTAGACAATTTAAAGATTGAAGACTTATAGACAATGGAAAGATTGAAGACTGCTAGATAATGAAAAGATTGAAGACTGTTAGACAATGAAAAGATTGAAGACTGTTAGACAATGGAAAGATTGAAGACTGTTAGATAATGGAAAGATTGAAGGCTGTTAAATAATGGAAAGATTGAAGACTGTTAGACAATGGAAAAATTGAAAAACTGTTAGACAATGGAAAGATTGAAGACTGTTAGATAATGGAAAGATTGAAGACTGTTAGACAATGGATAGATTGAAGACTGTTAGATAATGGAAAAATTGAAAACTGTTAGATAATGGAAAGGTTGAAGACTGTTAGACAATCGAAAGATTGAAGACTGTTTGATAATGGAAAGATTGAAAACTGTTAGACAATGAAAAGATTGAAGACTGTTAGACAATGGAAAGATTGAAGACTGATAGATAATGAAAAGATTGAAGACTATTAGATAATGGAAAGATTGAAGACTGTTGGATAATGGAAAGATTGAAGACTGTTAGACAATGGAAAGATTGAAGACTGTTAGACAATGAAAAGATTGAAGACTGTTAGACAATGGAAAGATTGAAGACTGTTAGACAATGAAAAGATTGAAGACTGTTAGACAATGGAAAGATTGAAGACTGTTAGATAATGGAAAGATTGAAGGCTGTTAAATAATGGAAAGATTGAAGACTGTTAGACAATGGAAAGATTGAAGACTGTTAGACAATGGAAAGATTGAAGACTGTTAGATAATGGAAAGATTGAAAACTGTTAGACAATGAAAAGATTGAAGACTGTTAGACAATGGAAAGATTGAAGACTGCTAGATAATGGAAAGATTGAAAACTGTTAGACAATGAAAAGATTAAAGACTGTTAGACAATGGAAAGATTGAAGACTTAAAGATAATGAAAAGATTGAAGACTGTTAGACAATGGAAAGATTGATGGAAAATGGAAAGATTGAAGACTGTTAGACAATGGAAAGATTGAAGACTGTTAGGCAATGAAAAGATTGAAGACTGTTAGACAATGGAAAGATTGAAGACTGTTAGATAATGGAAAGATTGAAGGCTGTTAAATAATGGAAAGATTGAAGACTGTTAGACAATGGAAAGATTGAAGACTGTTAGATAATGGAAAGATTGAAAACTGTTAGACAATGGAAAGATTGAAGACTGTTAGACAATGGAAAAATTTAAGACTGTTAGATAATGGAAGATTGAAGACTGTTAGATAATAGTAAGATTGAAGACTGTTAGACAATGGAAAGATTGAAGACTGATAGATTATGAAAACGATTGAAGACTGTTAGACAATGGAAAGATTGAAGATTGTTGGAAAATGGAAAGATTGAAGACTGTTAGACAATGGAAAGATTGAAGACTGTTAGACAATTAAAAGGGCGTTCTTTTACAAAGAGACCCTCTTTTATATAACTGGAATATTTAGATGAGAACTTGAGTCCTGTTTAAATCTGCTGATACCATCTGGGAGAATTGTCGTAGAAATCGCTTTCTAATGTTTTAGAATTCGCATCGGTTCGATTTTTAAGAAATGAAACTGATTAATTTAATTGCCTTTTCATCCATAACAAAGCACCATCGGTTATATTGCGTTAGAGCTGTTTTTCAATATTTATTTCTGGCACATTATATGGTAGATGCACATACGAGAGCGCAGACATATGCATAGATTACATGCAGACATACATACGAACACACACGTACACAATACACGCACAAAGAAAAACACAAACATGCATACACACACATAGATACACAACAAACACGAATATTCGGCAAGGCGAGAAAGACAAGGGAATACGGAGAGAACAATAGGGTGATAGGAAGCAGGATAGCGATGAGGATGTGTGAGAGATACACAGAAGCATAGACTGAGACAAAGACAGGCGTAGAAGGCAATATAGTGAGAGAAATTATTCCGTTACAGAGAGGATTGTACATGTAGGTAGCGAAAGAGAAAGGATTCGGGAAGAGAGAAATGTTGAATAAGGACCGACCACTGTGTGTGTGTGTGTGTGTGTGTGTGTGTGTGTGTGTGTGTGTGTGTGTGTGTGTGTGTGTGTGTCCGCAGGTTCACAAAGCAGCCAGCAGCACACTGACCAGCATCTTCATCCGTTTTCTCCCTGGCCCGGAAGCTGAACGTCATGTTGCCCAGACCCAAACACAACATCCTGAGCGAGAGGTGGCGCTGGCCTTTGGCGCGGTTGGCGGAGCACCCTACTTCTCCTCCCTTCCTCTTCGACATCCTGTGCAACCATGTGGTATATGACCCTCGCCTGGAGCAGTTCCTTCCCCAGAACGTGGTGCATGTGGCCATCCTGAGGGAGCCCCTGAGTCAGGTATAGGACCCTCATCACAAAATCAGCTGTCATGGTGGCCATGATCATGTTGATGATGATGTTGATGATGATGATGATGAGGAGGAGGAGGAGGAGGAGGAGGAGGAGGAGGATATTTGTGAAGGTCTGCCAAGATGATGGTGGTGGTGATAATGAAAGTAATGACAGTGATGAGAATGTTGGTGAGGATGCCGATCGCTGTGCTAGTAATGATGATGGACCGCCATGATGATGATCCCGATGATGATCATGATATTGATGATGATGATGATGATGATGATGATGATGATGATGATGATGATGATGATGGTCATCATGGTAAGGATAATGGATGGCCATGGCGAAGATGGTAATAGAACTAATGACAGTGTTAGAAAATATAATGAAAATGACAGTTATTGTAATGGTGCTGAGGGACGGCCATGACAATGACGACAATGATGGAATGGCAGTCATGATAATTATGGTGAAATAGATAATAATCATAAATAATGATGATATAAGGCAGACATGAATAAAATTATGATGATGAAATATGATAGCAGTAGTGATAAAGATGGTCATGCCCATCCTGCCTGGTGATGATGATCAAATTTGGTCATTGATATATTTTTTTTTGGTTTAATATTATGATAATTTGAAAAGATTAGTCCTATTTATTGCTTTGCCTTTCATTTAACTGATCTGGCCTTTTCGAGAGAAACTGAACTTGTCTCTGTGACTTTACTGGGGAGTCACTGTTTGACATATTTAAAAGAAAAAAAAATTATGATTTTGTTATTGAAGAATGTTCCTGAACTGTTTCTGTGATGATCTCTGTATGAAACCCTACATCACTCATAACTCTTCTTCTAAAATATTTTTGTAAAAAAGATAAAAGCGCCCAACATTATATGATACACATGCAGCTAAAATCGTTATCTGTAACACTGTTATTGCTGTCCACATATACTTGGTTTTACTGAAATTTTCGCAAACAAAATTGATTTCTTTCAATTCTAACACAGACATAATTGTCATAACTATTTTTTCATGAACCAAATGCGCACAGCACGCACACGCGCACATAGCGCGCGCGCGCACATACACACACGTGTGCGCGTAACTACAGTAGTGGTATCCAAGACCTGAGCACTTGTTTGGTTATTGCGGAAATCAAACATTTTTTATGTCTTCTCCATGAAGCTCTCTCCGCACAGCTTTTCTTACTCATTCATTCACTAGCTCATTTTTCATATCTCGGTGTAAGTTCTTGAGCTCTGTGACCTGCTCACAGCTTTGCAACTGTGGTGTGGCGCACATTGACGACTCCTCATGCGGCGACACCTCATAAAACAAAAACAAACAAAAAAGAAAAAGGAAAGATACAACCAAACAAACTGAAACCAAACGTCTTCTTCATACCGCGGTCAATTGTCGAGTCCAATTCATGTTGTGTAGAGCCCAGCCGTCTGCCAGAGTTGTCTGTTGGCATTTGCTCGTTACCGTTATTGTCTTTTCAAAGAGAGCTCTGGCCGTCTAATATTACATTTTCCTCGCAGCGAGACTCTTTCAGGAACACACACACACACACACACACACACACACACACACACACACACACACACACACACACACACACACACACACACACAGGCATAGAGAGATATAGAGTGTGTCCCGCTTTTGGAAAATTCTGTTCTTGAAAGCTACTCTTTCCTGTCTGTTTTTGACTCTGCCTTTTTTTTGATATTGTTGTTGTTGTTGTCTTTCTTTACTTTCTGTGGGTTTTGTTGCTTTTTGTGAACCTTTTTAATCTGTTCTAGCTCGTTGCGAATGTTTTTGTTCGTTGTTTGTTTTTATCCTGTGTCAACTTATGCCTGTTTGGCTGGTCGTTTTGTATTTTCGAATTTTTGAAACATGATTATTGTGTTTAAACCGGAGTCGAAAATTAAAGAAATAATGACGCTTTCAACATGCCCTAGTTTATCGGTCTTCAGAACGCCAGCATTTTCATTATCATGGTATAAATCTAATGTATCTAAGATCTCGCATGTTACCTTACTATACTCTATGGAAGTTATGTGAATGTACAGATGTAAGCCTACCCCCACCCGGCCACCTACCACCAAACAAAACAAAACAAATGAGAGAAAGAAAAACAAAGACAGAAAAAGAAAAAGAAACCCTTGAAAAAGCTGAATTACTTTTACTTTTAAATCGCGTAGTCAGGTTTTAGGCGTAGATTAATTATACTCTCTTTTTTTTGGAAATATTGTAAATTCTAAATGAGGTGGCTGCATGTGGTAATTTTAAAGCAAGAGAGCAAACTTAGGCCACTAGACTGCCATACGAATAGAACACTCGATTAACAAAACAGACACGACGCGTTTTGACCTACTGGTCTTCTTCCGGCAAAACGTGCCATACTAACACACTAGAGAGAATAATATTCCCTTCGCGCTTCGATGTCGTCG
>CM031596.1:92773603-92776103 GCA_018398815.1 Conus ventricosus
GGACTCTCTCACAGTGCTTGTGCATGCAGCCGGTGTCGTGACTAAATGCTGCGGCTGTGTTGGAGCATTAATACCTCCCCTTGCCAGCGGCGACTGAATGTCGGGAGGAGCAGAGTGAAGGGGGAAAACAGGATGGGCAGGGAGAGGAGGTGGTGGTGCAGAAGAGGTAGGGATAGAAGGGGGAAAGTGGCAGAGGGCGGGAGAGGTTGGGGCGGGGAGGGAGTTAGGTGGGGGGGGGGGGGGGGGGTATAGGGGTATGTACTGGTGGAGACGGGATGAGAGTCTGCGACAGCCAGTCACCGTCTATTAGCCTCCGATTATGACATGTCACATCCGCATCATCATCTCTATGCAGATCTCTCCTCTCTCTCTCTCCTCTCTCTTCTCTCTCTCTCTCTCTCCTCTCTCTCTCTCTCTCTCTCCTCTCATCTCTCTCTCTCTCTCTCTGTCTGTCTGTCTGTCTGTCTGTCTGTCTGTCTGTCTCTCTCTCTCTCTCTCTCTCTCTATCTCGCTCTCTCTCTCTCTCTCTCTCTCTCTCTCTCTCTCTCTCCTCTCTCTCTCTCTCTCTCTCTCTCTCTCTTACGTTCCTCCATTCCCCTCCCTTCCTCCTTCTCTCACTCTCTCACTCCTCTGTCTCTTTCTCTCTCTCTTTCCCTCCCTCCTTCCCTCCATCCCCTCACTTTCTCCCTCCCTTCCTCTCTCTCTCCCTCCCCCCTTCCTTCTCTCTCTCTATCTCTCTCTCTCTCTCCATCCCCTCACTTCCTCCCTCCCTTCCTCTCTCTCTCCCTCCCCCCTTCCTTCTCTCTCTCTCTCTCTCTCTCTCTCTCTCTCTCTCTCTCTCTCTCTCTCTCTCCATCCCCTCACTCCCTCTCCGCTACCTTTCTCCACCCTCTTCCCTCCCTCCCCCTTCCCTCTCTGTCTCTTCTCTCCCTCCCTCCCTTCCCTTCTCTCTCTGTCTCTTCTCTCCCTCCCTCCCTTCCCTTCTCTCTCTGTCTCTTCTCTCCCTCCCTCCCTTCCCTTCTCTCTCTGTCTCTTCTCTCCCTCCCTCCCTCCCTCCACCACCCCTCTCTCTCTCTCCCTCCCTCCCCCTTCTCTCTCTGTCTCTTCTCTCCCTCCCTCCCTTCCCTTCTCTCTCTGTCTCTTCTCTCCCTCCCTCCCTTCCCTTCTCTCTCTGTCTCTTCTCTCCCTCTCTCCCTCCCTTCCCTTCTCTCTCTGTCTTCTCTCTCCCTCCCTCCCTCCCTCCACCACCCCTCTCTCTCTCTCCCTCCCTCAATTTCTCTCTCTCTCTCTTTCTCCCTCCCTCCCTCCCTCCCTCACCCCCCTCTCTCTCTTTCTTTCTCCCTCTCTCCTCTTCACCCCACCTTCCTCCATTTCCCTCCTCTCTCCTCTCTCTCTCTCTCCTCTCTCTCTCTCTCTCTCTCTCTCTCCGTTTATTTATAACATATCTGTAATGCATGAAGGAAAAAATTAAAGAAAAATTTGGTAAACAACTTAAATGCATTTTTTCGTTTCAAAAAGTGTTACAGGTTTTATTTGGATGCGGAATAATATGTCAAACAGTGGAAGACAAGATACTAATAGTAATCACGCCTTGTGTCTCCGACTTGGTGGGGTAGATTTGGTCCCTTATGAATGATATAATCATCTACTGAAATAAACATGCAAAGAAACAAACAAACTGAAGAAGAAGAAGAAGAAGAAAAAAAACGATCTTAATTAACAACAAAGGATTACTAATGTACAATCCTTATCAGTAACGAATGTATTTCAATATGCATTGCTCCTAGACTATACCACATACACGGCAAACAGTCCTATAGGAGAGACTATCATCATTTCAAAACTAGCTTCTGATCCATCAGTGTATCGCACAATTCCTGTGTCCGATGACAATCCACATGATAAACTCAGTTTTACTCTATTTAAGATTTAAAACCTTTAACATTCAGTCACGTCTACAAACAGGGAATAGATTGAAAGATATTATCAAATTGTATCTCATGTAAAGTTGATTTATGCTGGAACTGGTAACTGCAAAGTACTTCCAATATCAAAGTTTACAACAAAAATACATAGGGACAAACAAAATCAGGAACGCGTACACGCGTGCGCGCGCGCACACACACACACACACACACACACACACACACACACCACACACACACACACACACACACACACACACCTGTTAATACACGCATACACACACATACACACACGCATGTACACACACACACACACACACACACACACACACACACACACACACACACACACACACACACACACACACACACACACACACACACGCACGCACACACACACACACACACACACACACACACACACACACACACACACACACACACACGCACGTACGCACACGCGCGCACACACACACATACACAAACATACACTCCTCCCCTCTCTCTCTCTCTCTCTCTCTCTCTCTCTCTCTCTCTCTCTCTCTCTCTCTCTCTCTCTCTCTCTCTCTCTCATC
>CM031596.1:92796103-92808603 GCA_018398815.1 Conus ventricosus
GCTGACAACGGATCGAGTGGGCACGGCACGGACAAGGAAGGTCCACGCCGGCAGACGTCATGCCGGGAACATGACGTGTTGCCAACACGTGAAGCGTCGGCAAGACAGGAACTGTCAGCAGGCGCCAGCGCCAAGATGGTCACTGTGCAGAGCTCCACGTGCTCCACGACTGAGATCAAAAGAGACCGTCCACCTGGCGAATCGATCAGAATCACAGAAACTCTTGAGAATCACCCAGATTGTCTGAATGCCATCGCCACAGTCTCGGATTCAAGTGCGGTTAAAGGCAAAAGGAATAGCCGAAACATGCGATCGTTCATCCCTCCTTCAAAATCTCGTAGGCTGACGTCAGCCGTGATGAGTCGTGCTACACAAAGTAGTGATTCTGGAAAAGACGAAAGTCTTGATAAAAATCAAAACGAGATTGGAAATGCGGTGATAGATGAGACCGATTTTGATGAAAAAGCTAGCATTCAGATCTGCCAAGCATGTCCTGGCGATGAAAATAACACCTCAAGGCTAGGAGACGATAGTGGTCATGTAGTCCAAGCACCTCAACCCCAAACCCTGTCTCCGACAGAGACATGTCGGACAAGCTCCAATAAACGTCCACCTGTCCGCAGGAAGCTGGATTTCTCTGGTCTGCCATCAAACAAAGCCTTGACCCAGTTGGCAGACAACAACCAAGAAACCATTGCTTGTCAGGACTCCCCGATGACGTCAGTCGGGCGGTTACTTGACATAGGCAACATGGAAACTAAGCAGGAATTCCACGAAATCAGCCATGTGTCTGCCATGAAAAAGTCAGCTGATATGCTAACCAGCGAGTTACATGCCAAAAGAAATCAAATGGAGTCACAGAAACCAAAACTCTGCTTGAGAAACAATTTGGAAGAGTGTGCTGAAGTTTCTGTGATAAACAAACCCAAAAACGTTTTGCTAGGAAATGGTTCTGACAAAGGAAACATGAACCTTGTTCTTCCAGGAGATCAGACAGCCTTTCGGATTACTAGAACTGCTGGAAGAAAACTGAAAAGAGAACAAGACTCAACCAAAAAGCTCAATATACCAGGATCGCCTTACACTCAACAATTAACTGGAAACCAACGTATCGGACTTGGCATAAGTCTGGAAAATCAGTATGCTTCAAGCTCTTTGGACGACATCAGTTTCTGGCAAAAGCTTCGGCTTGATAGCTGTGAACTTGCCTATGCACTAAGAAATCGACAGTCTTGCATGGATTTGCTGAAAACAAATGGAATGAATATTGAAAGTCTGACAATTTGCTCTTTGCTCCAGACCACTAATGTGGACGTTAAACAGTTCCTTGGACTTGTGCCTCAGTTCTGCTGTAACATCAAGGAGCTGATCGTCGATTTTCCAGAACTGCCAGAAAAGGTCGTGGGGAAAATAGTCTTGACAAATAAACTACAAAAATTGAAAGTGCGAAAGATGTTCGTCAAAAGCTTCAAAAGCCTCCTTTCATGTCTCATGCCTTTAACTGACTTGAAAGAACTCGAAATTCATCTTGGAGACGAGATCGAGGTAGACATGGACAGGGAAAACATCTGGGATGTAATCGTGACTCTGGGCCAGTTTTTGAGGAGGAATCGGTGCCTGAAAACGGTGAAATTCTTCTTCACTGTCAACACGGAGATGGTGCGAAGCATTCTGAACAACTGCCACGATCTGACACACTTGGAGCTTCACGTGGTAGACGCCGACATACACCTTCGTCCGAGAGCCTTCGAGGTTTGTCATCCCAAGTTGAACACCTTGGTGGTCCGGAGCAAGGTCCGCTTCATGACACACCTCTGGCTACAGAACTTCATGGCCAGTTTTCCTTCCCTTCAGACCATGGAACTGACCGGACTTCGCCGATGAATCGTCTATCAGCGTCACAACCGATGACCACCAGGGCTTCACAAGACATTTCGTACACAGGTGACTTCGCATCAAAGACCTGCAGGTATAGCCGTATCTCTTCGGATCGCCAGAGATGAATAATCACGTTCATCAAAATTGCACTTTTTTGTAAACCAAGTTGTACAGAGAACGTTTGTGTTGGACAGAAAAATGTGCCACCAGATCAGACACCCGATTATGTTCTATTGTAGTCTGTCCCGATTTGGAGTGCTGTTGACAGGTATTGACAGGGTCAGACAAAGGGGTTGAATGGTACATTGTAAAACTGCTGCTTAATAAGAATGAAAGCGTTGGGAAACGATCAACACACCAGCGTACAAACCCTTTTGATTATGTTAGTTATTCTGCAGTCTTTGGGTTTCAAAAGCCTGAACGTTCCACCACCCTTCATGTGCTTATTTGGTTTTTTTTTTATTGATTCATTTACACATTTTGTTATTGTTATTTATATTTTTCATCATCATCATTGTCATTATTGAACGCTGATTACACAGAGCATTTTAAGAATTGTTTTAAAGTTGACTTTTATCGGTAGAAAACATTCTGTTCCGTTTAAAGTGTTCTATACAATGCACATGGATGATAGGCGTACACATCAAGGAAGAAGAAAATCAGCTGATTGTCGATTTTTGTAAGCGAGAAGCACAGCTCCGTGTTTTGCGTACATTGGAGAGACGACTGCAAAACCAAGCACGAAGGGTTAATATGTAGAGATACCATACACGCACAAACACGCGTTCTGATGAAATGACACATAAACGCTCGTGAAAAACACGTAAGAAGGGGTACAAGACCCCGCATTTCCACAGACGCACATGTCCAAAAGCTGTAAAGTGCGCATAGTATATGAAATTGTGTATAAAGCTTCCTTTCGTGCATTCACATCACCAAACACACAATCTGTGCATGCTTCGGGTAGACTTTTTTTTTTTAATACGCCCCGGTTGCATCCAACGGGTAGATGTACTTCTTCTTCAAGACACTACACTCGCGCTCACCTGTTCACGTTTGTCCTTGTGCCTTTCACCTATACCCATGTACAAATACATAAAAGCACGTCGCATGCATTCACTGAACCCAGTCATGCACACGCGCAAATACACCAGGGCACATGAGTGGCATACATACACAAACGCAGATATGAATACATGGTCCTGCACGCACAAAGCTTCTCACGCCGCAACTCTTGAACAGCGACGAAGATTAACATGTGCTAACCCCAGAGCACGCACACAAAGCATATGCCAGCACATGCCATTCTGCAAACAACATGCCTCTCAAAATCAGAAAACGTCCGATCCGTACAACAAAACGAGTAAAACCGAATCTCAAAACTTTAAAAAATAATCTAGTTAGATTGAAAAATGGAGTGTAAATGATCGATTTCGAAAGCAATTGCGACTTGCAGATTGAAGGGCGGTAATCGCCAGGTTTACTCGAACATAATTGTACTTTTTGAATCGTCACCTGGGTCGTTCATTTATGGTCTCCAATGGGTTAATGAGTATCGGGACTATACAGCCATCGTTTTGTTTTTAAAGAACACGTTTTCTTTTGTGTTTATTGTGCTCTTGTTATTTTCTTTATTATTGTTATTAGTATCATTATTATGATTGCTGTTATTTATTTATTTATATTATTATTATTATTATTATTATTATTATTATTATTGTGCATCAAGTATTTGCTTCAATGAGACCAACTGACCTGCGTGGCAGGAATTTTAAACAAAAACAACGAATCAAGGCGCATACCAAAATGT
Organism: Conus ventricosus; assembly: GCA_018398815.1. Classification (NCBI taxonomy): domain Eukaryota; kingdom Metazoa; phylum Mollusca; class Gastropoda; order Neogastropoda; family Conidae; genus Conus; species Conus ventricosus. The sequence goes on from CM031596.1 coordinate 92,799,792, forward strand.
TAACGAGAAAACCAGTTATGAACGTAGTGTTTTATGAAGAAAGCAAAAGAAAAAGAGTGTGAAGAACTCAACAGAATAAAGCCGAGGAACCCTTTGCATAATTGTTGTTCCCCTATCTCTCTCTCTCTCTCTCTCTCTCTCTCTCTCTCTCTCTCTCTCTCTCTCTCTCTCTGTGCGTGAGCGTGCGCGCGCGCGCGCGCGCGCGTGTGTATGTGTGTGTGTGTGTGTGTGTGTGTGTGTGTGTGTGTGTGTGTGTGTGTGTGTGTGTGTGTGTGTGTGACGGCAAGCAAACGCATCCATCTATGTATGCACCTACATATGGCAGTATGAGTTTCTCCATTTCCATTCATCTACCATTAACTTCTTCCTGCCCCCCCTTACCACAGACCATCCTCTTTTTACTTCTTCTTCTTCTTCTCCTCCTCCTTCTCCTCCTCCTCTTCTTCCTCTTCTTCTTTTCCTTCTTCTCTCTCTCTCTCTCTCTCCTCTCTCTCTCTCTCTCTCTCTCTCTCTCTCTCTCTCTGTAGAACTTGATGTGGATTACTGTCATGCCATATACAGCGGCTCTACCAGTCGGTTCCCAGTAGGTCCCTCACCAGAGGTGACAGTGCCCTGCTGCAGAGCTGCTTCAATACTGATTTGTTGTTTGTCTTTTCAATGTTTTTTAATAGATGCACACTGCCGGCTGTTGAACGTCCTTGGTAGGAAGACACTCTAGAAGGAGCTTGACGGCAGAGGGATTCAGAGGAGAAACACCTTTCAGACAAGCATTTCGACCCTGAAATCCTCATATTCTAATTTGTAAGGAGGCCGGGCCACATCCAGGTCATGACTCCTGGATGTCCTGCTGTCATTTGTTTCCCTGGTACTGTCGTGATCCGAACTGCACTGTCGGGGTGTTAATCATTTTTTGACAGAATGTGCTGATTTGATGTGTATCAGAGAGTTCTTTTCCACCAGTGATTTATCAGTTCTTTTTCGTGAGAATTCAGTGGATCTTATTTTTTCTTTTTTGAAACAGGTAAACTTATTTTATAAAATATAGTGTTTTAATAATGTATACAGGTGTCGTCGGAGTTGAACAGATAATTGTGCTTTTGACCTCATAAATTTTAAGCGATGTGTTAATACTAGTGTGGGTATTTGTATCTAGAGACTTAGATATGATAGCTGAGGTCCTGATTTGGCTCCTAGTGGTCCGCTGGACCCTATAAACACTAACTAACAAACTAACTAACTGTCGGGATGGGTGGGCTTCTCAAGACGTTGCCTTTTCTAGACGGATGTACCACCCGCATCGCTATCGCACAGCTATTCTAAATCAACATTTTAAGCCTTAGAAAGTTTATTTGTGCTCCCCCGCGATCAGATCCAGCTGGAACTCTTAGGGTTCTGATTCATTCTGTTCCAGAAATCGAAAGATGGTCACGAGAGCATAGTCTGATGACCCCATTACTCTTATCCCTCCAACCCCCATGGCAAAGACTTGTCAGGTCTACTTCTCAGTCTAGTAGATGTGAGCCCACTCAATTCTGCTTTCAAACAGCACACTGAGTGGAGTGGAGGCCAATATCTGGTATCAGTCCTGTTCCTGAAGATCTCTGGATGGTTCTCCCGTTCTGGGACGTCCGCTGTGCACCCCCGGTCATAGTCATCCACTCCATACAGTGAACCTTTCCCCCATGCTCTTCTTGTCACAGCTGCTCCAGACCATGACCTCTGGCCTCTTGCCGTGTAGAGCGTCGTTGTTGGAGCTCTTGGATGCGTTGTGTTTTATCTGGCCGTGCTAACCGCGTGTGAGATCTCCTTAAGCACTGGACTGTGTGTACGTTCCATGATTTGGCGCCACTTTGCATGACCTCAGGACGTAGCCACTGCTTGCTTTGCCCCGACAGAGCGGACACACATGCCATCTGACATCTATCATTTCACCAGGTTTGAATTTGAGGGCAGGATGTCACATACAGGTCTGAAGACGAAGCAGATCCTAAGCAATAACCTATTCATCGTATTAAATCAGACTTGCAGCCTCAGAGTGCGACGGTCCCATCACGGATGCCGATCAATCGGTCAATGTGCCTATGAATGGAATGCCTGAGAAACCAGTAAGAAGATACCGTACTTGGAAAAAGCTTCCCTTTTATAAATAGCTTCCCAATTACTTAGCGCCCGTCTCTGGCATATTAGGCAGCAGCAAGATCCTCCACGATTTCTCCCTTTGACTTGGGGGGAACCATAAGCAGATTGCAAGGGCTTCAGTCACTCCGCCTGCTCTATCTGTTTGCTTGTTTTGTGCATCTCTGTCTCTTTTATTTATACTATTAATGGGTATGTGAAACTATATGATCGGACGAATCCTAAGGAGTTCCTTGTACTCTGTAGAAAGAGCTGTCCAACTTGACCTGTTGCTCCACCTGTAGCACTACGCCTGGTTCCTCTTGTTTGTCTTTCTCCACACCATTCGACAGATGATGCGAAGCGGATATGGAATAAGCCCACACGCCGTGCTGTACCTTGAGATGAAAAAGTAATCCTGGGAGCTGCGTTGCACTGCGTTGCATTGCGTGATGTGGTGTTTGACCAGCGGTTCAACTTGTGAAAACGGTCTCCCACCAATGCAGCGTGCTGAATTTTGGACTCCGATTAGAATGAAGCAGGGGAGGTAAGTCTTCTTGCAGGTCTTCATTAGACGGTTCTTCATTCTTCCTTCCCCACTCCCCCACTCTCTATTTCATTTTCTCTTTTTCCATACTTCCGCCCACTTTCCACTCTTCTTTATATCATTTTTTATCATCATCAGCATCATCATCATCATCATCATCATCATCATCATCATCATCATCTTCTTCTTCTTCTTCTTCTGTTAGCTTTTGTTCCGACCGTTCTTTTTTGAATGCAAATCTTGTGTTTTATAAAAAAAAATTCTTTTCAATGCTTGATCATTCGTCGTGTGCAAGGCTTCACGTGTACATTTGGATAAACTGTGCAGCGTTATTTGAGCTAGATTACATGATAATGTGCAGTGTAGTGTGATTTAGCGTAGTGTAGTATTGCATTGTGCATTGTAGCGTAGTGCGGTGTAGCGTAGCCGAATATAGCATAGCATAGCATAGCGTAGCGTAGTGTAGTATAGTGTAGCGTAGCCTAGTGTAGCAGAATGTAGTGTAGTGTAGTGTAGTGCAGTGCAGTGTGCAGTGCAGTGCAGTGCAGTGCAGTGCAGTGCAGTGCAGTGCAGTGCAGTGCAGTGTAGTGTAGTGTAGTGTAGTGTAGTGTAGTGTAGTGTAGTGTAGTGTAGTGTAGTGTAGTGTTGTACAGAGTTCTGTAGGGTAGTGTAGTGCAGAGTTGTGTTCAGTCATGAAATGCAGCGGAATGGGGTGGGGTGAAGTGCCGTGTGTATTTGTTACAACCTGTTTCTCATTGTGAATTTCGGGCCGTTTTCCCCGTGGACAACGTTTCCGCCTTTTATTCATTTTTATTTATTTACTTATTTATTCATTTATTGTTTGGTGAATGGGGTGTGTGTGTGTGGGGGGGGGGGGGGGGTTGAGGTGTGGAGGAAGGGGCGGAGAGGTGCGATGGTTTATAGAGGTTCTTGTGCTCCGGGGAAAATGAGAGTGGGGGTGGGGAGGGGAGGTGGGCTATGTTTTGTTTTCGTTTACCTTTAGAAATGAACATGTTTGTAGACTTTTGCCTACGTTAACGGGGGAGTCTTCACGCTGCAGAGCATGTTGGGCAAAAAAAAAAAAAAACAGCAGTTATGACCTTTGCCCTTTCTAAACATGATCATGGTCACTTTCTGCCTTAGATCCTCCACCTCGAAGGTGTAGCTCATTAACCTGTAATTTCATGAAAGATTTTCTATACTTATTCCTTTACAATAGTTAGCATTTTTCTTTCTGCTTTTTGTATGTATTGTACGTAATTCCGCCGATGCGTTTATTGTTGTAATTTTGTTCGTTACTGAGCACACCATATACCATTGCTTGCTGCTGCTTCAGTTTGATCATTTGTCTATGTACACATCATTGATCAATAAGAAATGCTTGGGAAAAAAGTCTAACTCGACCACTGCATTCGTTGCACTGGCTGCCTGTCCATGACAGGATCGATTGCACATTTTCCATCCACGCTTGCCATACTGTCATCTCCGACTATCTGAATACTGTCATCTCCGACTATCTGAATACTGTCATCTCCGACTATCTGTCTGAACGATTTCACGTCTGTACGCCTTCTTGTCAGGCCAACGTTTTCTCTGATACAAGTCTTTCACTTTGGGAGTGGTCATTGTGAAAGCAAAGACCAACCGGCAAGGGTGTTTCTCTTCCTATGCTCCAGATACGTGGGGGAGCTCTTCTCCTAGACACCCATTCTTTCACTGTGGCCAAGATAGGCTTGAAAACATCACCTATCACCTATCCTGGAGTCTTGAAGACCGTCGGGGCGCCACCAAAAACTTCACAACCAGCTTCCTCCACTCCTCCCGGTTCTCAGACGTTCTCAGGCACTTGCTGAGTGTGAGGCCAGTCCATGCATTGACGTTGTCCTCCCACATCTCTATGATACTACAGTTGCTGAGTGTGAGGCCAGTCCATTCATTGACGTTGTCCTCCCACATCTCTATGATACTGAAAAATGCTTGCATGATTACATGATGGTTTTTAGTATGCATGGGGTAAGATCATGATTGTTCGTTTACTACGTAGCCATATCCACTTCACATGGAAAGTTTGTGCGATTTAATGACTGAATTCGAGTAAGTCATAACGTGCATATGGGAAACGCCGCAAGTGAAGGTATTTCTCTGGAATGTGCACTAAACAAAGTGTTGACATTGTATCATCGTTAGTGACAACGTCAACAGAAGACTGGCAACGATGAAGATGAAAGAAACAGTTGACAGAGAGAAAAGAAGTAAAGACAATCCTTTCAAAGTATACATACATATGTATATATATATAACTTTTAATTCACAAGAACGCCAGGTCCATTTTGCAAACGTGATAATACCGAAGACAGAAGAAGAAAAGGAATCTTCCGTTACGATATGATTGATTTTGAATAAGCAAGACAGCCTATCCATATTATCCCCATCTTCTGAAACTACTATACAGTCTCTCCCAAGCGGATTGATACACCATCGTTGACACGGACAAGAATCACAGAGAAGCACCACCAGCACATAAATGGGGAAAATCACAAATCAAGATATTTTGCACATTTCGCTGACAATGTACAATATATATATATACCACAAAGAGAACATATCACCTGTTTGTTATTGTATGGTATGCGTCAAAAGCAAGCCAATAACTGCTCAAAATATGAGCACCAGATGCGACAGATATCTTGCTGGTTAAAACAAAATAATAACGATATTATTTTTTTAACTACGAAAAAAAAAACCGCATAAAGCTATGTTGTCATGATTCTGAATCGTGCACTAATTTTCTACAAATCTGTGCATCATCATCATTTATGTTGCAGTTATTACTATTATTACTAGTATGATTATTGTTATCGTTGTTAATGCTACGACGGTTATTGTTAACATCATTAGCATCTCCATTATTGTTTTCCTTCTGTCACTATTATTGTTATCGGTATAAATAGTAGAAATATTGTTGTGGGCGCCACTGGTAGCATACACTGTTGTTATTCTATGGACTTTTGAAATGTTACCACACATAGAATTCATGAAAGACAATTGTAATAAACATGAAATTAATTACATGCTCTCTCTCTCTCTCTCTCTCTCTCTCTCTCTCTCTCTCTCTCTCTCTCTCTCTCACACACACACACACACACACACACACACACACACACACACACACACACACGCACACACACACCACACACACACACGCTACAATAATAATTTCATAGACTGATTATCGGACAACACAATAAAATACCCGCAGGCGTGTGTCCACCGTAGACATACTGAGCACACGCATGTGCGAGAAACATACGCACGTGTGTATACCCTCCCACCCCCACCCCACCCCAACCGTCCCCACGCACACACACTCATGCACGCACTCACGCACGTACGCACTCGGGCACCCTCCTCCACCCCTACCACCTACCCACCCACCCCCTCCCACACACGACACACACTGACAATTCTATACGCATCTAAACACAAGAGCTTACAATCAAATACAGCCAAATACCGCCCCCTGCCTCCACTCCTCCCCCCCCCCCCCCCCCCCCCACCCCCCCCCCTTCCACCATCTCTTCCCCACTGCGAATCCCATCTCAACTGCTTCTCACCCACCCACCCTGTTTCCGCCGAACCATTCTCCATCTACCTCCCCCATCTGAACTCAAACTTTGTCGCCAATCACCTCCGTCCCCTACTCTTGGTCCCTGTCTCTCCTAAAAGCTCACCTACCCCCCCCCCCCCACCCCCACCCCAATTCCCCGACAAAAAAAGGAAATAACGGGAACGCGGGAGTGGAGGGGTGGAGCGGGGAGGGGGGGGGAGAAGAAGGGATTACCGGCGGAGGGGAGGAAAGGGAGCACAGGGGGGGGGGGGGGGGCAGGCGAGGTTAGGCAGCTGGAAAGGGGAGGGGGTAGGGGTGGGGGAAACAATCAACCGAAGGGAAGATCACAGTTTGCAAGAATATAACCTTTTAAATTGACCCCCCCCCCCCCCTCCCGCCTCCCCCCACCCCCACCCAAAAAAAACAAACAAAAAAAAACCCACCCAAAAAACAAAAACAATAAACACACACACACACACACACACACGCGCGCGCGCGCGCGCGCACGCACACACACACACGCACGCACACACACGCACACGCACACGAGCGTGCAGTCTAGCTATATTCATATTGAGGACGGGCTGGAACAGTAAGGCAAGCAGTCATGGACAATGATAAAGAACGCACAACACACACCGAAGACAACGCATGCGTGGGGGTAGAGGAGGAGGAGGGCGAGGAGGCTTTGGGAATGCAGGTGGGGTGGGGCGGGGGGGGGGGGAGGGGAGGGGGGGGGAGCGATTTCCATGGTTAGTTTAGTTCCTTTGCGCTGTTAGTCTGTCGTGTAAACAAGTACACACACAAACAAACAGACTGACAAACAAACAAACAAACAAACAAAGCAGTTCAAAACACAAAATGTTTACAAGACAGCACGTTAATGGTTTGTGGCCTAGACACTCCCTCCACAAAAAAGCAGACACATTTTCCGTTTCCATAACTGTAGTAAAATAGTTTGGACTCTCTCTCTCTCTCTCTCTCTCTCTCTCTCTCTCTCTCTCTCTCTCTCTCTCTCTCTCTCCCTCCCCCCCCCCCCTCCCTATCAATAATTAGCGGACAAATAAGCAGCATACCGTTCTAATAATGTGCCAGAAACACAACAGTGCATGTACGCAAAGTTCAAGACTTAGAAAGAATCGGAACAATATAAATCTGAAGGGCAATAAGTAACTTATGTTAACAAATTGGTTCCCCGACGAGTGTCAGCCACTCGCACTGTTCAGAACAAACACTGCAGCAAACCATGTAATGAGCCACAAATTTAAGGAATATTGATGTTACATGACTGAAGAAAAACATACATAAATTTAAAAAAAATTAAAAAAAGCTACAGCCTACTTCATTAATCCATGAATGATCAGACAGAGAACTGACTGCGTGAGGAGCGTGGAGTGGGAGTGGGGTAGGGGGGTGGGATGGGGGGCGGGGGGGGGGTTACGTAGTGATGCGGAAATGGGGCGGAAAATTTGGAGTGAACGATTGTGAGTGTCACAGTCAGTTTCAGTGAGCAGCCCATTGAAAAGGCAGCCAGCTTCTCTCTCTCTCTCTCTCTCGTGCGCGCGCGCGCGCGCAAATTTTTTAGGTAGAAATTGACAGTATGATTTGTCCACATTTACATTAGTAGAAGGTCTTTGACATTCCATTTAGGGCGGAAAAAAACAAAACGTGCTGACAGTTGGTTAATTCTCAACAGTATCTTCCCGGTGCTCTTACCGAGTTGGAAAAAATTGTAATAATCTTGCTGAACAGATTATACAAATCCACCATTGGATACAGACTCACATTGTAGATCCCAGCCAAACGCTAACGAGGTCCTCGTTGGACACATTCTATTCCGCCTCTCCATGGATCCACTCAGCTCCGTTAAAATCGTTGCCTGCAGCTTATGCGAATTAACATTTGTTAAGAAAAAAAAATCTTTCCAAACAATCGTGGATCAGCGGTTTGCGATTCTTAAAGAAATTCATTGGAATGGCATGGGCGCTGCACTCCATATTTTGAGCAAGTTTATTCAACATGGACTCAATAGCTTATTTATTTATTTATTTATTTATTCATTCTTTTATTAATTTATCATTTATTCATTTATCTATTATTTGTTTATTTTTTTTATCTACTTTCTTTAGTTACTTACTTATTTGCTTATCTTTTTTAATATATCTTATTTTATTCATTTATTTTTTGGTGCTGGCATACAGACAGACGCACAACCAAATTACACCACAGACGCAGGTGAGAACATTGCCTCTTTGGCCACGATAGAACAGCAATGGCTGCCCGAGTCCCCCGGGGGGGGGGGGGGGGGGGGGGGTAGGGGGATCACGGTGTGTTGGGTATCTGGTAAATACTGCGATCTGTAAAGCAGTTAACAGCATTTGTCTTTAAACATCTACTGCGGAATGATAAGATTTCACAGCATTTGTCTTTAAACATCTACTGCGGAATGATAAGATTTCAGTATAAATTTGGCGACCTCAGATAATAACCATCGCAACAGCTGGGGTTTTCTTTTTGAAAAACTATTACTTACAAGTTATTGT
>CM031596.1:92816103-92818603 GCA_018398815.1 Conus ventricosus
CTCTCTCTCTCTCTCTCTCTCTCTCTCTCTCTCACACACACACACACACACACACACACACACACACACACAAACTAAATGAATACAGACGTGCATGCGTCTTAGCAACAACAAAAAGGCCAAGTAACAACTAGCCAGTCAGCAGGCCTGTCGGCCAATCTGTTATTCACATACTTGTCAACAGGTTGAGCCAGCTGGCTGAATTACATACAGACAGGTGCACACGCATGCTTTCACTCAGCGACATACAAACCCCCGATTTCTCATTTATCAAGGGAGCGAACCTGCCGACGCTCTCGCTAACATTTCATACAATCAGTGCTCTCCCTTTGTTATCTGCTGACAACGGTGTGTTAAAAAAAAAAAGAAAGAAAGAAAGAAAGAAAAAAAAAGTACTTAAAAAATTAAACAGAACAGAACAAAAACAACATAACCAATAATATCAGAACCAATTGACGTTAAAACAGTTTAGCCCACTATATTTTGTACTGCGGCCAGGATATTGAAAAAGACACACCCAGAGAAATATAGTTCTTCCTCATGGAGTTACCGTCACGTTGCGCCTTAACGTATTTCCACTTTATATCCTTGCTAAATACATTTGTAATGTTGCTTTCAATTGTACAACTCTTTCAGATGGTAGAGAAATTGGCAAATGTGCAAAACAACTTTATTTTCTGGCTGGAGACACTGTGAAGTCTAGGTTTAAATACCAACAGCTGAGACTTCCAACTCGACATGTGCAAAACGACTCATGTCTTGGTTGAAGGTCACTATGCACTGTAAAGTCTAGGTTTGAAGAGCAACAGCTCTGACTTACAACTCGAAGGCCTCATCAAAGGTGGGGTTCAAGGTTTTCTTGATGATCTTGGTGCTGGCCTCCGACTGGTTGGGGAACACGTGTTCTGGACACAGCGTCACCACCACGTAGGGGTCGCTCAGACCTGGTCAAGTGGTCAACAAACAGCATTTATCAACTCTTCTTGTATGCATTCGTTTTGTTTGTTTGACTATTTACTTAGCCGGTTAAAAAGATAATTAAGCATATTTTTGTTTATCAATGAAAACGAGGACGATGAATATGACACTGTGCAGTCCCATTCTAACACAGAGCTATTTTAGGATCGTAAAATACGCTTCCTTTAACAATAACATATCCCAGCACCAACCAGCCCCGATAGATACAAATGCCTGCAGTGCTGATCAGGAAATTTTACGTAACATTCAAAGTCGCATCCACTAAGTGGATGAAACTCAATTGACTGTGTTTTTGCAGCCTTCCCATTTGAGCCCATAGTAGAAGTAACCGACTTGGGCAAAAAAAAATAAATCCCACCAACACATGCCTCTCGTTGTGAATCGAACCCTCAGTCTCTCAGACCGCAGGACTACGACGCTGACCACTGCACCACGACTGGTGGCTGGTTATTCATTTAACATGGCTGTATGAAACGTGTGATGTGTGTCATGTGTCAACGACTGACAGCGCTAAATGTGCTATGTCACCTTTCGCGTCCAACCTTCACTACTGGCCCAAGAGCATTGTTGCATTCCAGAACCGCTATATGAGCTAGAGCCGAGCGCCCTGAGTCTTTCCTGCTAGTACATGACCTCTGCTCTCTGACATAGAAGAAAACTTGAGAGTCCAGTGTAGAAAACCTGAGGGATCACTGAAGCCATCCTACAACATTCTGATCGCTGGCCAAAAATCTCTGACAGGACGTTGTATATAGTGTCTGCCTGGCACCCGGTGTCGACAAGAGAGTGGGTGAATGATTTGGCAGGAACTGTGGTGGTGGTGGTGGTGGAGGTGTAAGGCTGGACCTGAATCGTTGTGCCCGCCTTCACGGGAGAAAGCCTGAATCTTAGTGAACAGCAGTTGCATGCCCCTACATGCGAAAATCACTGAGGTGCCTTAACTTTGAGTTGCGATCACATTGCGTCTTAGCCATTTGAGATCGACTTATATGGCGTGCTTTTAAAGCAGATTTGTTTATCTATCTATTTATTTTTTTTTTTTTATTTTTTTTTTTCGTTCATTCATTCATTAATCCATTCACTTAACAAAAAATTTGGTTCAATCGATTGATACATTAATTAATTGATTAACTAATTCAATTCATTTCATTATTCATTTCAAGCTGTCCACGGATCTGTATTCCGGAACTAAAGGCCAACCGAGTATCCGATTTTAAATCAAACTGAATTCCATCTGTTTTGTTCCTCGTGGTGTGTGTGTGTGTGTGTGTGTGTGTGTGTGTGTGTGTGTGTGTGTGTGTGTGTGTGGCTCACGCCAGTGTCTTCATTTTGCAGCAGGCCACAGAAAATCGTAAAAGGGGAAAGCAATTGTATTGCTACTAATTGTTGAAAGGGGGCGTAAAATTACCCCCTCCCCCCCCCCCTACAAACCAGAACCGACATTCAGTTTATGTTTGTTTCCATACTTTCTCCCTCTTATTCTGTTTGTCTTTGCTTGTTATTTTTTTGTTTGTTTGGTTTT
>CM031596.1:92838603-92856103 GCA_018398815.1 Conus ventricosus
ACGCGCGCGCACGCGCATGTATACACGCACACACGCGCGCGCACACATGCACACACATATACAGAGAGAGAGAGAGAGAGAGAGAGAGAGAGAGAGAGAGAGAGACAGACAGACAGACAGACAGACAGAGAGACAGACAGAGACAGAGACAGACAAACAGACAGACGGACAGACGGACAGACAGAGGGAAAGAGATAGAGAAAGCTCTGGAAGCAGCGACATTTCAATAATTAAAAAAAAAAAAAAAAAAAAAAACAACTGAAGAGCAGTTGGATTCTATGACAAGTCTGGAAGAGCACGTTCCTGCCAGTTCTTTTTGAAACAGACACCGCCTGCCCAAGGCTATGGCAATGTCAGGTTTCTGGTAGGGAAACTCATCCCTATGACAATGTCAGGTTTCTGTTAGGGAAATCTTCTCTATGACACTATCAGGTTGCTGTTAGGGAAACTCATCCCTATGACACTATCAGGTTGCTGTTAGGGAAACTCGTCCCTCAACCCACTTCCCATACTCTCTCTCCATCTCTCACCAACACGATCGAGATGGCCCAGCGGATAACCTATTCGGCGAGAAATCGAGAGAATCCCTTCTCGCTGGTTCAAACCTTCATTTCTCACACGGAAGTTTTTCTTTGTTGATTTCCCGTTTTCACTACCCGTCCTGTGGTTGGAACAAGTACTAGTGGAACGAGTGGAACAGGGAAAGGGGAGACAAGGGGAGTCGGAAGCAGACAGACAACATTACCCACTCGACCTTGAAAGATTTTGCCCCAATTCAGGTACTGCTCACAACACCCATGAGGGGTGGACGTGCCTGGAGCGGCGTCCACTGACATAAACACCCTCGTGGACTCTGGACTAGTGAGCGGAAGTTCCAGACTAGATTTTCCATCGATGTTTTCTGCCTTTTTCATTGTTCTTTTCCGTTATTTTTCCGTGTATATATTTCATCATGAGAGCAAGAGTTACACTACTTGTTCGTTATTTACAGTTTCTTGTTCTCTGTCTTTTTTTCCCAAAGATTTCCTTTCATACTAATCAAACTTGGTTGACCTGAATTTTTCTTTTACTGTTCGTTTGTGTGTTTGTCTGACTATGTTTAAGTTTGAAAAGGCTGCGTTAGTCTTCAATAAATGTCAATTTGTGTTTGGTCATTTCTCCAGCTGTTGCTGTGTAGATTTGTTATACGCGGGGTATATGGGCAAGCTTGGAACATCCTTTTACGCGGAAGTCTTGTCTGTTCTGTGTGCTCTGTGTTAACATTTCTGCTGGGCGATTCGGTGTCGCAAGCAGCATGACTTGTGAGTTATGAGCGTGTATTTATTTCATTATGGGTGTAAGAGTTACCTTACTTGTTCGTTATTTCCTTTGTTTGTTTGTTTGTTTGTTTGTTTGTGTTTTTTTTTTGTGTGTTTTTTTTTTTTTTTTTTTTTTTGGGGGGGTTGCCTTTTCGTTCTTTTTTCGCCTTCTTCCTTTTCTGTCTCTACTCAGTCATCTGGTTAGATGCCACTTCTGCCGACATCTTTCTAGCTTCATTTGTAGCTTTTAAATGGCTCTCTCTGGGACACAGATAGGCTGTTAACGTCAGGTCGCCATCAGCTTCCCCAACAGAGGATACGAAGCGCTGTCTGACCTCAGAGGGAAGAAAAACGAACTCATTCACTTACCGTGCTCGTAAGCCTCTCCACCAGGTCCAGAATCTTCTTGACGATCTCATCGTCTGCCGTCTTGATGAGGCTTTGCAGGGACTCCTGAGGACAGCTGGTTGCCAGCGCCGCCACCAGTTCTATGGCCTGCTCCACCTCCCCCACGTCCAGCAAGGTGGGCAGAGTCTGCAGGGAGCGTCTGACGTGCTCCATGTTGTTCACCGTCACGCACATCTAGACAGGAGAGCGACATGGTGATAGGAGCTGATGGTGGTGTGAGTGAGATTAAATGTGTTATCTAAACAAACAAACAAAACTCCAAGTGCGATCTGGTAGTGTGATCTGGAAAGAGAGAGAGAGAGAGAGAGAGAGAGAGAGAGAGAGAGAGAGAGAGAGAGAGACAGAGAGAGACAGAGACAGAGAGAGACAGAGAGAGACAGAGAGAGACAGAGAGAAAGACAGAGAGAGAGAGAGAGAGAGAAGACAGACAGACAGACAGACAGACAGACAGACAGATAGACAGACAGACAGACAGACAGACAGACAGACAGACAGACAGAGACTGAGAGATTCTTTCATGTGCGCGGAGGAGGGATGAGACAGAGAGACACTGAGGCATAAGTACCGGTATGGCTGCAGCAGCTACAAAAGCAGAAGAAACAGCAGCAGCAACAGCAGCAGCACCAGTAGTAGTAGAAGCCTGAGCAGGAGGAGGCGGAGAAGGGCGTAAAAGGAGAGGAGGAGACGACGAAGAAGAAAGAGGAGGAGAAAGAGGATGGGACTGAGAAGGAGGAGAAGAAAGAGGAGGGGAAGGAGAGAGAGAGAGAGAGAGAGAGAGAGAGAGAGAGAGAGAAGAGAGAGAGAGTAGGAGGAGAATGAGAAGGAAAAGAAATAGAAGGAAGAGGGGGGGGGGGGGTTCAAGGAGGAGAAGAAAGAAGAGAAATAGAAGGAAGAGGAGAAAGCTTAGGAGTAGAAGTAGGAGAAGGAAAAGGAGTTGAAGGGGAGGAGATAGAGGAAGAGGAGGAGGAGGAGAGGAGGAAGAGGTGGAGGAGAAAGAAAAACAGGAGGACAGCGAGGGAAAAGATGAAAGCAGCAGCATTAATTCACACGAATGCTGCTAAAGGTCCTTTCACACGAAACGCACTTCTCCTGTGTGGTTGGACAGTCCGCCCTCTTCACAAGCTGCTTTGTTTGTGATCTTGGTGTGTATCAGATCCACGTACAGGGTGGCACCGTGACACATGATCTGTAAACCACACACACACACACACACACACACACACACACACACACACACACACACACACACACTCACTCACTCACACGCGCACACACACACACACACACACACACACACACACACACACACACACACACACACACACACACGACTCACACGTACAAACACACACACACACACACACACACACACACACACACACACACACACACACACTCACACACACACACACACACACACACACACACACACACACACACACACACATACACACACACACACACACACACACACACACACACACACACACACACACACACACACACACACACATTCACACACACACACACAAGCGCACGCTCACGCACGCACGCACGCACGCACGTAACACAGATGTTTTCAAAATGGTAATGAATCATGACTGGAAAAAAGTTAGTTAATGATTATTGCAATTAGAAAAATCGACATGCTTTGAAAAACAAAACACTTACAGACTTCTTGAAGCAACACGCAAAAATCTGCACATGTTTTTTTTAAATTTTTTAACCACAGAACTGCAAGAAATACCAGTCGTCTAGGCGCAGTGTTTAGTGTTGCGGATTCCCGGCTGGGAGGTCATAGGTTCGATTTCCATCAGAGTCATTTATGTTTGTGACATTTATCGGCCCATGACCGGCTTCAACCCAGAGTTGAATTCGTTATGGACTCAGCTGGGAAGCGTGGATCACGTAGTTGACTTTCATCCGCCCTAAAAGTTGCTCAAACTTCCTGTACAATACTGCAGGTGCCTGTATCTCCTGGGCGTGGTTGACACTTGGATGTTATAAATAGAAGCGAAGAGTATAGCCTCCTGCCACGCAGTTTTAAACAAGAATTAACTCTATAGAATCATTTTCGTTGTTTCCATCCACATCGATCAGCATAAAAAGCCTCAAATGCTGTAGCCCTTCGTGCCCTGCTCTCATGATAACCTCAGTTTCGATTTCCTTTCTACGTCTTATGCCCTTGGTAGGTTCGAGTCGATGGAAAGTTCATGGGACTGTCGTTGGATAGACATGATGACGTCCTGCGGAGGGAGACGTTCCTCCACATTAGCTCAGCGACTAAGCAAATCTGATTGTCATTAGTGGCTTAGTATGAGACATCCTGCATACATTGGATTGGGACATATACCAACGAACACCATCGAAGTGACTGGACAGAAGTGCAGTGTCTCTTCTCTGCGAGTTGCTTTATGATAACTTGACAATGACCGCCTGTACGGTGCCGGTGCGGGAGGCTCACACGGACAAGCCAGAGTAGGACTGAGGACGGAGGGGCCGGAATGAGCGGCCTGAGGTAAACCATTTGTGTGGCACCGAAGCTAAGACAATACACACAAAATGCCAGAAACTACTGGCCAGAATTGTCCTAAATCCATGTACAAAATTTTGGAGGAAGACGTGAACTTTGTGTCAATGCTCACGACCAACAAATAGAAATAGAAGACAGAGAAAAAGAAAATGTTCAGCATGACTGTGATGTTTTGAAGATGAAACTCAATTTTTGGACGCTGCACCAAAACTCAACAAGATCAAGCAAAAACATAACACTTCTCTTAACCAGCCTCCGTGGCAAAGCGGTTAGTGTCGCGGACTCCCGGCTGGGAGGCGTGGGTACTATTCTCATTTTTCTGCCCCGACCAGCTCCTACCCAAAGCTGGGTGTGCTGCGGACTCAATCGGGAAGACTGGGACCCCACAGTTGAGTTTTATCCACTTAATGGATACGTCCCTGAGAGTTTTGCTCAAACTTCCTGGCCAACACTGCAAATGTATCACTCGGCCTGGTTGAGTCTGGGATATATTATGAAAGTAAGCGTAGGGTACAGCCCTGTCTTGCAGTCTCAAATCAGAATGCATATCTGTGGCATCATCTTCATCATCCCATCCTCATCAATCAGCATTTGAAAAATGTTAAATTCTGTGGCTCTTCATTTCCGCTCTCACTGTGACCTCAGTTTTGATGTCTTCTCCATGGTCTTAGTTTGGTTCTGCTAGGTCACTGGTATCAGCGATTTTATTGGGGCTGTCGTTGGACGGACATGGTGGCGCCCTCAGGAGGGAGAGCTCACTGACGCCGGCTCCGCGATGAAGCAATTACCGTCGTCAGTAGGGGGCTTAGTAGGCTGTGTCCTGCGTATGTTGGATCAGAACAGGCACCACTGAACACCATCGAAGTGACTCAGCAACAGTTCATTATCTTATCTGGCGAGTTGATCTCATTACACACCATACCCTGACTACGTTAGCGATGCCCAAGTGAAAGCTCTGAAATGCCGATCTACAAATCCATAATTATTCCAAAATATCTCTTTGACGGAGCAATTACAAAGAGACAAAAACTTAAACCGTACGCTAAGCAGTACAAATACATGGCTAAGCATAACTAACATTAGTCATCGTTCATGTTATGTTATTCCTGTATGTGTCTATAGACCCCTCGATGTTCCTGTGATAGCTAAAGTCTCAGTTTTATTCTGAGCGTTACACACACACACACAACACACACACACACCACACACACACACACAGACCACACACACACACACACACACACACACACACACACACACACACACACACATACGCACACACGCACACACACACACACACACACACACACACACACACACACACACACACACACACACACATACGCACACACACACACACACACACACACACACACACACACACACACACACAGAGAGAGAGAGAGAGAGAGAGAGAGAGAGAGAGAGAGAGAGAGAGAGAGAGAGAGAGAGAGAGAGAGAGAGAGAGAGAGAGAGAGAGAGAGAGAGAGAACACAACAACAAAACAAGACTTCTGTAGTTCCTCTACACTCGCCTGAGCGATTCTGAAGACGAACCTGACCGCCCCTTCTTTTTTCCGGCCAGTCCAGTTGCGTCCAGAATTCCATCATCTGAAAGAGGATCACCCTGTGCCTGAGTACACTGACTTAGGGACACAGACAGACAGAGTGACAGACAGGAGAACAGGCTAAAGAGGTGCAGAGAGTTCGTCACTTGTCATAGGCAGTCATCCATTGTCTCAGGATATTAACGTGGAGACACAGACAGATTGACCGACGCGTGGACACGTAGGCAGAGACTTGGACAGGGGGACAGTCAGACAGAAAGATAGACAGACAAGCAGACAGGCAAAACATAGGAACAAAGAATTACAGACCTGTCCAAGAGGTCACTCTGTATCCGAATACACTAACCCCAAGACACAGACAGGCTGGCAGACAGGTGGACAGATAGATGGGCTGATAGATGGACAAATAGAGAGATAGACAGACTGGTGAACGAACAGGGGGACAGATAGAGGGAGACAGCGATTTAGACCTGTCAAAGAGAGTCACCTTGTGTGTTGTCAGTATGCTGACATCTAGTCAGACAGAGAGACGTGGTAGACGGACAGACCGTCAAACAGACAGGAGGACATACAAAGAAATCTAAAAAAAAATTCCAAACTATCAACTGGAATCGCCCGATGACCAAAAACACTGACATCGAAAGGTGCAGACTGTCATGCGCCCCGTGTGTGTGTGTGTGTGTGTGTGTGTGTGTGTGTGTGTGTGTGTGTGTGTGTGTGTGTGAGAGAGAGAGAGAGAGAGAGAGAGAGAGAAGAGACAGAGAGAGAGACAGAGATAGAGACAGAGAGACAGTGTGTGTGTGTGTGTGTGTGTGTGTGTGTGTGTGTGTGTGTTGTGTGTTGAGAGAGAGAGAGAGAGAGAGAGAGAGAGAGAGAGAGAGAGAGAGAGAGAGAGAGAGAGAGAGAGAGAGAGATGTTTGTGTGTACTTTGAACTCGCGTTGAAAAACTCACTGTTACAGGGTGCTTGCTCCTCATTGGTCGTTTTTTGTTTTGTTTTGTTTTTGAGTAGTGGTTTGCGCTCTTGGAAGAAAGAGATTGCCAGACACTTTGGCAGAGGCAGCGGACAAAAGAGGGTGGAAGGAAAGAAGAGAAAGAAAGTTAAAAAAGCAAAGTTTATTGTTGATTATAGGGTGAGTGTGAGATGTGTGACGATATTGATACTTTTCAATACAAGCTTTTATCGCAGTCTTAAATTCTAAATCGTTTTTTATCGTGATCGGAATTACTTCCGACACACTCGACAGGTAAGATGCGGATCCTACTATCGATCATATTGTAAGTATTTCATTTATTTAACTAACATAGTGTCTTGTCTTTCTAGGCTGGCACCCTATATTTGGAACCATGACAGCCCCCTTCTCGACCCTCGGTAGCATGTTCACTGCCAAGAAAATTTTGATTTTCTTCAACAACAAAAAGAAAAGAAAAAGAAAGAACCCAAAGGATTTTGGTGAATGGAGTTGGGTTCTGTGAACCCATAGTGATTGTTTGTTTGGGGTAAGTTCAACGTCTATGTAACCAAGCGAGAAAAAAACTGAAGTGTTCGTGGTGAATGTATGAAGTGAAAACAGTGCTCACTATACATCTTTGCGGAATATTGTAGAATTACGTTTTGGCCAAAGAAAAAGGAAAGATTATTACCCCCCCCCCCCCCCCCCCCCCACTCCCCCCGCGCGCCAAAAAGAAGTGAGGCACAAATAAGGAAAAAGAAACATTTCTTTTTACAGGGAGAGAACTGTGAAATGGTATTCTGATTTCTTTTATGAAAAGAAAAGGAGTCGAGTGTGTGGTTGCGAGCGGGCTGCGTGGTTGTTTTTGCATGTGAGTAATGTAACACAGACTGACAAGAGACACAGAGGAAAACAGACGGACAGTCAAAAGACACAACAAACAGATGGTCAAAGCTTTCAAGACCTTTCAAAGGTGGTCAACTTGTGTCTGAATAGACTGGCATCAAATACAGGCATATATCCGAACTGCAAGAGAACAGATAGGGTAACGTACATACGTACAGAGTTCCAGATATATCAAAGAGGGTCAGCTCGTGTCTTAGAATCCTAACATCAAGACAGCCTGACAGACAGACAGATGGGCACATGCATTGGTTATAAGGATAAACAGTTTAAGACAGAAAAGGGGGGCAGTCCTGTGTCCCAGTCTACTGAGATGAAGACACAGATGGGAGACACTATGGCGGACAGATAAATGGAGAGACGTACATGTGCAAAGACAGACAGACAGACAGACAGACAGACAGCAGGGCAAAGAATTCCAAACCTGGGTAAAACAGCAGCACACGTCCACTGCTGAGGCACTGTACTTAACCGCCGCTTCCGCTTGCGCAACCTGTGGGATGCGGCACAATGTGACGTCAAATGAAATAGGAACTCGGAGGGCCGGGTATGACGTCACATTTATGTAATGATGTCAAAGGGTAGGGTATGATATGCAGGATATGACATTACAGGACAGGAAACAACTGAAATGACACAATATGACGTCAGACTGCACACACACACACACACACACACACACACACACACACACACACACAGATAGAAGCAAGCGCGCATAGCTAAACTTTCTAGTGTTATACACACTCACATATCGTTTTATTTCTACAACCTTTGATGACAGGGAGAAGCAAAGTAACTCTCGCTTCCTGTGTGTCTTCTAATTCCTCGACTGAAGAAAGCCGCCCCCCCCCCCCCCCCCCCCCCCCCCCCCCCCCCCCGCCTTCCCTTTTCACCCACGAACAGGCGTGATCACAGAAATACCGCAAAACAAAACAGAACGAAAGAGAAAACGGCCTACCAAATCGACACTCTTATTGTCTCTCATGTCAGCGTGAGCATTAACTTTTTTTCTTTCCTCACCTTACACATTGGTGCTCATGCGAATCAATTTCCATAGCAAAATCCGAGTTAAAACTTCTGTTTCAGTACACATGATACGGCTAGACTTCACGTTTACATCCAGAATTCCAAAGCAAACGTCTACATCTCAACCATCACCACTACCCCCACCCCCACCCCACCCCCCTTTCTCTCTCTCTCTCTCTCTCTCTCTCTCTCTCTTCTCCTCTCTCTCTCTCTCTCTCTCTCCCTGGAAAGACTTGGCCATAATTCAGGCCCTTGCCCACAACAACCTTGACAGGTGGACATAACTGGTGCGGCTTCCATGAACAAAACACCCTTGGTGGATTCCCGGACTACTGATTGAAGTTCTAGCCTGGTTTTTTCCATCGACCTTTTTTTTTTTCCTTTTTTTTTTTTCTTTTTCTTTTCCGTTATTTTTCCGTGTATTGCTTCATCATAGGAGCAAGAGGTGCCCTAGTCGTCCGTTATTTTACTGTTTATTATTCTCTAATTCATTCAAGATTTCCTTTCATACCAATAAACTGAGTTATCCGTACTTGTTACTGTTAGTTTCGTGTGTGTTTGTTTGACTGTACTCAAGAACGAAAATTCTGTGCCAGTCATTTGAATTTGTGTGTGTTCATTTTTATGGTTGTTGTTGCTGTGTAGATGTGTCAGGTACGGGGTGTTATGGAACATCCTCATTTGGAGATGTCTCCTAGTTTCTTTTCTGTGCTCTGTGTTGCCGTTTCTGCCCCTTCCCCACCCACCCCGTCCATCCCTTAGTTTGAGGTTTACCTTTTCCAGGTCCACAGCTGTTCGGATCCGGCGCTCAGCTCGGGGTCTGGCAATGTGTAGTTTGAGGTTTACCTTTCCAGGTCCACAGCTGTTCGGATCCGGCGCTCAGCTCGGTGTCTGGCAATGTGTAGTTTGAGGTTTACCTTTTCCAGGTCCACAGCTGTTCGGATCCGGCGCTCAGCTCGGTGTCTGGCAATGTGTAGTTTGAGTTTACCTTTTTCCAGGTCCACAGCTGTTCGGATCCGGCGCTCAGCTCGGTGTCTGGCAATGTGTAGTTTGAGGTTTACCTTTTCCAGGTCCACAGCTGTTCGGATCCGGCGCTCAGCTCGGTGTCTGGCAATGTGTAGTTTGAGGTTTACCTTTTCCAGGTCCACAGCTGTTCGGATCCGGCGCTCTGCTCGGTGTCTGGCAATGTTGTAGTTTGAGGTTTACCTTTTCCAGGTCCACAGCTGTTCGGATCCGGCGCTCTGCTCGGTGTCTGGCAATGTGTAGTTTGAGGTTTACCTTTTCCAGGTCCACAGCTGTTCGGATCCGGCGCTCAGCTCGGTGTCTGGCAATGTGTAAGTTGAGGTTACCTTTTCCAGGTCCACAGCTGTTCGGATCCGGCGCTCAGCTCGGTGTCTGGCAATGTGTAGTTTGAGGTTTACCTTTTCCAGGTCCACAGCTGTTCGGATCCGGCGCTCAGCTCGGTGTCTGGGAATGTGTAGTTTGAGGTTTACCTTTTCCAGGTCCACAGCTGTTCGGATCCGGCGCTCAGCTCGGTGTCTGGCAATGTGTAGTTTGAGGTTTACCTTTTTAAGGTCCTCAGCTGTTCGGATCCGGCGCTCAGCTCGGTGTCTGGCAATGTGTAGTTTGAGGTTTACCTTTCCAGGTCCACAGCTGTTCGGATCCGGCGCTCAGCTCGGTGTCTGGCAATGTGTAGTTTGAGGTTTACCTTTTCCAGGTCCCACAGCTGTTCGGATCCGGCGCTCAGCTCGGTGTCTGGCAATGTGTAGTTTGAGGTTTTACCTTTTCCAGGTCCACAGCTGTTCGGATCCGGCGCTCAGTCTCGGGGTCTGGCAATGTGTAGTTTGAGGTTTACCTTTTCCAGGTCCACAGCTGTCGGATCCGGCGCTCAGCTCGGTCTGGCAATGTGTAGTTTGAGGTTTACCTTTCCAGGTCCACAGCTGTTCGGATCCGGCGCTCAGCTCGGTGTCTGGCAATGTGTAGTTTGAGGTTTACCTTTTCCAGGTCCACAGCTGTTCGGATCCGGCGCTCAGCTCGTGTCTGGCAATGTGTAGTTTGAGGTTTACCTTTTCCAGGTCCACAGCTGTTCGGATCCGGCGCTCAGCTCGGTGTCTGGCAATGTGTAGTTTGAGGTTTACCTTTTCCAGGTCCACAGCTGTTCGATCCGGCGCTCAGCTCGGTGTCTGGCAATGTGTAGTTTGAGGTTTACCTTTTCCAGGTCCACAGCTGTTCGGATCCGGCGCTCAGCTCGGTGTCTGGCAATGTGTAGTTTGAGGTTACCTTTCCAGGTCCACAGCTGTTCGGATCCGGCGCTCAGCTCGGTGTCTGGCATGTGTAGTTTGAGGTTTACCTTTTCCAGGTCCACAGCTGTTCGGATCCGGCGCTCAGCTCGGTGTCTGGCAATGTGTAGTTTGAGGTTTACCTTTTCCAGGTCCACAGCTGTTCGGATCCGGCGCTCAGCTCGGGGTCTGGCAATGTGTAGTTTGAGTTGACCTTTTCCAGGTCCACAGCTGTTCGGATCCGGCGCTCAGCTCTGTGTCTGGCAATGTGTAGTTTGAGGTTGACCTTTTCAGGTCCACAGCTGTTCGGATCCGGCGCTCAGCTCTGTGTCTGGCAATGTGTAGTTTGAGGTTTACCTTTTCCAGTCCACAGCTGTTCGGATCCGGCGCTCAGCTCGGTGTCTGGCAATGTGTAGTTTGAGGTTTACCTTTTCCAGGTCCACAGCTGTTCGGATCCGGCGCTCAGCTCGGTGTCTGGCAATGTGTAGTTTGAGGTTTACCTTTTCCAGGTCCACAGCTGTTCGGATCCGGCGCTCAGCTCGGTGTCTGGCAATGTGTAGTTTGAGGTTTACCTTTCCAGTCCACAGCTGTTCGGATCCGGCGCTCAGCTCGGTGTCTGGCAATGTGTAGTTTGAGGTTTACCTTTTCCAGGTCCACAGCTGTTCGGATCCGGCGCTCAGCTCGTGTCTGGCAATGTGTAGTTTGAGGTTTACCTTTTCCAGGTCCACAGCTGTTCGGATCCGGCGCTCAGCTCGGTGTCTGCAATGTGTAGTTTGAGGTTTACCTTTTCCAGGTCCACAGCTGTTCGGGTCCCGGCGCTCAGCTCGGGGTTCTGGCAATGTGTAGTTTTGAGGTTTACCTTTTCCAGGTCCACAGCTGTTCGGATCCGGCGCTCAGCTCGGTGTCTGGCAATGTGTAGTTTGAGGTTTACCTTTTCCAGGTCCACAGCTGTTCGGAAACCGGCGCTCAGCTCGGTGTCTGGCAATGTGTAGTTTGAGGTTTACCTTTTTCCAGTCCACAGCTGTTCGGATCCGGCGCTCAGCTCGGTGTCTGGCAATGTGTAGCCAGCGGTTTACCTTTCCAGGTCCACAGCTGTTCGGATCCGGCGCTCAGCTCGGTGTCTGGCAATGTGTAGTTTGAGGTTTACCTTTTCCAGGTCCACAGCTGTTCGGATCCGGCGCTCAGCTCGGTGTCTGGCAATGTGTAGTTTGAGGTTTACCTTTTCAGGTCCACAGCTGTTCGGATCCGGCGCTCAGCTCGGTGTCTGGCAATGTGTAGTTTGAGGTTTACCTTTTCCAGGTCCACAGCTGTTCGGATCCGGCGCTCAGCTCGGTGTCTGGGAATGTTAGTTTGAGGTTTACCTTTTCCAGGTCCACAGCTGTTCGGATCCGGCGCTCAGCTCTGTGTCTGGCAATGTGTAGTTTTGAGGTTTACCTTTTCCAGGTCCACAGCTGTTCGGATCCGGCGCTCAGCTCGGTGTCTGGCAATGTGTAGTTTGAGGTTTACCTTTTCCAGGTCCACAGCTGTTCGGATCCGGCGCTCAGCTCGGTGTCTGGCAATGTGTAGTTTGAGGTTTACCTTTTCCAGGTCCACAGCTGTTCGGATCCGCGCTCAGCTCGGTGTCTGGCAATGTGTAGTTTGAGGTTTACCTTTTCCAGGTCCACAGCTGTTCGGATCCGGCGCTTAGCTCGGTGTCTGGCAATGTGTAGTTTTTAGGTTTACCTTTTCCAGGTCCACAGCTGTTCGGATCCGGCGCTCAGCTCGGTGTCTGGCAATGTGTAGTTTGAGGTTTACCTTTTCCAGGTCCACAGCTGTTCGGATCCGGCGCTCAGCTCGGTGTCTGGCAATGTGTAGTTTGAGGTTTACCTTTTCCAGGTCCACAGCTGTTCGGATCCGGCGCTCAGCTCGGTGTCTGGCAATGTGTAGTTTGAGGTTTACCTTTTCCAGGTCCACAGCTGTTCGGGTCCGGCGCTCAGCTCGGTGTCTGGCAATGTGTAGCCAGCGGTTTACCTTTTCCAGGTCCACAGCTGTTCGGATCCGGCGCTCAGCTCGGTGTCTGGCAATGTGTAGCCAGCGGCTGACGGTGAACTGGAAAACCACCCGTAGTACTTGCTGATGGTCAAAGACTGCTGCTCGCTGGACACAACACGCGGGTGCTGTTCATCTGAACCAATTACCTTGTTCCATATACCACACCACTCACACACACTTTCCCTACAACCCACCCCCAATCCTTAGATCAAAGGAGAGCCCTCACATGAAGACATGGTCATGGTTATATCAGGGTACGTGTTTGATGATGGGGACGTCCATACCTAGGTATCGTGGAAAAAAAGAGGAAGGCCTATTTTTTCCAGTCTTTTTTCTTTTAAATTGACTTATAGAAAAAAAAAAGAAACACAGTGTTGCGTGTTATGTAGTAAATGATTTTTGTATAGAAAATGACCCCAAAGCTGTTTCCTTACGGTCTGCACACACTGTATGTCTTTTAAGATAATTGGAAAAAAGCATGAAGTGGAAGGGTGCCTCGGGTACAACGGATACTGTCTTTAGCTCCCTTTAACCAATTATGTGCAGTACCCAGTTACGTGAATGCAGCGATCGATTGCACACACAACACACACACGCGCGCGCGCGAGCGCGTGCCCTCGCGTGCTCGAACGCATGCACGCACGCACGCACGCACGTACGCATGCACGCTAATACAGACTCACACACACACACACACACACATATATATAATATATATATATATATATATATATACACACACAACAAACTAATAAATTCCAAGGACAAGTACCGAGCACCATTCCAGCAACTTACAGAGCAGCTTGCTGTTGCTATGACTGCAAGAAATAATGAATTATAAACAAAGCTTGCTCTTGTGTCTTAGATTGGTAGAAACAGGGGAGATAAGCATTCATATCTGCAGTGGTAGATAATTCTGCCTAGCTAACAGTACGTGCTTGAGTGGGTGAATGGGGAAAAATAAAATAAATGCTTCTCAAAATGAGCCTTCAGCAAGCTTATAGTCTCCAAGGGGGAGACAATCTCCAATAGGGAGGGAAACTCACTAACTTATAACTCCTGGTCAGATACCGATATTTCGAAACCTGCTTGTTTCTCCTCAGTGACCGCGGAAAGTGGTAATTTGACTCCTCTGCCTTTTCGGTTTTACGAAGAATGCTATCCCAGAAAAGGCTGGTGTGCAATACCGTAGTATGTTTGTTGAGTTTTCAAAACACCAACCAAAGGTGCCACCGAAGAAGCAAAAGAAAATCATGAAAGAGCAAAACAAGCTACATTTTCTTGTGAAAAGTAGAAAATATTAAAAGACAACCTCTTAAGACACAAATGCTGGGATGGCATTCTTCTTAAAACCGAAAAGCCAGAGGAGTCAAATTACCACTTTCCGCGGTCACTGAGGAGAAACAATCAGGTTTCGAATATCGGTATCTGACCAGGAGTTATAAGTCAGTGAGTTTCCCTCTCTATTGGAGATTGTCTCCCCCTTGGGGGTCATTTTCCATTGCATTCCTCGCCTAGCTTATCACCAAGCAGTGACCCGATGCTGTGTACTTAGTGCCGCCAGGGTTGTGGGCCACTGATGGCGATCACAGTTAGGCGAAGCGAGGCGCGCTAGCCCTCCGTCGGCGATTTTGAAGAGGATGACACGCAGCTAGAAAAGAATGCCTTGAATCTTCTCCTTGCTCCACCACCGACTATCGGCTCAAGGGGGGACAGGGTACCCTGTATCCTCATCCACCCACCCATCCAAAGAACTGATCCACCCGGTTTGCAATGCTTCTTACCCGTCTCCCTGCATTGCCTCTCTCATTCACTACAAACTCATCTCTATCTCTGTCTCTCACTCTCTCTCTCTCTCCCTCTCTTTCTCTCTCTCTCTCTCTCTCTCTCTCTCTCTCTCTCTCTCTCTCTCTCCTCTCTCTCTGTTATCTATATTTCAAAGGCACCTCATACAATACTTTTCTATCACAAGCATCCATTCTGTCAATAATTTACTCACTAAATTCATTTATTTGGTTTCTATTCTTTTAATTAACGTGTGCACTTTCGTCAATATTTTGTTTCATTTCGTCTGGCTACTGTCTTTGTTTTATTTATTTACTCAAATTGAGACATCCGTTTCCTTATTCACTCCGCTAGTGATAATCTTTCACTAAAAAGAAGAAAAAAATCGGACACTTACTTGATAAGGTTCCTTGCAATCATTTCATAGTCGAAATAAAACGTTTTCTCGTGAGACGAACAGGTGGTTTGTTTATTCCTTTATTTTGTATCGCAAGTTGTTTTTTTTTTCGAGAGAAAAAAAATCGTATTTTTCAATGTTTGATTGTTATGATCAGAAAATGCTAGTTCAGACAATGACCGTACATTTGTTAATATACAAATGCTAAAGAAACAGAGCTTCTTTCGCATACGAAGTGTGTGTGTGTGTGCGTGCGTGCGTGCGTGCGTGCGTGCGTGCGTGCGTGCGCGCGTGCGTGCGTGCGTGCGTGCGTGCGTGCGTGCGTGCGTGCGTGCGTGCGTGTGTGTGTGTGTGTGTGTGTGTGTGTGTGTGTGTGTGTGTGTGTGTGTGTGTGTGTGTGTGTGATCGTCATCATCATCATCATCATCATCATCATCATCATCATCATCATCATCATCATTACTTATCATCATCATCATCGCTACTACTGTTAATACAGCTGCTGCTGCTGTTGCTACTCTACTACTACTACTACTACTACTACTACTACTACTACTACTACTACTACTACTACTATCTTCGACCTGAGTATGGGAATGACAGGTATTCATGACTTTCTACTAATTTCATCGGCCAAAGTGTAATTTGTTACCCGTGACGTCGGTATTTATGGCACATTGATAACCAAGAGGCATAGCTGATTACGTAACTAAGACATGTGTGTAGCCTGCTGCATATTTGATAGACATCAAGGGTTGCGTTTTATTCCCTGGTGAACTGGGTGTTTGGGGCATATTACAGATTTAATAAATAGCGAATGTAGTTCGGCACTTGAGAAACTGTTACTTGGGGCACATTACAGATTGATTATACAAGAGGTTGAATATTTCACATGAGCGGCATACGTTTGTGGCATGTTACAGATTTAATGACGGGTGAGATGTGTGTCAGTCTGTGTGGAGTTGTGGTATTTTACCTGCGAAACAGGTGGCTGTGGCATATTACAAATTCATTAGCGAAGGGTTGAAATCTTTTACCTGAGAAACTAGTGTTTGTGGCTTGGTGCAGATTAAATAGCCAAGGCTATAGTTTAACTCCTAACTGACAGTGTTTATGACATATTACAGAGTTTAGAGCTCACGGTTGTTTACAGTTAGGTGAAGAACAGGTGTCTCTGGCATGGTGTAGTACCCAAGAGGTATGTCCCATTACCTGAGTAACAGTCCCTGTGGTATATTATACATCTAAAAATCAACACATACTGACCGTTACGAGGTAAACAAGCGTTAGTGACACGTTACATAATTTGACACCCATTGAACACCCATAGGGTGTGGTCCAGTATCCAACAAACAACTGTTCGTGGCATACCACATATTCAGCAGCTTAAGTTTGTCGCTCATTACCAAGGAAAACAGTTGCATTTTGCATGTGACAGATTTGGAAGGCAAATATGTGGTGTATTACCTGACAAACGATAGTTCTAGTATTTCATTGATTGAATTGGAAAGGGGTGTGGCCTGATACCTAGATGACAGGTGTTCTGTGTATGTTTCATTGGCAAAAAGGATCGTGGTCTGTTACCTTAGTGTCAGGTATTTGCCGTAGCCAGAGAACTCCTGCAGGGCGAGGTAGAGTTCGAAGAGTGCCGTGCCCATGGAGGTGGGGGTGTCCCCCGTGGCCCGACGGTTCCCGGTCACAGTCGTGCTGCCGCATGATGCCCGCGATCTCCTGGTTCAATTCTTCCCCTAGCTGCAAGATCACAAAGGGAAGTAATGAACTGTAGCTGACAAATTACACAGAGAATAATGAACTGTAGCTGACAAATCACACAGGGAATAATGAACTGTAGCTGACAAATCACACAGGGAAGTAATGAACTGTAGCTGACATATCACACAGGGAAGTAATGAACTGTAAGTGACAAATCACACAGAGAATAATGAACTGTAGCTGACGAATCACACAGGGAATAATGAACTGTTGCTGACAAATCACACAGGGAATAATGAACTGTAGCTGACAAATTACACAGAGAATAATGAACTGTAAGTGACAAATCACACAGGGAATAATGAACTGTAGCTGACAAATCACACAGGGAATAATGAACTGTAGCTGACAAATCACACAGGGAATAATGAACTGTAGCTGACAAATTACACAGAGAATAATGAACTGTAAGTGACAAATCACACAGGAACTGTAGCTGACAAATCACACAGGGAATAATGAACTGTAGCTGACAAATCACACAGGGAATAATGAACTGTACGTGACAAATCACACAGGGAATAATGAACTGTAGCTGACAAATTA
>CM031596.1:92858603-92863603 GCA_018398815.1 Conus ventricosus
GAGAGAGAGAGAGAGAGAGAGAGAGAGAGAGAGAGAGAGAGAGAGAGAGAGAGAGAGAGAGAGAGAATGACAATGACAAGACAATGACAATGAATATGACAATAATATAGTTTAATGTCATCAGCAAAACCTGCTATTTGACATGGGAACACTGCTTGAACAAAATTAAAAAAATCAAAATTAAAGAGAATCAAAAGTAAATAGAAATTAGTAAACATCATAAATAGCAAGCGACCAACAGGCCTGGTCAATCAGATTGAGAGAACAATAGAACTAATAAGAAAGAACATTAATTCTACTTAAGTATTGAAAAGCTTCTTTTTTCGAAGAATATTTTGCTTCTGCGATAAATTTAGCAATAGATTTTAAGTTGTTTTCACTATCACTCTGTAACAGAGTGACTAAGTCACGTTCTTCTGCTAATACTGATTTAAAGACTTTATCCCATACCTTTTTAAAGCATTTTCCCCGTACCTATTCATACACCTCACACTGAAAGAAAAAGTGAAATTCATCTTCTACATTATTTTTTTTTAACAAATTGGACAGATACAATTAGGTTCATATTAAATATACCATACCATCTTTCTCTAGCATATGACCAAGGTTCCTATGTTCGAAAGCGTGCTAATGAATCCCTATGCCATTTTCGCGTTACAACCGATAAATACTTTTCTGGCTATAATCACTATCAAAGCGCAAGAACCAAGAGTAGTTCTCACTATTTCTATTCAGAATGCCAGATCTGTTGGTAGGAGATATCAAACGCTCTTTGATTTCTAGATAAAATGTTTGTCGTTCTCAACACCCTGGTTATTCCATACAAAACCAAATCCAGTTTCGAAAAGGAGACTTTTTACTCCAGAAACCCAGTTTCGTCTTCCATTTTCCTGTTGTCTTAATAACATATGATATGAGAGAGGGGAGAGAGAGAGAGAGAGAGAGAGAGAGAGAGAGAGAGAGAGAGAGAGAGAGAGAGAGAGAGAGAAATGCTTATTCATAAAGGCCACAGCCCTTTAGAAGGGGGATACACACAGAATAACGTTACACGATAAATTTCCAGTTGCTGATGTAGACAACGTATTTTAAGCTAACACAGTTTCGGCGTTTAAAGCGTCTGTACAAATACACAGCAAACCGTTTTATCATTTGTCGATGCCATTAACAGGATTATATTAAGTTAGGACGGATGCCTAAAGTATTAAGAAGGAAATACTGATGTCTTAGATCACTTAATCTGGACATAAGAGAGAGAGAGAGAGAGAGAGAGAGAGAGAGAGAGAGAGAGAGAGAGAGAGAGCGAGACAGAGACAGAGACAGAGACAAAGACAAAGACAGAGACAGAGAGACAGAGACAGAGAGACAGAGACAGAAGAGAGAGAGAGAGAGAGAGAGAGAGAGAGAGAGAGAGAGAGAGATTGTGGGTTAGGGTTGAGAGCGATGGAGGAAGAAGCGAGGGAAGGGGAGGGAACAACACATTTTCTAGTTGTTTTTTTATTTTTGCTTGTCTGGCTTATGGAAGTAAGAGATGCGCCTATTACCCACACACGAGAAACAAATATTTCTCGTCAACACATGTATCAGTTAAAGTTTAGCCATTGCCCATTAAACTTCTCATAGATCTGCCGTCAAAAACTTTCGTGTTTCTTCCTTCGAAAGCTCAGGCATTGAGTTCAATAGGATTCTTCGTGCTCAAACGCATGCTTTTCTCCGGGCGAGAGCAATCATCACACTGAAGCTACACAGACATACACAGATTCAGTTTACCATCTGCTTTGCTGCACAAAGAACATGCATGTTTTACCTGAATATTTGTTATCTTTTAAGCTAGTGATGCCGAGCCGGAATTTCCCCCCCCCCCCCCCCCCCCCCCCCAAATTCATCATCGATTTATTAATCGCTGAATAGATTCAACTCAGATACTGCTTGGGAACTGACTTGAGGAAACGATCAAACTTGAAAGAGATCACTTGAATAGAATTCGCTTGCCTTATCGTCTTGTTAACAATCGACCATTTGTGTTTCGGAAAAAAATCACGAAGAGTTTACATTAACGACGCTAACAGTTAACAAGCTCCTGAAAAGTCAGTCTTTCAACAGTTTTAAGTTCAGCTGGCGCAAGAGCAAACACAGAAGTAGGCCTACTCCGCCGCCAAAGGAAAGCATAATTAAAAAAAAGTTTGTAATTTGTTTATCATTTCGTTTGGCGGTGCTGTAGTTCTGTCTTTATTGTTGTCTCAGTTTTCCACTGTAGTCACCTCCCTTGGTGTTTCCCACTGTAGTCACCTCCCTTGGTGTTTCCCACTGTAGTCACCTCCCTTGGTGTTTCCCACTGTAGTCACCTCCCTTGGTGTTTCCCACTGTAGTCACCTCCCTTGGTGTTTCCCACTGTAGTCACCTCCCTTGGTGTTTCCCACTGTAGTCACCTCCCTTGGTGTTTCCCACTGTAGTCACCTCCCTTGGTGTTTCCCACTGTAGTCACCTCCCTTGGTGTTTCCCACTGTAGTCACCTCCCTTGGTGTTTCCCACTGTAGTCACCTCACTTGGTGTTTCCCACTGTAGTCACCTCCCTTGGTGTTTCCCACTGTAGTCACCTCCCTTGGTGTTTCCCACTGTAGTCACCTCACTTGGTGTTTCCACCTCCCTTGGTGTTTCCCACTGTAGTCACCTCCCTTGGTGTTTCCCACTGTAGTCACCTCACTTGGTGTTTCCCACTGTAGTCACCTCACTTGGAACTCGGCTGGCTCAGTTTAGATTGGTTTCTGTTGTCAGTGTTTTTTCCACTGCAGTCACCTCCCTTGGTGTTTTTCCACTGCAGTCACCTCCCTTGGTGTTTTTCACTGCAGTCACCTCCTTGGTGTTTTTCACTGCAGTCACCTCCCTTGGTGTTTTTCACTGCAGTCACCTCCCTTGGTGTTTTTCACTGCAGTCACCTCCCTTGGAACTCAGCTGGCTCAGTTTAAACTGGTTTGTGTTGTCAGTGTTTTTCACTGCAGTCACCTCCCTTGGAACTCAGCTGGCTCAGTTTAGACTGGTTTGTGTTGTCAGTGTAATCCGCGTTTTATTTCCAGGCGCGATGAAAGTAAAGCGTGTCTAGAAACACTCGTTCCATCTGTGATGTTCTGTGAAGTGCGCTAAAGGATGCTATCAATATGGAGAGCATAACTTTCAGTCTCGCCACATACCGTAGGTGAACTTACAGCCCGCATCACACACACACACACACACACACACACACACACCACACACACACACACTCTTAACATTTCCTAGACTCCGTGTTGTTTTTATTGTTTATCCACTTTGGAACTGGCTTTCCTTGTTAATTTTCAGTGCTGTGCCCAAGTGCATTCGTTGTCAAAATGAAATACAAAATATTCAGATTGTTTACCACTTCATGTTTCTCCCTTTCACCTGTTCTAAAAATCATAACTCTCTTATTTTGACTGCTAGGTCTTGTTGATCAGACGTCCTTTGAAGACTGCTTATTTTAGAATGGAAAAAGGTCGAAGGGGGATTAAAAGCTATCTCCTCTGCAAACAGCGGGCAAAACATGATCTCGATGTTTACATCTCTACATTTAAAGATTTTTTTGTTTTTAATTTTTAAT
This sequence comes from Conus ventricosus, assembly GCA_018398815.1. Lineage (NCBI taxonomy): Eukaryota > Metazoa > Mollusca > Gastropoda > Neogastropoda > Conidae > Conus > Conus ventricosus. The sequence continues at coordinate 92,862,214 of CM031596.1, forward strand.
TCCTCGGCTGCTTCTGGTGCTAGCAAGTCGAAGGTAAGAGAAGGAAGGGGGAGGGGAGAGACAACAAGCAGCCCTATTTCAGTGCTTAATAATGCATTTCTCAAAATAGCATCGCAGCGTGATAGGCAACGCAGCAACTTACTTTTCAATAATAGCATCGTCGGTATGGTGAGCGCTGTAACATTTTTTTTTCAAAATGGTCAGCTTTAGTGCACTTTTATATTCTCAAACACTTCGGCAAAAGCATGATAGGCAGGGTTTCAGCACTTTATTTTTTAAAAAAATATCAAGATGAGGCATACCTTCTGGCAGACTACACTACCGAAATAGCAACACAGGGACTTGTGTCTTGTGAAACATCACTTCCAAAAATGAATTGCGTTGTAGGCATTGTAACAGCTTATCTTCCTTACAAAAGGCACTTCAAGCATGGTAAACTCGTAACACTTTTTGGAAGTAATACTTACTCATACGTACGGAAAGTGGCATTTTAGGCTTAGTACAAAGCATGGCAGACATAGTTGACAGTCAAAATCTGTTCCTATCGGCAGTACTTTATGCAGATAAGATTTCCAAATCTTAATTCTCAAACACGGTATCAGGAGCATGACAAGCACGGTAACAACAACTTACTTTTCAAAAATGGCATTGTAGGCATGGTAGGCCCTGTGGATGTCCGTGTTGACTTTATTGGTCAGCTCTGTCATAATACGAAGCTGGTCATCGTCTTCCTGATATCCACACATTGACATGCATTTAATGACTGGCTGAATCTTTGACCTTTTTTCTTTGGTTCCATTTTCGAAGTTTTGCTTTCATATCAGCCATACTGAATTGACAACACATACATATTAACGCACGCACGCATGCACGCACGCACGCACGCAGAGAGAGAGAGAGAGAGAGAGAGAGGAGAGAGAGAGAGAGAGAGAGAGAGAGAGAGAGCTGTCTCTACTTGCACGCGTGACAAAGATTCAATGATTTCCTTTTTGATCAGTATTGTATAACGAATTTTCCCGAAGCTGGAGTATGGCTGCCTTAACGGCGGGACAACACACACGGTCATACACACAAAACTCCACTCCCTTTGTTGGGTAGATGGGATTAATCCTTACCTGTGTATACAGGGAGTGTCCACAGGAGTATCAGCTTGCGTACGCAGAAGAAGAAGTATAACGAATGTTTATAATCACTGTGCTGTGCATATTCACACACCACTTCGTTATGATGAATAAATTATCTGAATCTGAATCTGAATGTGCATCTCTGTCTGGGTCTCTGTGTCTGTGTCTCTCTGTGTCTCTGTCTCTGTCTTTGTCCCTGTCTCTGTCTGTCTGTCTGTCTGTCTGTCTGTCTGTCTCTGCCTGTCTGTCTGTCTGTCTGTCTGTCT
>CM031596.1:92868603-92872436 GCA_018398815.1 Conus ventricosus
ATACATTTTTTGTTCGATATCCTTAATTTTGTCTGTAACGTCAATTTCCGTCATGGCATTTACATTTCCCCCATCCGTTTGAACTTTCGGAGTACTCGTAGCGTCTTGTACATTCCTGTTTAACCCTTTTTGCACTCCTCATAAAAACCATTCAGATCTCTGAGATGCTTCTTAGAAAGACACTGTTTTCTGCTTTACACTTCCCAGCTTAAGCAGATATTGCGTAAACAAATCCATTGCTAAAATCAACATCTTCATCAGTCAGTTCCATTTGCTTCCTTTAACATAGTTTTACCTTTGTAATCTTTAAGAAATCTTTATATTCATTTTCGTTGTCCACATTCCACCTATTTTTTCTCTACACACTGTCTTTTAGGCAATTGTATTCTGCATAGTTTCCTCATTCATGCCCTTTTGGTGTACAATGTTAGTTGTACGGTAAAGGGGATCTGGTTGATCAACTCTTTTACAATTAATTTGTTATGTCTGAGAGATGAGAGGGAAAATTCATGACATCAAAAAGTAATCTATAACGCTTGACCCTTTTTGACACGTAAGTACAACCAGAGTCACAATTCCCCTTTGAGGTACCGTTTACAATAAAACGTCTGCAAAATTTTTCACAATTCAACTAGCTGAGTCCCCAAAGAGATTCATTTCCATATCATCGACTTCTGGCAAAAGTATTTATGTCGGTTGCGCACTGCTGACCGTCTGCTCAAAAATGTCGTCAAGTAATCAAATTTCTATTTCGGTGCGAGCATTTAAATTCCCCCAACATTAACAGAATAAGAAAATCGTGAATTTCTACAAATGCATAATACATTCATCAAGTATTCTATACCCTATCCATAACATTTGCTTCTCCAGTAACTGGAATCATATGGGCGAAAATAGGTTGAAAAAGAACATAACATCATTTAACACAACCAAATAGCTCTTTGATATTTTTAGCACAACTGCATCATCATTTTTAAAATTTGTATTTGGGAAATGAATTTAGAAAAACACTTTTTGACACAAACCAAAATTCCCCAGAATACTGCCCTGCTTTGACGTTTCTGAGCTTTGGAATTTAAAAGAATCATAATCTGAAAAAACAATTGGAATCAAAATCTTTCTGAAATAAAAGTTTCGGTAAACGTAATGAAATCGTGGGTAGTCACAAAGTTAACAAATTCTGGATCATGTAACTTTTCATACAATCCCCGCACGTTATAATTCAAAAAGCTGACGGATCTAGACTTTTTTTGACCAACAACACATTTGAACTGTTTCACAAATAGCTGTTTTCCGGGATTTTTCCTGTTTAGAAAAGTACCTATTGTACCGTGCCCCTTTCATGTACCCACTTGGATAGCATGGGCGCCCGGCCTCTTGTCATTTGTCTTTTAACTGCATTCAGGAGTGGGAGCCTGTCTCTGTGTGCGTTTTTCACTGCAACCAGACCTGATCCTCTTAAACGCCCCCCTGATTTCTACCCTGGGGCTTGGCTAACTGATCGTTGGTTGGTACTTTCCCGTTCGGTGTACCACCCCGGCTAACTTCCGCTCCTTTGCATTTGCTCGTGTGTAGGACGAGAAAGTCTTCCTGTACCATTCCTAGAGGAATCTTTGCCCCCCCCGCCCGATCCGACCTTCACGGGGGCATGCAGAGGTTGATCTCCAGCTCCGCTGTCACACAAGGGCCCAAATCATTCCTAGTTAAATCGGAACTGACCGACTGGACGGAATGTCCCGCCTGGACATCTGGTCCCCTGGGGTTTTTGCTGCTTCGTTTCCTCCTTTTGGATTTTCGCTGTCTTCATCTGGCAGCCCTGCATCTTGTCCCCTTTAGGGTTGACTCCTGGTTATCATCCGCACACTGAGGTGTTGTCCTGTAGTCCTGTAATTATCAGCAGCAGCCAGACCACGCGCTCTTCCCCTGGATCATAATCTTCATCGCAGTTGAAGGACAGGTTTGCAACCATCACAGTGTCTGTTTGCTGATCATTACAGGAAGGCTGCTTCCTTTCAAACTCGTCCTTGTTTGTTGTTTCTAACTGGAATCCTTTTTCCACTTGAGTATGTCTTCCATCCATATCGTATTTGTTTGTTTGCAATATTTGCTGTAGTAGCATTGTCCCATGTATCTATTTTTCCCCTTCTTTCATCATCAGACGAAACTGCCCGTCTTGAATGAAAAATGTTTTTTCCTTCCCATTGGGGACGAAATTCTTCGTGTTCCGCTCCTGAAGCGTGCTGATGAAAAGGAGAACTCTGATTATCATGCCCTTTTTAAAAAAGAGATACTCATTCATTGGGAGTCTTTTCGAGCTCGAAGAGTTTCTCAATGTTCTTTCTTTGTTCTTTGAAACATTATACGATGTTCGACCGTTTTTGACTGCTTGGCTGTAACTCATGTGTCCAGGCACTACACGTTGTTCTTCAGTTCTTTTTAAAACACCACTTGATTTTTCTATTATTCATATCTCGTTGAAGTCATTTTAGTGTCTCCGATTCTCAACCGAAGCCCCTGTGTCGTGGTATTCCCCGGCCGTTTCCTTGTTGAAAATCATGGTTTCTTTGCCCATAGCGAAGATAAGGGAAGTCTTTTGGGGCCCAACCTTGAGAATATTCTTCCACCTGCAGTTTGCCCTTCCAGTAATATGCCCTCTTTCTTGTTTGGTATGGAAGTCTATCATTTCTCTTTGCCTGGTGGTGAGTTCTGCAGAAATCCCGAAAGTTGTCTTAGTAGCGATTTCCCTCAGTCTTGGTCTGAGAATTCCAGTTTATCTGACACCGTGCATCTGCACAACTATTGGTTCTGGGGCTGTCTGCCCGAGTCATTCCATTCCCCCCACTCTGATGCCCGGTCAAAATCATTGTGACTCCAATTTCTTCCATACGAATAGGTTCAGAACATCAAATGATTACATCGTTGTTGGAAATGGGTGTACGGACCCCCTTCTGGGTTCCTGTGAATCTCAAATTGCGCTCTTCAGTCTACTTCATTCTGATGGAACGTTCCTCCAATCTGTCGAGTCTTTGACTACTCAGTTCAAAATTCTCGTTCACAACTGCAAAATCTTCTATTGCAGCATTAATGTCCCAAAAATATTTCTCTCAGATGCAGGGTTTTAGTGTTTATGTCGGTTGTTGAGTTTTCCTATTGCGCTGTTGAATTGTTGGAGATTGTGGCTAAGCATGTTTTCTGGAGGTTACGGGAGTGTAAATTCATCATTTGCATCATCCCGACTAAAAAGCCAGTCCATCTCTGTATCAGATTTTCCACATCCATCACTTAACGAAGAAGTCGTCATTTTTTCTCCCAGTGATTTTTTGAAAGGAATAATGTTCTCACACCGATGATAATTTGGGCAGCAGTTTTTAGTCAGATCGTGTGCCTTTTCCAACATCGCAACACGAAAAAAGAATTCCTTTAAAGCGCCCCTTTTCCTTCAGTTTGTAAACACACCGTACTATTCCGCACGCGACACTGTCAACCAGTTGAAACCTTCCTTTTTCCCCACACCAAGGACACACTCAGCTATCGTAAATCAATCACGTGCAAGTTGTACACTTTACAGCAACACTATCCGAAGTTTGAGCTGTACTCCAAGAAATCCCCTAGAGAACAGTTTAAAAGTCTGTTCAACCCCACTTGCTCAACCACCGAGTTTTTTGGGGGAAAGTGGCCTAAAGCCGCCTTTTCCTGGGCGGAAAGAGAGAGAGAGAGAATCACCGGCAGACAGACAGACAGACAGAGAAGAGAGAGACAGAGAGAGAGACAGACAGACGACAGAGAGGGGGGCAGACACACACACACACGCAGCGCATATTACTGTTCTCTGG
>CM031596.1:92910036-92922536 GCA_018398815.1 Conus ventricosus
GTGTTTGAATTTTATTCAACTAGCTGGGATTCATATAAGATAAATCAAAACACTAACGTCTGTGCACATTTTACTTTCATCCTGTGTTAGAGTTAATTATGGCTATCGACATCTTTCAATATCCGAAAATGTTTGAAAGGGAGGTCTTGTAAGTCCACCCTTGTTTTCATTGCTCATGAAACAGCTAAAACAACAACAACAACAACAACAACAACAACAACAACAACAACAACAACAACAACAACAAACCTCCCCACATTAGCAATTTTTCATAAACATGATACCAGCTGAATTTTGCAATGCTATCGGATGTATTCATTTTGCTCTGGTAAATGTGTTAACAGAATATTGCCATCAACTCCATCTGTTTATTAACTTTAACAAGATTATAGTGATTAGAAAGGGTGAAGTTTCAAAATGGAGTGACTGGCGGGGGGAGAACGGAGCAAAATGTAGAAGGAGAGGGTGTTAGTTACCGCCAATGACATTGACAAACAAAGCACATGACAAGACACGATGCATTTCAACCTCTTGGGTCTTCTTCAGGCAAAAAAAAATCACATTTAACATTTAGGACAGTACAAACAAAGAACGAAAAATGACTCATCTATTGTTGTCCATGTGGTAGGGAGACTCTCCCTACCACATGGACAACAACAGATGAGTCATTGTGATTGTGTGATTGAGTCATTGTGTGATTTTTTTTTTGCCTGAAGAAGACCCAAGAGGTTGAAATGCATCGTGTCTTGTCATGTGCTTTGTTTGTCAATGTCATTGCGGTAACTAACACCCTCTCTTTCTAAATTTTAGAAAGGGTGAGTTTCCAATAAGGTATGGAAAAGGGCACAACAGTGGAATCATACGGGAGACAGTAGTACAAATAATTATTCTTAGCTTGGGTTTACATTTACATGTGCTTTCAGTTTCCATTGAAAATGTATCACCTACTAATCAAAGCAAAAACGTTCTATTCAATACAAGGAAATGCCAAACAAAATATAAGGAAATGCCAAACAAAATATAAGGAAATGCCAAACAAAATATAAGGATATGCCAAACAAAATATAAGGAAATGCCAAACAAAATATAAGGATATGCCAAACAAAGCAATTCTTTCAAATCTTTGACCCTTAAATACAGACAAGAAAATGTATGTGTCTGAAATGCGGGGTCTTTATAGATTTTCAACAATCAAATCGTTTATCTTCTCAAATATGATGCAACTTGGAATATCATTCAGTGCCCCGAGTAAGTCAGTATGCAGTGAACTAGGTGGGAATTCAGTGAACTAGGTGGCAATTCACCTGTCATTCATCCCGTACTCACTGACTGCAGTGAACTAGGTGGCAATTCACCTGTCATTCATCCCGTACTCACTGACTGCAGTGAACTAGGTGGCAATTCACCTGTCATTCATCCCGTACTCACTGACTGCAGTGAACTAGGTGGGAATTCACCTGTCATTCATCCCGTACTCACTGACTGCAGTGAACTAGGTGGGAATTCCCTGTCATTCATCCCGTACTCACTGACTGCAGTGAACTAGGTGGCAATTCACCTGTCATTCTCCCGTACTCACTGACTGCAGCGAACTAGGTGGCAATTCACCTGTCATTCATCCCGTACTCACTGACTGCAGTGAACTAGGTGGGAATTCACCTGTCATTCATCCCGTACTCACTGACTGCAGTGAACTAGGTGGCAATTCACCTGTCATTCATCCCGTACTCACTGACTGCAGTGAACTAGGTGGCAATTCACCTGTCATTCATCCCGTACTCACTGACTGCAGTGAACTAGGTGGTAATTCACCTGTCATTCATCCGTACTCACTGACTGCAGTGAACTAGGTGGCAATTCACCTGTCATTCATCCCGTACTCACTGACTGCAGTGAACTAGGTGGCAATTCACCTGTCATTCATCCCGTACTCACTGACTGCAGTGAACTAGGTGGGAATTCACCTGTCATTCATCCCGTACTCACTGACTGCAGTGAACTAGGTGGCAATTCACCTGTCATTCATCCCGTACTCACTGACTGCAGTGAACTAGGTGGGAATTCACCTGTCATTCATCCCGTACTCACTGACTGCAGTGAACTAGGTGGCAATTCACCTGTCATTCATCCCGTACTCACTGACTGCAGTGAACTAGGTGGCAATTCACCTGTCATTCATCCCGTACTCACTGACTGCAGTGAACTAGGTGGCAATTCACCTGTCATTCATCCCGTACTCACTGACTGCAGTGAACTAGGTGGCAATTCACCTGTCATTATCCCGTACTCACTGACTGCAGTGAACTAGGTGGCAATTCACCTGTCATTCATCCCGTACTCACTGACTGCAGTGAACTAGGTGGAAATTCACCTGTCATTCATCCCGTACTCACTGACTGCAGTGAACTAGGTGGGAATTCACCTGTCATTCATCCCGTACTCACTGACTGCAGTGAACTAGGTGGAATTCACCTGTCATTCATCCCGTACTCACTGACTGCAGTGAACTAGGTGGGAATTCACCTGTCATTCATCCCGTACTCACTGACTGCAGTGAACTAGGTGGGAATTCACCTGTCATTCATCCGTACTCACTGACTGCAGTGAACTAGGTGGGAATTCACCTGTCATTCATCCCGTACTCACTGACTGCAGTGAACTAGGTGGGAATTCACTTGTCATTTATCCCGTACTCACTGACTGCAGTGAACTAGGTGGGAATTCACCTGTCATTCATCCCGTACTCACTGACTGCAGTGAACTAGGTGGGAATTCACCTGTCATTCATCCCGTACTCACTGACTGCAGTGAACTAGGTGGGAATTCACCTTTCATTCATCCCGTACTCACTGACTGCAGTGAACTAGGTGGGAATTCACCTGTCATTCATCCCGTAATCACTGACTGCAGTGAACTAGGTGGGAATTCACCTTTCATTCATCCCGTACTCACTGACTGCAGTGAACTAGGTGGCAATTCACCTGTCATTCATCCCGTACTCACTGACTGCAGTGAACTAGGTGGCAATTCACCTGTCATTCATCCCGTACTCACTGACTGCAGTGAACTAGGTGGCAATTCACCTGTCATTCATCCCGTACTCACTGACTGCAGTGAACTAGGTGGCAATTCACCTGTCATTCATCCCGTACTCACTGACTGCAGTGAACTAGGTGGCAATTCACCTGTCATTCATCCCGTACTCACTGACTGCAGCGAACTAGGTGGGAATTCACCTGTCATTCATCCCGTACTCACTGACTGCAGCGAACTAGGTGGGAATTCACCTGTCATTCATCCCGTACTCACTGACTGCAGTGAACTAGGTGGCAATTCACCTGTCATTCATCCCGTACTCACTGACTTCAGTGAACTAGGTGGCAATTCACCTGTCATTCATCCCGTACTCACTGACTGCAGTGAACTAGGTGGCAATTCACCTGTCATTCATCCCGTACTCACTGACTGCAGTGAACTAGGTGGCAAATTCACCTGTCATTCATCCCGTACTCACTGACTGCAGTGAACTAGGTGGGAATTCACCTGTCATTCATCCCGTACTCACTGACTGCAGTGAACTAGGTGGCAATTCACCTGTCATTCATCCCGTACTCACTGACTGCAGTGAACTAGGTGGCAATTCACCTGTCATTCATCCCGTACTCACTGACTGCAGTGAACTAGGTGGGAATTCACCTGTCATTCATCCCGTACTCACTGACTGCAGTGAACTAGGTGGCAATTCACCTGTCATTCATCCCGTACTCACTGACTGCAGTGAACTAGGTGGCAATTCACCTGTCATTCATCCCGTACTCACTGACTGCAGTGAACTAGGTGGCAATTCACCTGTCATTCATCCCGTACTCACTGACTGCAGTGAACTAGGTGGCAATTCACCTGTCATTCATCCCGTACTCACTGACTGCAGTGAACTAGGTGGCAATTCACCTGTCATTCATCCGTACTCACTGACTGCAGTGAACTAGGTGGGAATTCACCTGTCATTCATCCCGTACTCACTGACTGCAGTGAACTAGGTGGGAATTCACCTGTCATTCATCCCGTACTCACTGACTGCAGTGAACTAGGTGGGAATTCACCTGTCATTCATCCCGTTACTCACTGACTGCAGTGAACTAGGTGGGAATTCACCTGTCATTCATCCCGTATCACTGACTGCAGTGAACTAGGTGGGAATTCACCTGTCATTCATCCCGTACTCACTGACTGCAGTGAACTAGGTGGGAATTCACCTGTCATTCATCCCGTACTCACTGACTGCAGTGAACTAGGTGGGAATTCACCTGTCATTCACCGTACTCACTGACTGCAGTGAACTAGGTGGGAATTCACCTGTCATTCATCCCGTACTCACTGACTGCAGTGAACTAGGTGGGAATTCACCTGTCATTCATCCCGTACTCACTGACTGCAGTGAACTAGGTGGAAATTCACCTGTCATTCATCCCGTACTCACTGACTGCAGTGAACTAGGTGGGAATTCACCTGTCATTCATCCCGTACTCACTGACTGCAGTGAACTAGGTGGGAATTCACCTTTCATTCATCCCGTACTCACTGACTGCAGTGAACTAGGTGGCAATTCACCTGTCATTCATCCCGTACTCACTGACTGCAGTGAACTAGGTGGCAATTCACCTGTCATTCATCCCGTACTCACTGACTGCAGTGAACTAGGTGGCAATTCACCTGTCATTCATCCCGTACTCACTGACTGCAGTGAACTAGGTGGCAATTCACCTGTCATTCATCCCGTACTCACTGACTGCAGTGAACTAGGTGGCAATTCACCTGTCATTCATCCCCTACTCACTGACTGCAGTGAACTAGGTGGCAATTCACCTGTCATTCATCCCGTACTCACTGACTGCAGTGAACTAGGTGGCAATTCACCTGTCATTCATCCCGTACTCACTGACTGCAGTGAACTAGGTGGCAATTCACCTGTCCATTCATCCCGTACTCACTGACTGCAGTGAACTAGGTGGCAATTCACCTGTCATTCATCCCGTACTCACTGACTGCAGTGAACTAGGTGGCAATTCACCTGTCATTCATCCCGTACTCACTGACTGCAGTGAACTAGGTGGCAATTCACCTGTCATTCATCCCGTACTCACTGACTGCAGTGAACTAGGTGGCAATTCACCTGTCATTCATCCCGTACTCACTGACTGCAGTGAACTAGGTGGCAATTCACCTGTCATTCATCCCGTACTCACTGACTGCAGTGAACTAGGTGGCAATTCACCTGTCATTCATCCCGTACTCACTGACTGCAGTGAACTAGGTGGTAATTCACCTGTCATTCATCCCGTACTCACTGACTGCAGTGAACTAGGTGGCAATTCACCTGTCATTCATCCCGTACTCACTGACTGCAGTGAACTAGGTGGGAATTCACCTGTCATTCATCCGTACTCACTGACTGCAGTGAACTAGGTGGCAATTCACCTGTCATTCATCCCGTACTCACTGACTGCAGTGAACTAGGTGGCAATTCACCTGTCATTCATCCCGTACTCACTGACTGCAGTGAACTAGGTGGGAATTCACCTGTCATTCATCCCGTACTCACTGACTGCAGTGAACTAGGTGGGAATTCACCTGTCATTCATCCCGTACTCACTGACTGCAGTGAACTAGGTGGGAATTCACCTGTCATTCATCCCGTACTCACTGACTGCAGTGAACTAGGTGGGAATTCACCTGTCATTCATCCCGTACTCACTGACTGCAGTGAACTAGGTGGGAATTCACCTGTCATTCATCCCGTACTCACTGACTGCAGTGAACTAGGTGGGAATTCACCTGTCATTCATCCCGTACTCACTGACTGCAGTGAACTAGGTGGGAATTCACCTGTCATTCATCCCGTACTCACTGACTGCAGTGAACTAGGTGGCAATTCACCTGTCATTCATCCCGTACTCACTGACTGCAGTGAACTAGGTGGCAATTCACCTGTCATTCATCCGTACTCACTGACTGCAGTGAACTAGGTGGGAATTCACCTGTCATTCATCCCGTACTCACTGACTGCAGTGAACTAGGTGGCAATTCACCTGTCATTCATCCCGTACTCACTGACTGCAGTGAACTAGGTGGCAATTCACCTGTCATTCATCCCGTACTCACTGACTGCAGTGAACTAGGTGGCAATTCACCTGTCATTCATCCCGTACTCACTGACTGCAGTGAACTAGGTGGCAATTCACCTGTCATTCATCCCGTACTCACTGACTGCAGTGAAACTAGGTGGCAATTCACCTGTCATTCATCCCGTACTCACTGACTGCAGTGAACTAGGTGGGAATTCACCTGTCATTCATCCCGTACTCACTGACTGCAGTGAACTAGGTGGGAATTCACCTGTCATTCATCCCGTACTCACTGACTGCAGTGAACTAGGTGGGAATTCACCTGTCATTCATCCCCTACTCACTGACTGCAGTGAACTAGGTGGGAATTCACCTGTCATTCATCCCGTACTCACTGACTGCAGTGAACTAGGTGGGAATTCACCTGTCATTCATCCCGTACTCACTGACTGCAGTGAACTAGGTGGGAATTCACCTGTCATTCATCCCGTACTCACTGACTGCAGTGAACTAGGTGGGAATTCACCTGTCATTCATCCCGTACTCACTGACTGCAGTGAACTAGGTGGGAATTCACCTGTCATTCATCCCGTACTCACTGACTGCAGTGAACTAGGTGGGAATTCACCTTTCATTCATCCCGTACTCACTGACTGCAGTGAACTAGGTGGAAATTCACCTGTCATTCATCCCGTACTCACTGACTGCAGTGAACTAGGTGGGAATTCACCTGTCATTCATCCCGTACTCACTGACTGCAGTGAACTAGGTGGGAATCACCTTTCATTCATCCCGTACTCACTGACTGCAGTGAACTAGGTGGGAATTCACCTGTCATTCATCCCGTACTCACTGACTGCAGTGAACTAGGTGGCAATTCACCTGTCATTCATCCCGTACTCACTGACTGCAGTGAACTAGGTGGCAATTCACCTGTCATTCATCCCGTACTCACTGACTGCAGTGAACTAGGTGGCAATTCACCTGTCATTCATCCGTACTCACTGACTGCAGTGAACTAGGTGGTTGCATTTCACCTGTCATTTCATTCCCGTATACTACTACTGACTGCAGTGAACTAGGTGGCAATTCACCTGTCATTCATCCCGTACTCACTGACTGCAGTGAACTAGGTGGCAATTCACCTGTCATTCATCCCGTACTCACTGACTGCAGTGAACTAGGTGGCAATTCACCTGTCATTCATCCCGTACTCACTGACTGCAGTGAACTAGGTGGCAATTCACCTGTCATTCATCCCGTACTCACTGACTGCAGTGAACTAGGTGGCAATTCACCTGTCATTCATCCCGTACTCACTGACTGCAGTGAACTAGGTGGCAATTCACCTGTCATTCATCCGTACTCACTGACTGCAGTGAACTAGGTGGCAATTCACCTGTCATTCATCCGTACTCACTGACTGCAGTGAACTAGGTGGCAATTCACCTGTCATTCATCCCGTACTCACTGACTGCAGTGAACTAGGTGGCAATTCACCTGTCATTCATCCCGTACTCACTGACTGCAGTGAACTAGGTGGCAATTCACCTGTCATTCATCCCGTACTCACTGACTGCAGTGAACTAGGTGGAATTCACCTGTCATTCATCCCGTACTCACTGACTGCAGTGAACTAGGTGGCAATTCACCTGTCATTCATCCCGTACTCACTGACTGCAGTGAACTAGGTGGCAATTCACCTGTCATTCATCCCGTACTCACTGACTGCAGTGAACTAGGTGGCAATTCACCTGTCATTCATCCCGTACTCACTGACTGCAGTGAACTAGGTGGCAATTCACTGTCATTCATCCCGTACTCACTGACTGCAGTGAACTAGGTGGGAATTCACCTGTCATTCATCCCGTACTCACTGACTGCAGTGAACTAGGTGGGAATTCACCTGTCATTCATCCCGTACTCACTGACTGCAGTGAACTAGGTGGGAATTCACCTGTCATTCATCCCGTACTCACTGACTGCAGTGAACTAGGTGGGAATTCACCTGTCATTCATCCCGTACTCACTGACTGCAGTGAACTAGGTGGGAATTCACCTGTCATTCATCCCGTACTCACTGACTGCAGTGAACTAGGTGGGAATTCACCTGTCATTCATCCCGTACTCACTGACTGCAGTGAACTAGGTGGGAATTCAACCCGTCATTCATCCCGTACTCACTGACTGCAGTGAACTAGGTGGGAATTCACCTGTCATTCATCCCGTACTCACTGACTGCAGTGAACTAGGTGGGAATTCACCTTCATTCATCCCGTACTCACTGACTGCAGTGAACTAGGTGGGAATTCACCTTTCATTCATCCCGTACTCGCTGACTGCAGTGAACTAGGTGGGAATTCACCTGTCATTCATCCCGTACTCAGCTGACTGCAGTGAACTAGGTGGGAATTCACCTGTCATTCATCCCGTACTCACTGACTGCAGTGAACTAGGTGGGAATTCACCTGTCATTCATCCCGTACTCACTGACTGCAGTGAACTAGGTGGGAATTCACCTGTCATTCATCCCGTACTCACTGACTGCAGTGAACTAGGTGGGAAAATTTACCTGTCATTCATCCCGTACTCACTGACTGCAGTGAACTAGGTGGGAATTCACCTGTCATTCATCCCGTACTCACTGACTGCAGTGAACTAGGTGGAAATTCACCTGTCATTCATCCCGTACTCACTGACTGCAGTGAACTAGGTGGGAATTCACCTGTCATTCATCCCGTACTCACTGACTGCAGTGAACTAGTGGGCAATTCACCTGTCATTCATCCCGTACTCACTGACTGCAGTGAACTAGGTGGCAATTCACCTGTCATTCATCCCGTACTCACTGACTGCAGTGAACTAGGTGGCAATTCACCTGTCATTCATCCCGTACTCACTGACTGCAGTGAACTAGGTGGCAATTCACCTGTCATTCATCCCGTACTCACTGACTGCAGTGAACTAGGTGGCAATTCACCTGTCATTCATCCCGTACTCACTGACTGCAGTGAACTAGGTGGCAATTCACCTGTCATTCATCCCGTACTCACTGACTGCAGTGAACTAGGTGGCAATTCACCTGTCATTCATCCCGTACTCACTGACTGCAGTGAACTAGGTGGCAATTCACCTGTCATTCATCCCGTACTCACTGACTGCAGTGAACTAGGTGGCAATTCACCTGTCATTCATCCCGTACTCACTGACTGCAGTGAACTAGGTGGCAATTCACCTGTCATTCATCCCGTACTCACTGACTGCAGTGAACTAGGTGGCAATTCACCTGTCATTCATCCCGTACTCACTGACTGCAGTGAACTAGGTGGCAATTCACCTGTCATTCATCCCGTACTCACTGACTGCAGTGAACTAGGTGGCAATTCACCTGTCATTCATCCCGTACTCACTGACTGCAGTGAACTAGGTGGCAATTCACCTGTCATTCATCCCGTACTCACTGACTGCAGTGAACTAGGTGGCAATTCACCTGTCATTCATCCCGTACTCACTGACTGCAGTGAACTAGGTGGAATTCACCTGTCATTCATCCCGTACTCACTGACTGCAGTGAACTAGGTGGCAATTCACCTGTCATTCATCCCGTACTCACTGACTGCAGTGAACTAGGTGGCAATTCACCTGTCATTCATCCCGTACTCACTGACTGCAGTGAACTAGGTGGCAATTCACCTGTCATTCATCCCGTACTCACTGACTGCAGTGAACTAGGTGGGAATTCACCTGTCATTCATCCCGTACTCACTGACTGCAGTGAACTAGGTGGGAATTCACCTGTCATTCATCCCGTACTCACTGACTGCAGTGAACTAGGTGGGAATTCACCTGTCATTCATCCCGTACTCACTGACTGCAGTGAACTAGGTGGGAATTCACCTGTCATTCATCCCGTACTCACTGACTGCAGTGAACTAGGTGGGAATTCACCTGTCATTCATCCCGTACTCACTGACTGCAGTGAACTAGGTGGGAATTCACCTGTCATTCATCCCGTACTCACTGACTGCAGTGAACTAGGTGGGGAATTCACCTGTCATTCATCCGTACTCACTGACTGCAGTGAACTAGGTGGCAATTCACCTGTCATTCATCCGTACTCACTGACTGCAGTGAACTAGGTGGCAATTCACCTGTCATTCATCCCGTACTCACTGACTGCAGTGAACTAGGTGGCAATTCACCTGTCATTCATCCCGTACTCACTGACTGCAGTGAACTAGGTGGCAATTCACCTGTCATTCATCCCGTACTCACTGACTGCAGTGAACTAGGTGGCAATTCACCTGTCATTCATCCGTACTCACTGACTGCAGTGAACTAGGTGGCAATTCACCTGTCATTCATCCCGTACTCACTGACTGCAGTGAACTAGGTGGCAATTCACCTGTCATTCATCCCGTACTCACTGACTGCAGTGAAACTAGGTGGCAATTCACCTGTCATTCATCCCGTACTCACTGACTGCAGTGAACTAGGTGGGAATTCACCTGTCATTCATCCCGTACTCACTGACTGCAGTGAACTAGGTGGGAATTCACCTGTCATTCATCCCGTACTCACTGACTGCAGTGAACTAGGTGGGAATTCACCTGTCATTCATCCCGTACTCACTGACTGCAGTGAACTAGGTGGGAATTCACCTGTCATTCATCCCGTACTCACTGACTGCAGTGAACTAGGTGGGAATTCACCTGTCATTCATCCCGTACTCACTGACTGCAGTGAACTAGGTGGGAATTCACCTGTCATTCATCCCGTACTCACTGACTGCAGTGAACTAGGTGGGAATTCACCTGTCATTCATCCCGTACTCACTGACTGCAGTGAACTAGGTGGGAATTCACCTTTCATTCATCCCGTACTCACTGACTGCAGTGAACTAGGTGGGAATTCACCTGTCATTCATCCGTACTCACTGACTGCAGTGAACTAGGTGGGAAATTCACCTGTCATTCATCCCGTACTCACTGACTGCAGTGAACTAGGTGGGAATTCACCTTTCATTCATCCCGTACTCACTGACTGCAGTGAACTAGGTGGGAATTCACCTGTCATTCATCCCGTACTCACTGACTGCAGTGAACTAGGTGGGAATTCACCTGTCATTCATCCCGTACTCACTGACTGCAGTGAACTAGGTGGCAATTCACCTGTCATTCATCCCGTACTCACTGACTGCAGTGAACTAGGTGGCAATTCACCTGTCATTCATCCCGTACTCACTGACTGCAGTGAACTAGGTGGCAATTCACCTGTCATTCATCCCGTACTCACTGACTGCAGTGAACTAGGTGGCAATTCACCTGTCATTCATCCCGTACTCACTGACTGCAGTGAACTAGGTGGCAATTCACCTGTCATTCATCCCGTACTCACTGACTGCAGTGAACTAGGTGGCAATTCACCTGTCATTCATCCCGTACTCACTGACTGCAGTGAACTAGGTGGCAATTCACCTGTCATTCATCCCGTACTCACTGACTGCAGTGAACTAGGTGGCAATTCACCTGTCATTCATCCCGTACTCACTGACTGCAGTGAACTAGGTGGCAATTCACCTGTCATTCATCCCGTACTCACTGACTGCAGTGAACTAGGTGGCAATTCACCTGTCATTCATCCGTACTCACTGACTGCAGTGAACTAGGTGGCAATTCACCTGTCATTCATCCCGTACTCACTGACTGCAGTGAACTAGGTGGCAATTCACCTGTCATTCATCCCGTACTCACTGACTGCAGTGAACTAGGTGGCAATTCACCTGTCATTCATCCCGTACTCACTGACTGCAGTGAACTAGGTGGCAATTCACCTGTCATTCATCCCGTACTCACTGACTGCAGTGAACTAGGTGGTAATTCACCTGTCATTCATCCCGTACTCACTGACTGCAGTGAACTAGGTGGCAATTCACCTGTCATTCATCCCGTACTCACTGACTGCAGTGAACTAGGTGGCAATTCACCTGTCATTCATCCCGTACTCACTGACTGCAGTGAACTAGGTGGCAATTCACCTGTCATTCATCCGTACTCACTGACTGCAGTGAACTAGGTGGCAATTCACCTGTCATTCATCCCGTACTCACTGACTGCAGTGAACTAGGTGGGAATTCACCTGTCATTCATCCCGTACTCACTGACTGCAGTGAACTAGGTGGGAATTCACCTGTCATTCATCCCCTACTCACTGACTGCAGTGAACTAGGTGGGAATTCACCTGTCATTCATCCCGTACTCACTGACTGCAGTGAACTAGGTGGGAATTCACCTGTCATTCATCCCGTACTCACTGACTGCAGTGAACTAGGTGGGAATTCACCTGTCATTCATCCCGTACTCACTGACTGCAGTG
>CM031596.1:92927536-92935036 GCA_018398815.1 Conus ventricosus
CGATGCGTTTCGATGTGCGTGTGTGTGTGTGTGTGTGTGTGTGTGTGTGTGTGTGTGTGTGTGCGAGCACGCGCGCGTACGTGCGCGCGAGCGCGCGCGTGTGTGTGTTTTTGTGAGTTTATATACCTGCGTGCGTGCGTATGTGTGTTTACCCGTGCGTCCACGCATATTTGTGTGCATGTATGCACGTGCATTTTCTCATGCGGGATAATGGCCTGACGTTTGACTCAAGTTGTCAGTGAAGGCTGGCGTGTCGGACCGCAGATCTGACACACATCTCTGGCAGCAGAAAATCCTATGGAGATTGCATTGGTCTGTTGCCTCTGTGACTTGCCCAGGTGACATTTCGTTTCTGGGTGTTTCCTAACTTTTCTGCTTCCCTGAATTTTCTCGGACTTTTTAATGACTGAATCCACCACGGCCTTCTTTTGGTTCGCTTTTTAACTATTTGCAGAGTCTCTCTCTCTCTCTCTCTCTCTCTCTCTCTCTCTCTCTCTCTCTCTCTCTCTCTCTCTCTCTCTCTCTCTCTCTCTCTCTCTCTCTCTCTCTCTCTTAGATAAAGCCCTTAAAGTTGTGGTTTGCTGAACTGTAAGAAGATGGAATCTGACAGTACAGTAACTGCATTTCTAAAAGATTTATAATGCTATGTTCTTTCCAAATCGCCTCTGTTTTTCATGTGCCGCGCATGTGGTAGTGTTTCTCGGCTGTGCCAATTAATCTAATGGTATACATTTTAATGTCAAAGTCTGAAGAAACAATGGTGCCATTCAGATGGCTGAAACGATTATCCAGGGAAAATATTGGTTGTTTTTCTCGCGTCTCTTTACTTCTTGCATATCCACACAAACTCGAAAGCCTCTGCTTTTCTATGGAACTGCTACCTCTGAGCTGGTACATGGGTGACACAAGGGTCTGCAGCTTTTCCACTGATGTCCATCTTTGTCAACTTCTCAAGATCTTTCCTTGTTCGTGTCTTTCTTGATATAGAAAGAGATGGTCCACACAAGAACTCCCTTCCCTGTCCCCGCGAAAGCTTTGATTTTTTGTTTGTTTGATTTTTTTTTTTTTTTTTTGCCCCTGAGAAAGTTCACAAAACTGTTTTAATGGATCGACAGAGAGACAGAGAGACAGATATATAGATAGATAGACAGATAGATAGATAGATAGATAGATAGATAGATAGATAGATAGATAGATAAAATAGATAGACAGATAGATAGATATATAATAGAAGGATAAATATAGATAGATAGATAGACAGACAAATAGATAGATAGATAGATAGATAGATAGATAGATAGATAGATAGATAGATAAGATAGATAGACAGATAGATAGATATATAATAGAAGGATAAATATAGATAGATAGATAGACAGACAGATTGATAATGAGTCAGACAGAGAGATAGACAGACACTCAGATAAATAGATGGATAGATAGATTAGATACATAGATATATAGAGGGATTGATAGATTATTAGGCAGACAGTTAGATAGATAGATCGACAGACAGAAAAGACAGCTAGACAGTCAAATAAATATACACACACACACATATATAATTATATATATATATATAATATATAGAGAGAGAGAGAGAGAGAGAGAGAGAGAGAGACAGAGACAGAGACAGAGAGACAGAGAGAAAGAGAGAGAGAGAGACAGAGAGAAAGAGAGAGACAGAGACAGAGGCAGACAGACTGAGAGAGAGAGAGACACGAGAGAGAGAGAGAGAGAGAGAGAGAGAGAGAGAGAGAGAGAGAGAGAGAGAGAGAGAGAGAGAGAGAGAGATGGAGAGACAGAACAAGACAGACAGACAGAGGATAGATAGATACAAGGCACATGAGAGGAGAGGAGAGAGAGAAGAGAGAGAGAGAGAGAGAGAGAAGAGAAGAAGAGGAGGAGAGAGAGAGAGAGAGAGAGAGACTCAAGACTCAAGACTCAAAGTTTAATTGCAAAGGCCACCGACCTATCTGCAAGGAGGTCAATAATGAACAAGATAGAATTCAAGTGAAAACTAGCGCACGTCGCATCCACACACACACAATCATAGCCACGCATACACACACGCGCGCGCGCGCGCGCGCACACACACACCACACACACACACACACACACACACACACACACACACACACACACACACACACCACTTGTGAAGAATGAGAAGAACAAAGCAAAATAAACAGAAAACATTTCCCGTGTAGAAGAGGCGAAAAAAAACGAAAAAGCAACATTTCCCGCTAGCAATGTCAATTTTTAGACATTTCTAGTAGTTCTCTTTTTTGCATTGCATAAAAAATAAACATGGCTACAGAGCGGGTTACATCTCTTTTCTCATTCTGCAATAAAAAAGGTTAGCGGTGACTGATACACGTTTTTGAAGAAGGGTGAAATATACTTTTCTCTTAAGTCATGATAAGATGGACAATGAAGCAAAAAATGTAATTCGTTTTCGATCTGATCGCAGAATGGACAGTTTTCAGAGTTGGGTTTGTATTTTTTATGGACATTTAAATCGCTTCCCTCCCAGTCGAAACCTGACAAAAATATTTCGAAATCTCGGATAGTAATATCATGTAATATTTTTCAGGCTGCAGCAACGACTTAAACAAGCGGTAAGTAGAATATCTATCGCTGTTTGATAACTTACCATTCCATTCTTGTTTATAACAATCAGTCATACGTTGTTTCAATTCATGCAGAAAAAGTTTCTCGCAACCCACCCCACCATTTAGCCAAACAAAAGAAAATCCAAATACATCTAGACAATGTTTTATAGAAAGCACCCAATTCGTTTGCAAGCTAACATTTTCTATATTTTGTAGTAATCTCATTTTTTTCCATTTTCGTATGCTTGTTTCGGCAGCCTTGATAGAGGTAAGTTCTGTAACTTCAACCAGTATCGCATTGCTCTTATTGTGCTGTCTATATACAAAGGATATCTACCCAGCTCTCCATATGTCATTGTGTTTGGGGTATTTGGAGACACATTCAAAAAACGTTTACACGCAAACAGATGAGGTAATTCAATACGATGGGAAACGAGACAGACCCCAGATTTCTGCTGCATACAACAACATTGGCTTCACTTGAGCATCAAACAATTTAAAAAGACAGATCGATCTAAAGTCCCCAATCTCCACATCGTTTTCATGATCTGTACAACTTTTCCTTTAGCTCGTCCTGAGAATTCTTCGAATGCAATGTCGTACGACAATTTTGTGGTCAATGTAAATCCTAAGAAATTTATAGCTGTTTACTATTTCGATTTCTTTATCCTGATAAAACCATTTTTCTGACTTTGTTAGAAACCCACCCTTCCTAAAAACCATTACTTTCGTCTTGTTCAAGTTCACTTTGAGCCCTAAAGAAGTTGAAGCCCTTTCGAGATTATTTATCTGGTTTTGAAGCCCAACTGGAGATGTCGAGAACAAGCAGATATCATCGGCAAACAACAGCAAAAATATTTCCTGTAAGCCTGGTAGAAGCTGGAATCCATGTTTTCCATTTTGTGTCACTTGTTCGGCAACTTCAGTGATCAGCAGGGAGAAAATCAGGGGAGACAACATGCAACCCTGTTTCACACCTGCCGGACAGTCAAAAAGTCAGAGACTTCATTGCCCCAACGCACACACGACTGCACCGATGCGTAAATACCTTGTAGCATACGTAGCATTTTGGTAGAGGTTTTAATCTTTTAAGAACAAGCCAAAGGCAATCCCTATCGACTGAATCGAAAGCTTTCATATAATCAATAAAAGCAACGTACACTTTACATTTTCCCTTTCCTAAAAAACCGCTTTTTTATTATAGATACTAGAGTAAAAATATGGTCATTCGTTTCATAATTTTTACGGAATCCAGCTTGTTCTTCGCAAATGTTGTGTTCCTTTTCTGCCCATGTGTATAAATGTTTATTTAAATTGACGTAAAGACTTTACTAATAATACTTAATAATGAAATACCACGGTAATTTTCAGGGTTATTTGCATCTCCTTTTTTAAACAAGGGGGACTATAACTGTTCGCGACCACTCATCTGGATAAACGCCTTGATCAAACAGGTTATTAAACAATTTAGTAAGAAAGGGGGTTATCAAATTTTCTGCTACTTTCAAAAATTCACCAGGTATTTCATCAATTCCAGCAGCTTACCAGTTTTTATTTTGCGAATTGCATATTTAACTTCTTCCTTAGTTATTTCTTCATCTAATTCTGGAACATGAATGGGAATCTCTTCTTCATCTACAGTAGCGTTGTGCCCCGGCAATATTGGTGTATGTTGCCCTAAAACCTCGGCGAAATGATCTTTCCAACTTTCTATGTTAATGGTTACGTCTTTTTTAGCCCTTTGGGCTTACTCGCTTTACTAACGGCCAGAATTTTGAACTATCATTTTTATTTTGTAACAGAGAAACACGAACAAACTGATTATAACATTTCTTTTTTTCGTTCAGTTTAGACTGATA
The DNA here is from genome assembly GCA_018398815.1 of Conus ventricosus. NCBI lineage: Eukaryota > Metazoa > Mollusca > Gastropoda > Neogastropoda > Conidae > Conus > Conus ventricosus. The sequence continues at coordinate 92,932,011 of CM031596.1, forward strand.
GTCGGATCGTTCTCGTAGGTAACTTGCTCATCCTCCACTTTACGTGTACGGGTGAAGCGGCGTAAGCAACTAACAACCTGACGTTTCAGTTTTCTGCACTCCATGTCAAACCATTTATTCACACGCTGTGCGCGGCCCCCAAAGTGGACCGTTCGCCGCATGCACTGCCCCGCAGTGAGCAACAGCAACACAAACTGGCTCAGCGCGGATTTGGCACTGACCACAATAAGGTTCATTGCTTCTTCCATGGCTTGCTTCCCTCCGCCGGAAACTAAATAATCTAAAAATATCTGCGTTTTTTTCTGGGTCCCATTTTAATTTTTCCATATTTCTCTTATCTCTGTAACTGCATAGATAATCATCTTGAGTGGCAAAGAAACAGTGAGTTCTATAGGCAGATGTTGCGACTCAATACGATTCGAAACAGACATATTTTTTACATAATGTACAAAATCAACGGAAGACAAAAAGAAATCAATGGTGCTATTTCCTCTCTGTGACAAAAAAGTGAAATTTCCATCACCATCACATCAACACAACCATTTTAAAGGCGTCAACTGGAACATAGCACAAAACTGAATCAACATTTTCCCAAAACTATTTACATTATCATCCTGTGATTTTCTTTCAAAAGTATTTTCTGGTTTTCCCTCAAAGTATTTCATCAACACTCACATCTAGATACCAATCACCAATTCGTGAATTCAAATCACCACCAATCAAATACAACAAATCTTCACTACATTCCATCAAAGACATCATAAACTGTTCCAGCCTTTGCAGGTTGCAATCAAAATCTTTTTTTTCATAATATGGACTCTTAACTGGGTGATTGTAAATACCAAGGAAAAAACATCTTTTTCACAACCAAAAAGCTCCTTTGATATTTTGCAACACAAGATATTGTCACATTTTGTTTCTTTTTTTTATAATATATTTAGAAATTGTTTTCGAATCAACATAACAGTTTCCACCAGAACTACGTCCCATTTTTGACAGCTTTACTGCTGGACAATGCAAAACAACAAAGTCACTAAAATAAACATCAAAATCAAAGGAAGGCACTGTAAACGATTCGCAAAGAAAACAAATGTCGAAAGATGTTATATAATCAACAAAGTCAAGATCAGTAAGTTTAGAAACTAAACCGTTTATATTCCAGCAAGTTACTGAAAATACTTTTTTCCTTGTTCAAACAATTATGACTCCGATGAGCGAGGTTTCTAGTTTGTATATTATCATGTACCTGTGCATTGCCATGTGCCTGTGCATCGCCATGTATCTGTATATTTTCATATTCTTGAGTGCTGCCATGTGCCTGTGTATTATCATTTGTCTGTGTATTTCCATGCGCCTGTGCAATATCATGTGCCTGTATATTTCCACGTGCCTGTGTAATGGCATGTGCCCGTGTGCGGAGGTGTGTGTTCTGGCATCATGTTGTAGGTCTCGGCCTGACCCCTATTTTCCCACATTGTCACCGACATTTGCACGTGTTGCACTGTTCTGCCTTTTACCCCAGGTCAAGTCGCTCAGACTAGTTTGACGAGTCGACGCCCTGGTTCGTGGTCGATCATTGTTGTCGTCACGCAGGGATTTTTCCCCGGTTTATCCGTGGTCCAGATCTGGTTGGGTGACAACACCAGTCAACACACCCGGGGTTCCCCGTGTGTCAAACACTACCATGACTGCCAGCACTGGTCAGCACCAATCTGGCGATCGTGTAATCTGGATGATGTAGCACGCTGATCCCTATGAAGTCTGCCGTTGACAAAGAATACCCGTCTTCCCCTCATCACGTAGCCCCTTCAGCTTGGCCGTCTGTCTTCTAGTCAGGTCCTGTGCCACCCTCAGCCCGTCTCGCTCCATGTCCTGCCTGGCAGATCGGTCCTTCATCAGGCGCATCACATCGCCCCATCTCTGGAACTTTGCTATGATGGGGCGGAATGGGGGTTGCGGGGGTTGAGTCTGCCGAGACGATGTGCCCTCTCAATAACGTCGTCTCCCCAAGTTGTGCCAGACACATAGGTGTTCAGCACATGTGTCACGGCTTCAGCACAGTTCTCTTCCTGCCCTGCTTGGGCCTCAGGAATGCCATACAACTTGACATTATTTCTTCGGAGAATCCCTCCAGTCGATCTACCTCCATCTCGAGGTCAGACACAGTCTTGAGTAAGTCGTCTTGCTGATTTGAGAGACGTAATATCTTCTCCACATTTTGCTGAACTCCCTCTTTTGTAGCACTAACATCGCGACACAAATCGGAGATACTTTTCTTCAACAGCTCCTGGTCATCTCTTAACTGTTTTAAAGTTTCGGCTTGAGATTGCATAACCATCAGAAAAATTGTCTAATTTCTGTTGCAGATTGACCTCCAGCTGACTGATGTTATCCCGTAAATCCGACGTCACCTTGTCTGATTCTTCATCCATAGCAGAGGTATTCTTGGTCTTGTCCGGTGAAGGCCCTGGGTTTTCTTCGACGTCGCCACTGAGTTTGACCCTGTGCAATGCAAACGCGAACACCGCCAAGCACAGAGAGGGTACAGTCGACAAAACATCGCGTGTTCGGGGTTTCGTAAACAATCCTTGGTCGCTGTATTTGTAAATAGAGTTCCACTCACCAAACAGAGTTCTTCAGTGAAAGTGTTCGGTAGAAGGAAAGGAGAACTCACAGCCATTGCAACTAAATGTTTCATACTGCAAGACAGCGTAGCCAGGAACAGCAGGCAAAGCCATGTAAACAACACATCGCCGACACACACCTTGCCACTGTATTCACGTGCGGACACACCGTCTTTCCCTTTCGTGTGATTTAAAAGTTTTTGCCACACACACACAATGAAATTGGCCAATTTTGGCTCTCCAAAGACATAGGTTCAATCATTTTCACTTGAATTATTGCCAGAAACAGTTAATTTACCACTGAACGGAATTTCAAACCAACGCAATAGCTACAACCTGGGTATATACCATCTAAACTCCAAATTTGAAGAGCCACAAAAACATTTGCTGCGCCATGTTTCA
>CM031596.1:92937536-92940036 GCA_018398815.1 Conus ventricosus
TACTAAACAGAATATAACAGACCAAAAGAAGGTGGGTTTCAATTTGAACTTCCTTTTACACCTCCTTTCAAGACTTGAAACCACTTGGTGCGAAGTATTACGAGATCTAAAGCCTCAATCAACCCCTAAGCTTAAAAGCACCATTCTCCCCTTAACTGGAAGTCTCTTTAACATCAGAACCACCCGTCGTCCTTCGTCGCTAGGGCTGGGTGCACATTTTCCTAGGCGGCCAGAAGAAGCGGATGGACATCATTTTCTGGCCTTTATTGGAAGAGAAGAATTTGTCAGGATTTCAGCTCTTTTTGCCTGTGGGCATTTTAGGACGGGGTCCAATTTCCTTGTCTTTTGAAGTTGATACCCATGTCTGGTTTAGTATGTAACACAGTGGCTGCGAAAACGTATTGCCTATAATTGTCACCATTACTGATATTTTTAGACACATGCTATGATATAACAGTTTACTCTTTGTTCTTATACGTGTTGTTTATTATCAGTAAAGTGTAAATATATATGGTTAATATGGACTATATGTAATGTAATCTAAGCTTAGATGTAAACTAACTGTTATGCTAAACAAATCTTATATAAATGTTAGCGAACCGCCAAGAGAAACGTGGAAAAACGAGTCACAAGACAAAACACGACGCGTTTCGACCTCTTAGGTCTTCTTCAGGCAAGACACAAACAAATAACACAACGAAAATGAACGAATTTGGTACTCAGCTTCGATCTTTTCACTATTCAGTGCAAGGTAGGTAGACGTTGACTCACAAATAACACAACAAAAATGAACGAATTTGATACTCAGCTTCCATCTCTTCATTCTTCAGCGCAAGGTAGGAAGGCCTACCTATGTTGCGCTGAAGAGTGAAGAGATCGAATCTGAGTACCAAATTCGTTCATTTTTGTTGTGTTATTTGTTTGTGTCTTGCCTGAAGAAGATCTAAGAGGTCGAAACGCGTCGTGTTTTGTCTTGTGACTTGTTTTTCCACGTTTGTCTTGGCGGTTCGCAAACATTTATTTAAGATTTGTTTAGATTTCCGCCTGCAGCCGTCTCACTTTGCAACTAGATCTAACTGTTATGCTGTCGAAGTTCAGCTTAATTTGTACTTCTTAGTTTAGCTTCTTTTTTCCTTGCTGCTAGACTTTGTCTTCATTGATGGATGGAATCAACTGGAAATCAAACAGTACCAGATAGAACATGAATGTTATTTTAGGGTGAAAAAAAAAACATACTGCGGTTACTATCTGTAAAAAGAAACTGCAAAATCTATTCAAAATGCTGCGAGAAAGAATTCAGGCGTTATTTAAAAAAAAACACAACAACAACAAGAACAACAACAACAACAGCAACAACAAAAGACAAACTGCAAGTGTTATCTGAGGGGAAAATCACAGACGAACTGGTTGTGTCAGGGGGAAACCTCATACAGGCTATGAGTTTTCCTTCAGGAAATATGTGAGAGACTGCAATCACAACCTGTTTAAAAAAATGTACTGCAAGTAGACATACTGCAATGGATGGAACAATCTGAAACAAACAGCTTAAACACCATAAAAAGAGACTCATATTACAAGTGATATTTAAGTGAACAGATTTCGGATAGGCTGCATCGCTATGAGAGAAAATTTATATACCTTGTGCGACCTACTCAGAACAACTTTGTACCTCAATATAAAAACTTGACAGTCATGAGGTTTGTGACTTGACACATTAAAAAGCGTAATTTCAATGATGTAATCTGTTGTATTACTAAACATGTATACAATTGATCACTATAAAGCATGCATTTCAAAGAAATACCCAACAATCGCTCATATAAAAGACAAACAACTTGAAAAAAAATCCCTCCTCAGGGATAAATGAGTGCATGTTCTAACACAAGAGCACATACTTATGCAAAATCAATCTATAGAATGTCCACATATATCAGCCTGATTTACACACTCACATAAAACACAGTCCAAGGGCCACTTAAATCCAGTTTACACACACACACACACACACACACACACACACACACACACACACACACACACACACACACACACACACACGCAGGCACGCACGCACGCACGCACGCACGCACGCACGCACGCACACAGGCACGCACGCACGCACGCACACACACCACACACACACACACACACACACACACACACACACACACACACGCACGCACGCACGCACACACACACACACACACACACACACACACACACACACACACACACACACACACACACACACACACGTGCGCGCGCGCGTGCAAACACTTTGTAAATTCCAACAAAAACACAAAAATCTCAGACAAATTCCTGTCGTATTTGGAAAACATAAATATTTGGAAAACATAAATGTGTTCAAAGACAAGGCAGCATCAAACATCAGAGAAAAAGATCTATAGAGAATGGATTCATGTACAAGAAGTCATGACAGGAGAGAGAGAGAGAGAGAGAGAGAGAGAGAGAGAGAGAGAGAGAGAGAGAGAGAGGAGAG
>CM031596.1:92945036-92970036 GCA_018398815.1 Conus ventricosus
GAGAATGTTTTGTTTCATTTGATTCCATATGCATTGGATGTTTCGTTCGATGAACATGTGTAGTAAAGTATAGACTTTACTAGTGGTTTGATGTGACGAATGCATGATATATGAATGGATCGTAAGCAAGCTGTGAGTGTGTTGGGCTGTGCCCTAGTCCTCCTCCACTGACATTACACCGAGGTTGACAATTTATTGGCGAGCCTGCCAGGATATTCGGCCCATTTTATTATAATTGTTCAACTTCTCAGAGAGGAAGCTGGGTGGGATTCAAGTATTGTAATCCTAAGACAAGGGGTTGTCTTACTGTATGTTCCCAAGATAGTTAAATACTAGGCTTGGCATTGCTTCCAAGATAGTTAATACTAGGCTTGGCATTTCAGCCCCAGAGTACTTATTTCGCACAGATTGCCTATAATCGCTCTCATATGTTGGGTCAGGCGCTGGCGTCTTATAAAAACTACTACGTTGTCCCAAGCTAATATTATCATATCATAGGATTGTGCTATTTACGTCATTCGTAATCGGAAACCACCATTTTGGCTGTCGTAGTAATAAAATCTTGTTCAAAAAAAAAAAAAAGAGATATAATGGCGGAAGAAAAGAACACCCCAATTGAACAACAATTAGAGTTGATGGTACGAAGAAGGAGTTCGCTGAATGAAAGAGCTAGTTATGAAGGAACAGATTTTGTCAGGTTGCGGCCCTGAGTATAACCATACATTTGAAAGAGAGACAGCCAGAGACAGCAGGGGATTGTTGAAGTTCGCAGAGGTGTATAGAGAGGCACGTTTGGGCACTAAGGTGCAGGAGAAACAGGTGCTAGGCACAGGTGAGAGAGTGCAAGGAGACCAGGGGAGTTTTCTGCAAAGTCTGCAAACCCAGTGGAGGGGCAGAAGGAAGGGCAAAGGGACATTAGGTGTTTCATTTGTCACAAGAAGGGACATGTGGCGAGGGATTGTCGCATGAGGTTCCAGAAGGCAGCAGCCTTGCAAGAGGTGGATAAGGTCGTCAGGGGAAACGACCTGCAGTGGAACCAAAGGGATTCAGTCTGAAGAGGGTGGAGTGCAGCTTATGGCTAGCACTGGACAGCAGTCAGTGTCAGGGATGGAGGGCACTAGGCTGAGAGGTTCGTTACCAGTGGAAGAAGGGTGGATTGGCCAGCAGAGGGTGAAAGTGTTACGAGACACTGGTTGTTCATGCGGGTAGTACGAACAACGCTGGTCGATAAAGGGGATTTGACAGGCAAATCCAGACCTGTACTCTAATCGATGGCACTGTGAGGGAGTTTCCAGTTGCTAAGATAGAAGTACGTAACCCCTTACTTCTCAGGCGAGTTGTCTGCGTTGGTGATGGAGAAACCCCTTCACGATTTGATCATTGGAAATATTCCAGGTGCAAGGGATCCAGGGATCCTGAGTTGTTGACTGCTACAGGGGCAGCAGTTCAGACACGGAGCAAGAAGGAGGAAAAGGTTGTTAAACCGTTAGTTGTTCCAGGAAGGAAGTCGGGCATAGATGTGTCGCCTGATGAGTTTAGGGCAGCGCAGGAACAAGACCCTTCGCTCGTGAAGTCTTGGGAGTTGGCAAGAGGTGGAGAGAAACAGGAGGTTAGAGGAGTGAGACAGAATTTCTTGTGAAAGGCGGGCTGTTGTACCGAGTGTTCACCAAGGGAAGACAGGTAAGGTGACCACTCAGTTAGAGGTACCAGCGTGTTATCGTGACACGTCATGTCAGTGGTCACGAGTCGCTCATGGCGGGTCATCTCGGCACCAGCAAAACAGCTACCGAGTCTTTGATGACATTCATTGGCCAGGAGCAATGGCAGACATAAAGCGTTTCTGCATGTCATGTGACGGTGTCAAAGGTCAGCCACAAGAGGGGTGAAGAGGAAGGCGCCTCTAAAACACCCCCCTTTTAATTGAACACACCGTTCAGGAGAGTGGCTGTTGATCTGATTGGCCCAATCGCGCCCTGTTCCAAAGGCGGGCACAGGTATGTGTTGACGCTGGTGGACTACGCGACCAGAACCCAGAAGCGGTTGCATTGAAAGGCGTAGATACGCAACAGGTCGCTGAAGGGCTGGTAGACATCTTCTCTCGCGTGGGTGTGCCAGCACAAATTCTCAGTGACAGGGGGTCACAGTTCAACCTCAGGCGTGATGAGGGAGGTCAACAGGCTGCTAGGAATCACACAGCTGCTCACTACCCCATACCATCCACAATGCACATGGCTTGGTGGAAAAGATTCAACGGTGTGCTGAAGGGCATCTTAAAGAAGCTCTGTGAGGAAAGGCCAGCAGATTGGACCGCTACATTCCAGCGGCACTGTTTGCCTACAAGAAGCCCCTCAGGAAAGCACAGGCTTTTCGCCATTTGAGCTGCTGTATGGGCGGACAGTTCGGGACCGGTGTGCATTCTCAAAGAGCTGTGGTCCGGAGAACAGGAGTCAGAAGAGGTCAAAACACTTATCAGTATGTGGTGGACCTACGCAATAGGCTCGAGGAGACATTTAAGGTCGCAAGGGAGAGTTTGCAGGAGGCTAGGTCGTCCAGAAGAAGCAGTATGACAGGAAGGTGAGGAAGCAATTCCTCAAGGTGGGAGATCAAGTCCTGTTACTGCTTCCCACGGATCACAACAAGCTGCTGATGCATTGGAAGGGACCATTCACCATCATTGAAAAGGTAGATCAGGACTACCGAATCGATGTGATGGGAAACCAAAACTTTTCCATGCAAATCTACTCCGCAAATATATTCAGCGTGAGAGTCAGCACATGGCGCAGCAGCAATCATTGATGGAGGTGAGGGAGACCCAGCAGAAGAAGGAGAGATTTTGTTGCCTGAGTTTCCAGGAGAAGAGTCATACAGGGATGTGTCACTGTATGAAGGGCTAGGCAGTAGGAACAGGGGGAAGTTAGGGGCTCCTAGAACAGTATAGGGCGTCCCTGACTGATAAACCAGGCAGGACACTCTAGAGACATGTACGGTGGAGTTGACATCACAGAAACCCGTACATGTGAAAGCCTACCCGATCCCATATGCCACCAAGCAAGTGATCGAGGAGGAGGTAGAAAGATGTTGGACCTTGGGGTGATTGAACCGTCCAAATCATCATATAGTGCACCCGTCGTCTATAGTGAGGAAAAGTCAGGCGAGCATCGATTCTGGTCGACTATAGACGTCTGAACAGTGTCACCAAGGTCGATGCAGAGGTCAACCCAACATGGAAGACCGTTCGCTCAGATCGCCACAAGCAAGAGCCAGTATTTCACCAGGATCGATCTGAGCAGGGTTACTGGCAAATAGCCTTGAGTGAGGACTCAAAGGAAGTCACAGCATTTTCCACTCCTATGGGGCTATACCAGTGGCGAGTACTCCCTTTTGGGATGGTCAACGCACCTGCAGTCTTTTCTCGAATGATGAGGAAGCTATTGACGGGATTGGAAGGTGTTGTTGAATTTCATGGATGACATTCTGATAGCATCCGAGACATGGGAGGAGCATATGAGGCAGCTAGGAGCAGTCTTGGAGAGGTTGAGACAAGCCAATCTCACAGCCAGACCAACAAAGTGCCAGGTTGGCTTTCCAAGCCTGGAGATCCAGGTTTTGTTGTCGAGGCGACACAAAGCAGCCGGAAGAGGAAAGGTGGAGAAGATGAAAATTCAGAGAGACCAAAGACCAAAACAGAAGTCAGGAGTCTGCTAGGTTTATTGGGTTCTATAGGGAGTTTGTCCCAAACTTTGCTGCAATCACGAGTCCTCTCAGCGATTTGGTCAAGGCAGGGAAACCACAGTGGTCGAGTGGTCAGACGCTGCAGAGCAAGCACTGCAGACGGTGTTGGAAAGACTAGGTTCCCGTCCCATCTTGAAGCTACCAGATATGTCCAAACCATTTTTGTTGCGGACAGATGCATCAGGTGGTGGGATAGTGCAGTATTGTTGCAGGAGCATGAAGGAGTCGAGTTCCCTGTGAGATATGCTAGCAGAAGTTGACAAAGTGTGAAGAAGGGTACGCAACGGTAGGAGAAGGAGTGTTTAGCTGTCGTGTGGGCCGTGCAGAAATATCCACAAATACTTGTATGGGAAAGAGTTCGTGATCGAGACGGATCATCAACCACTCAAATCCTGCAGGAGGCACAGCTGAAAAACAGCAGGGTTCTAACGTTGGGCAATGGCACTGCAGCCCTACAGGTATCGAGTGCAGTACATTCCCGGTCGACAGAATGTCGGAGCTGACTATTTAAGCCGTGTAGTCTAGCAAGCTGCAACTCAGAGGAAGTCAGTCATATCCGGGGTGCTTTGTTGATAATATGTTTGATGACAGTTATGTTGATTGGATATGGGTTCATTCCCAGTTGGCTAAGGTTCATATTTTTTGTGTGTGTGAGACTGGTTCATATTTTCTTTAAGAGACTTGTTCATGTAAATGTAAGTATGCTTGGAGCATACAGTCGCTTGTGTAGTGATGCATTATTTGCAATAAGTGAGGATGGAGATCCCCCAGTGAAGTGTCATGGATCGTGATCATATTATATTGTGCTTTTCATAAGATTGTGAAGAGAAGATATGGCAAATCCGCAGGTAGGGAATTGCATAAGTGCGCACAGAGGTCGTTATAAAATGAGTTGAAATAACGCTAGAGCGCACGTCAATGATAACTCATTGGAGTGGTATTCACTAATGATATATTTTATAATTTATAAACCGTTGGTTGTAAAGTATTTTCCAAACTTTGCGCGTGTAGCTGTGTGTCAGCAAATTCGGTTGTTGTCTTTTTTGTACCGTTGTTTTGAGACAATGCGAGCATGGTCTTTTGCAAGGGGGAAATTGTCACGGACAAAAAAAAAGAAACAACCCAACTTGGGGAGTCGCCAGCCAATTTGTTCGGACATAAGTCCAAACTCAAACATTCTAGGCGCCACGTTAACCGGGCCCATAGTTCGGATCCGGCCAATTAAGCTTAGTGAGAGGTTTCACCGAGACGGTCCGACCCACCCAGACTGACTAAGCCGTTTTGACCGACGCCTCGATGTCTAGCGAGACGAGTCGCAGGGCCGAGCTCAGGCTCATCTAGCCACTTTGTGGAACCAGCGTCATTGTTACTCAGACGTCATGGCGCCTACCCAGACTCAGCTAGCCACTTTAGATTGACCAGTGTCCACGACTTAAGTCACACGGCGCCAGTCAAGTAGGAAAGGGGGGAAGGTAGTGTGTGGTGGGGGTGAAATCTGGCTAATCAATTAAATGACCAATTGACCACCACAGAGAGTAAGGTGTGTAGGCGTGACTGTCATGATTTGAACATCCAATGGAATTAGAGGGGGATAACTTCGGGTGTCAGGCGGTAAAAATACTGACCAATGGTACTCGCCCTTTCGGACAGAATCGGGACGAATAAGAAAGATGTGAGAGGGGAGAGAACGGCAGAACGAGGGGGAGAACGAAGAGAGAAACAGAGAGAGTGAGAGGTTCTAGGTCTGCTTGAGAGAAAAGCAGAGAGATGAGGGGAGGAGAGAGAGAACCAAGTTGAGAGATTAGCATGAGATAGTCTGCAGAGGAAGGACTGAGGAGAGATGTGGAGAGAGAGAGAGAGTTGCTAATTATATGAAGAAGAAAAGAAAGAAAAGAAAAAAGAAAAGAAAAGCAACCATGTCCATTTGATAAGAGCAGACAGAAGAGAGAGAGAGAGAGTGCAATGCGTTAATGCAGGAAGAAAGAAAGGAGAACAGATCGATGTTGATAGTCCACTGTTCTACCCTAACCGGGGTTCGGACCTCATACCTGGCAGCGTCACTTCGCCAAGCAGAACCACAGACCAACGCCAACAGTCCTCACCTGACCAGGCCCATCGACCAACACCAGTGGCCGCAGTTGTGTCGTGTTGTGAAAGTGACAGTGAAAAGAAAAAGAAAAGAAAAGAAAAGACAGTGATTCGTGAATAGTTAAGATCACCTGGCCAGGTAAAGTAGAAATCTGTTTATACTACCCGGGTTAGTTAATGATGTTTAGATAAATGATTTTGTGAAGTTCAGGAAAGAGAGAATGTTTTGTTTCATTTGATTCCATATGCATTGATGTTTCGTTCGAGAACATGTGTAGTAAAGTTATAGACTTACTAGTGGTTTGATGTGACGAATGCAATGATATGAATGAGATCGTAAGCAAGCTGTGAGTGTGTTTGGGCTGTGCGCTAGTCCTTCCTCCACTGACATTACACCGAGGTTGACAATGTGTCATCCTGTCGTGTTTTTTCAGTCTGTCTGTCAGTTTGTCTGTTTGCCTCTCCTCTCTCTCTCTCCTCTCTCTCTCTCTCTCTCTCATCTCCTCTCCCTCATCTCCTCTCCTCTCTCTCCTCTCTCCTCTCTCTTTCTTGGGTACGCAAAAAGGCGGACGCAAGGCTGCTCGTGAATAGCTGTCTTATGTGGTTCACTGTGCAGTGATTTGATGACAGGACAACATACCAGTGTTAGCTGCTGGAGTTGAATACGTTAGTGAGCTATTCAATGCAAAAACATGGGAAAAGTTTACACTCTTGCAATAAAGGTTGTCATGCATGTATTGTTACGTGATTGAAATCAAACAGTTTATGGTGAAAGTGGACGATATCCTTTGTTTAAAGGGAGTTATGTCACATCAGTTAGATACTCTGTGTGTGTGTGTGTGTGTGTGTGTGTGTGTGTGTGTGTGTGTGTGTGTGTGTGTGTGTGTTGTGTGTGTGTGTGTGCTCTTTTGTCAGTAGAATTTTACTCTCTTGCTATATTTATCACCATCAGTATTTTTCGTTTGCTCCATTTTCAAAGATGACTGAAAATAAATAAATAAATAAATAACCAATTTAATGAGGATGGACCCATACCGAAATTGCCCATACGATCTGCTTTCACTTTGGTAATCATTCTCCAGGGAATGTAATCATTCTCCAGGGAATGTAATCATTCTCCAGGGAATGTAATCATTCTCCAGGGAATGTAATCATTCTCCAGGGAATGTAATCATTCTCCAGGGAATGTAATCATTCTCCAGGGCACATGAACAGGCTCTGGCTCTGCCAATCGCCAGCCTTACAGACACCATCGTATCTTAAAGCTGCAGCCTGCCGCACCGTGCTCAGCGCTCCATTTCCGCCACCTTGTCTGGATGTAATTTGTGTTATGCCGAGAGGAGGCGGGTAACATGATATTTCGCCTGTCTATTACGAGGAATCTGTAAAGACTTAAGCTTCCTGTGCCTGCGGCGTTTTGGATAGGATCCAATTTTCTTGTCTTTTGAAGTTAATGTCAAAGCCTGGTGAAGCAGCGGGTAACAAGGTGATTGCAGACATGCTCTGTGTCTTTTTTTTTTATTCCCAGTCGGTGCTCTTTCAAGATCCCTGAACATTCAGCTTCAAGTACAATTCTAACACAGATTGCAAGCTTTGTTTAAAGAGAAAGACAGAGAAACAAAACTGACACTGACTGTCGAGCGTGAGTTAGGAAAGCGAAGAAGAAAACAAAAAGCAAGACATTGTAAGTTACGTACAGATGAAAAGAGAACATAGAGGTTGACCTCAGACGTCACTAGGGGAAGGGTAGAAACAAATTATCTTATACAGATTGCAGATATCGTTTGAAAAGAAACCTGGGTCAGAAACAGATTAAAAACGTTATCTGTGGTGACAAAATACATCCAGACTAACCAATTTCTAGAATAGTAAAACAAAAAATGCTGAGAACGAGTACAAGTGTACTGAAGTATAACAACCAAATATAGTTTTATACAAAAGTTGGAGGGGGGGGGGGGGAGCAGTGATGGACGATACACACAACGCAAAAAGCACATTGATGCTCAACAACTTCTTGATTGCAGACAACATCAAACAAGAAAAAGCAACCAATCTGCTTCCTAGACACACTAGAAAGCAGAATGGAGGCAAGGCAAAAAAAAAAAAAAACCTCTGCACTCATCCGTTTTACTGTGGTTTCTTTTTTTCTGTAAATGCTGTAGCTGTTTCATAAAGAAATAGAGCAATGAATGCATCTGTAACATCTTGTTTTGTTTAGTCATTATTTTGTCTCAGTTTTAGAATATTTTTCAGTGTAGCTTACCACACTGACTACCTTGGAACAAAAAGCGTATTAAGAACAACCTATATTCAAGTTAACATTTCCACATGAAAACCCCATATGACACCCCAACCTCCACTCCCCAGGAGCATATGGATTAGAATAGAAATTGTTTCTCAAAGAAATAAATCATATTTGTTATAGAAACTACAGACATTCTCTTCTTGTTACCGCTTCTGTTGTCACTGTTAATGTCACACGTGGCTTCGTTTTTATTATCTAAATTAATATGAAACAAAACAATACAGTCTAAGGTATAATATAATAGCAGCTGTTCAATCTCCTCTACCTAGGTATATAGCTCACTGTATAAACGAGAGCATTGATTGAAAAGCATCTACAGCTTTGTCTTTAATCGAGGATAGCCGCAGTATAAGTGCTCTTAATAATGATGATAATAATGATAGTAATGATGATAATGATAATGATAATAATAATAATAATGATAATGATAAAATAATAATAATAATATAATAATAATAATAATAATAATAAATAATAATAATAATAATAATAATAATAATAATAATAATAATAATTGCTATTATAACATTAATAGTAAAAATAATAATAATGACAACAACAACAACAATCATAATAATAATAATGATACTACCACCACTACTACTACCTTTGAAAGGAACTTTAACCTTGGAACACTACAGCCCACGACATGGAGAGACACTTGCAAGCACTTCCGAAGTCGACACTTGCCAACATCGTCCACCTACCAAACTGACCAGACTACACACACTCTGATCTTGTCCCTAGATTTCTCAGGCGAACAGGACAAACACATCACAATGTGTCTATCATAGAATAGAATGTATGTCACTAAATCATATAATATGGCGCCTAGGAAAGCATTGTGTGTGTGTGTGTGCATCCGTCTGTTCATCAGCAGATCGACCGGGCACATTTTCGTCAAACTTTACAAGTAGCTTTTTCAATGTCGGAGATTTTCTTTTTAAAGATAATGGTGGCAGTGGGCCCGTAATGCAGATCGTGCTGTCATTTTGATATCACACACACACACACACACACACACACACACACACACACACACACACACACACACACACACACACACACACACACACACACACACACACACACACACACACAAGCGCGCACGCACGCGCACACAACACAACACACACACACACACACACACACACACACACACACACACACACACACAAAACACACACACACACACACACACACACACACACACACACACACACAACACACACACACCGCAGTCGTTTCATTCATACTCACTCTGTCTTGCACGTGGTTTCTTTTACGAAAGAAAACCTCTCTTGTCACTATCAGTAACATTATTCAGTGTCACATGTCCAGAATCAGACTACCAAGACAACAGGTACAATCAATGTCAGCTCTCATGCCAGGTACTCATAAGTTCTGGTTCCGAGACAGGAAACTACATTAAGGGAAATCTTTTCATGCTGAAACCAAACTTAGAGGCATCATCATATTGTCAAGCTGCAGCCTGCTGTGTATTATGACCAGCGGTCCATCTCCAGCACCCTTTCTGAATGTAATTTGAGCGGTGCCATGAAGAGGTGGAGGGATATGATTACCTGGCCGTCTATTACATAAATATGTGTCCTTTCGCCTGTGGCATTTTAGATATTATCTTTTTAAGCTGATGTCTAGATGTGTTGAGTTGCGGGTGGTGAGGTTGTTGTAAAGATGTTTCCTTTCTAGTTTCCCTTGTTCGCATGTTCCTTCGGATGGCTGAATATTAGGTTTCAGTGACAAAGAGAGACAGCCTGCAAATTTAATCTGAAAAATAACAGTGTCAGACTGCATGTATTATCTGGGGGGAGGAGGAGGGGGGGGGGGGGTGGAGGAAGGAGGAGGAAGGGTTAAGAACTACGAGAACTAATAAAGCACCACACACACATAGGTAAGGTATACCTTTGGAGAACAAATCTGAGAAAATACGAATGCTGCCTGGAAAATTATAGGGTATACTACAAAGTTTTCTCAGAAACTGAAAGATTTATATTTTGCTACAAACCACTTTGAATTAGTTGACTGACAGCAAGTATTATCTGGCAAGAAACTCAACAAAGTAAAGAACAGAGCGCTGTTTCATGGGACACAAGAGAGGGGTGGAGGCGATAGGGGAGAGGGGAAGGGGGAATGAATCGTTGTCTGAATAGGGCCATATGGAAGACGTTCAATGAACAGTATAAAACACACAAAAAAGCCAAAACAATAGACTGCCTTGACCCTATCAAGCAGCAGAAATGAGACAACAAGGAAGCCCTAAAAAGGTTTGATGAACTGTGCTGTGCACTCGTTTCTTGTTTGATGTCGTCGTTGTTGTTGTTGTTGTTGTTGTTGCTGTTGTTGTTGCTGTTGTTGTAATGCTGCTGTTGCTGCTGCTGCTTCTGCTCTTGGTTCAGCTGTGCTGCTGCTGCTGTGAGTTTCCATTAAAGAAACAAATTAGTTGGCGCCTAATATCTCCTTATGAGTTCGTTTTGTTTCATAATTGCGCTTCTTTATACATTGATTCGTTTTGCCTGAACACTACCAACCATAATGGCTTTTCATTTTCTATAATACCCGCTTCATTTTCTTTCTCTCTCCCAGTCTCTCTGTCTCTCTGTCTTACTGTCTCGCTGTCTGTTTGTCTGTTTGCTGTCCGTCTGTCTGTCTGTCTGTCTGTCTGTCTGTCTCTCTCCCTCTCCTCTCTCCTCTCTCTCTCTCTCTCTCTCTCTCTCTCCTCTCTGTCTGTCTTTATGTTGCTCTGTTTCTGTCTCTGTCTCTTTGTCTCTGTCTTTCTGTCTCCGTCTCTCTGTCTCTCTGTCTCTCTGTCTCTCTGTCTCTCTGTCTGTCTCTCTCTCTCTCTCTCTCTCTCTCTCTCTCTCTCTCCTCTCTCTCTCTCTCTCTCTCTCTGTCCTTCCCCTGTCTTTCATTCTCTTTGTATCTCTGTCTTTGTCTGTCTGTCTGTCTGTCCGTCTGTCTGTCTGTCTGTCTGTCTGTCTGTCTGTCTGTCTCTCTCTCTCTCTCTCTCTCTCTCTCTCTCTCTCTCTCTCTCTCTCTCTCTCCTCTCTCTCTCTCTCTTCTCCTAACAAACGGTAAGCTGACAGATTCAAATTTTGCTGAGAAATGTTTTCTTGGCTTGGAACGATGTTCAGTGAAACGTTAAACTTTCTATGTCCTTTTACAAGTACAGAAGACGAAAACATATGTATACATGCTGCCTTTGCATTGTGAAGCAGATCGTAATAATTGATAGATATTGAACAGTCTACTTTAATAGCGTGCAATGGTCCGTTGACAGAAAAATTGATATTTGTAAACTACTATGTATAATGTTACGTCATTCACTCGTCAAGAAAAAACACAACTGTTGTCAGTTATGCAAATGTAAACAGGTCTTGACTCTAACCTGAGGAAAGTAAGTTGTCCGCTTGAGTTGGTTCTTATCCATTTTCTATGTGCATCCCATTTTGTACTTTGTTCCTGTTTCTAAGAGCGGGTAGCCTAGAGAAAAAAAATATAATGTCTTGTTCTTGTCATTCTCTCTCTCTCTCTCTCTCTCTCATCTCTCCTCTCTCCTCTCTCTCATCTCTCCTCTCTGTCTCTCTCTCCTCTCTCTCTCTCTCTCACCTCCTCTCAATCTCGTCTCTCCTCCTCTCTCTCACAACACACGACTCACACGACACACACACACACACACACACACACACACACACAACACACACATACACACACACACACACACACATATTCACATTTCTGTTTTCTCCCCTTAACTAAAATCAATTGGAGTTTCATGGGAAATTAAGTTTCAATCATAGTGTTTAAGCGCTGTATCAAGTATAAGTCACAGACTTTCTCTGTTCAGTTCAACTATTTACAATCTTAAAAAATCTAATAATGATACCCGAACTGCGCTGAGTAAGTGGTAGTCGTGTTATGTTTGTGCAGAAGCGTGGTTTCTTCAGTATGTCGACCTGTGGCTAGTGGCTTATGAAAGTCGAATGGTTGCTAAATAACGGCATTATGTTTACTCTGATCACCTTTACGCCCACCTCATTACAGCTTTATCTTCTGCCCACAATTCTCTCTCTCTCCTCTTCCTCTCCTCTCTCTCTCTCTCTCCTCGCTCTCTCTTCTCTCCTCTCTCTCTCTCTCTCGTCCTGTGTGGGGGGGGGGGTTTGGATGGTTGAAGAGAAGAGAGAGAGAGAGAGAGAGAAGAGAGAGAGAGCGTGCATGCTTGTCCGGCGTGTGTGCGTCATGCGTGCAATGTTGTTTGTGTGTTGAATTGTAAATAATGAGAAAACCAAAACCAAAGAAAAGATGAGAGATGAAGAGAGAAAGCGAGCGAGAGAGAGAGGGAGAGAGAGGAGAGAGAGAGAGAGAGAGAGAGAGAGAGATAAGAGAAGTAAAAAGGAGTAAAGGCAATATATTCCTGTTCTGCCAGGGTCATCCACCCAGCACAGAACAAATTACCAGAGCCTCCTTCCTCTCTCGCTCTCTCTCTCTCTCTCTCTCTCTTCTCTCTTCTCTCTCTCTCCATCTCAGCTCTCTCTCTTCTCTCTCTCGCTCTCATCTTTCTCTGAGTTTTTGTTTTATCATTATTACAATTCAACTAATCGTCAGTATCATCAAGGACAATAAAAAAAACAAAGCGAACATACTTATGGGGTTCGTACTAGCAAAAAATTCCGTGAGACCTGCTTTGATGAGTGATCTTTCTGCATGAGACATAAACAGTCTCAAACTTTTCAACGCCAAACTTTCAGCCTCGTGTGTCTGTAAGTTACAGCCGACAGTGCATCACGACCAGCGGTCGCGCCATTCACCTTGCTGATGCAACGTGTGTGACGCGAGAGAGGCGGGGGAGGGGACATGACACCTCCGCCTGTCGTATACAGGAATCCCACGAAGACGTAAACTTCCTCTGCCTGTTGCGTTTTCAATGGTCCAGGTTTTGTTTTTTGAGTTAATTCCACGTCTGGTGAAGTAGCCGGATAACAGGGTGTTTGCAAACATGGTTTTGTGGGGGTCGTGTTAGTATTATTTTTTTAATTATTGAATAGTCACGTCAAAACATGTCTAAGACTTATTGTAAAATATGTCTGAAGAAAAGAACAGACAAGAAACCAAAAAGTAAGACTGCTGTTGAATGCTAAGTGAATTTTAATTCTCGACGTATAAAGTGTGTTAAAGGAGAAAATAAGAACTCGGAGAGTTACTTCAAGCTCCGTAACGGGATAGCAACAACCGTTAGACAGACTGCAAATGTTACTAAAACAGCTTTTCTGAGACAGATTCGATACCAGTATTTCTGTGAAAAAGAATATCCAGACAAACTAAGTATTTACCTGGTTAAAAACCACAACAACAACAACAAATACTAGGTCCAGAACAAGTGGAATCAAGTATTGACAGTGGACGGCTCTAGAAACAAGGGGTAGGTGTATATATCTAAAACACAAAACAACACAAACGTTCGCAATTTCTTCAAAGGTAGAACAACTTCAGACCAGAAGAAAAACAACAACAGAAGTAAGTCACTAGATATCATTTGGACAGCAGACTGAGGGGGGGGGGGGGGGGGGGGACTGCGCTGCTTCGTTTAATGAAGTTACCTTTTCCTGTAATAAACGTAAAGCCTTCTATTTAAGGGATGGAACAATGGATGCATCCGTATTTACCTTTGTGTTATTTAGTGCTTGAGGTTAGTTATCGGTGGCATAGACTGCAATATGACTACCTAGCAGCTAAAGACCGCATTCAAGAGGGGGAATAGTGTACAGAGAAAAAAAAAGTCTATGACATACCCCATAGTATTACAGTTCAGACCACAAAGATCAATTTTCTTAAAGAAATATTTGTATTTTTATACATTACAAAGAGACATCTTCTCGTCTTTGTGTTGTTATGCTATTGTTGTTGACGACGTGGAATCAAATACAATACAATGCAATGTAAATCAATGCCATATGATGCCAAAATGATACAACAATGTCATATGATATGATTGATTTGATGTGAAGTGATACAGTGTAATATCAGATCACAACTTAGTAAATATAATGTGTTTTGTAACATTATATTAAATAATGCAATGTAAAAATTATAATAGAACATTCAGGATACAATGCAAATGTATTACAATACAATATAATGTAATGTCAACATAATGTAATATGATATAATAGGATGTATTGTAATATGAGATGACATAAGATAATTGATACAATATGAAATAATATATAATATATTATAATATAAGATAATAGAAGATAATATTAATAATGTAATATAATATATATAATATAATATAATATAATATAAGTATAATATAATATAATAGTCATACATGACATACGCATGCATGCATGCGTGCATGCATGCATGCACCACGTACACCCTTACACAAACACTAATACCCTCCTTCCCTCTTCGCTTTTTTTTTAAACAGAATCCGTTTATGTAAAACCTTGTATTCTGTCGCTATCAGCATTGTCACCTTGTCCATAATTCGAAAGACGACTAGCCAAAAATAACCAAACATAATGAAAACAGCGACTTATGCCAGTAGATACTTTATGGCTGGTATATTCTCTGTAAATGAACATTAAAAGGCTTAACGTATTAACCGCCATCACCACAGGCCCATGTGTCTTCATATCACCAACAGTGCATTCAGACCACCGTCCATCTCCACCACCATCGGTGCTGAGGAGGGATTTTGTTAGACAATTTCCTGTTGTGATGACTGTGAATGTAATCTGGGAGAAGGGAAAGGGGGGGGGGGGAATATCAGGCAGACCGCGAATTTTGATAAAATAAAATCTTCTGAGAGATATTGCAAGCTTTATTTGTGGTGAAGAAATCCATCCAGTCAAACGAATTGTTAACTGGGTAAAAAAAAAAAAACAACTTGAGACAGAGTACAAGAATAATGCAGTGGACAAAAAAGGTAGTTTTATGGGAAATGGGAGACGGAGGTATCAGATATTCAGTAAAGGAAGCAGCACATGAATGTTCAACAAGTCTTCAATGGTAAACAACATCAAGCAAGAAAAGATCAACCCGTGTGCTCCCTAGACATCATTTGGCACTGACAACACGCTAGAAAAAGTGCTGATACCTTGTCAGGCAGAAGAAATGAGGCAGTAATGAAGCCCCAAAGAGTTCTGATGAACGGTGCTGTGCAACTGTTTGTTGTTTGTTTGATGTTGTTGCTGTTAGCTTTCATTAAAGGAAGGAAATAATTGGCGCGGCTAATACCTCCATTTCGTTCGTTTCCTTCATTGTCGCACTTTTTCGTAGACTCGTTTCTTTTGTCTTTGCACAAACAACCATAATGGCTTCTGTGTTTAATGACACCGTGTCATTTACTCCCTCTCATTGTATCTATCTGTCTGTCAGTCACTCTGTCTCTCTCTCTCTCTCTCTCTCTCTCTCTCTCTCTCTCTCTCTCTCTCTCTCTCTCTCTCTCTCTCTCTCTCTCTCTCTCTCTCTCTCTCTCTCTAATCCTGTACATCCCCCTGGCAAAGAAGATTATAATTTGAGTATGAATCTCTCTCTCTTTCTCTCTCTCTCTCTCTCTCTCTCTCTCTCTCTCTCTCTCTCTCTCTCTCTCTCTCTCTCTCTCTCTCTCTCTCTGTGCGTGCGTGCGTGCGTGCGTGCGTGCGTGCGTGCGTGCGTGTATGTGTGCGTGTGTGTTTTTTCCGTCACAGAATCTTTCTTTTTAACATCATTTTCTACCACCCTCATTGTCATTTCATACTGTCACATTCCCAAAAGCACCTGAAAAATAACCCTTGTAATGAAAGTACAAACTTTAACATGGTGACAGCCCTGATATTGCCCTTTGCGGTCGGCTGGGCTATAAGTAACAATACTTACCTTACCCACTGAAAATATGCTCATGAGATCTGCAATCACTATTGTCGTTATTCGCCATGACACATTAACAGGCTGTCACTAAAAGCGCCATGTGTCTTTAAGTTACAAACTACAGTGCATCAAAACAAAGTGGTCTATCGCCATTCACTTTGTCTGGATGTAATTTGTGCGATGCTTAGAGGCGGCGCGAGGGGTGGGGGTGGGAGGTGGGGGGTGGGGTGGATGCGGATGATACTCAGACTGTCAGTTACAGGAATCAGTGAAGATTTATACTTCCTGTGTCTGTGGCGCTTTAGATGCGAGCTCACGTTTTCGTCTTTTTGAAGTTTTTTTTTGGTAAACAGTTTGGTGTAGCAGCAGGAAATAAGTTGTTTTTTGTTTTGTTCCGGTTGGTATATTTTATGGATTCCTGAAAATATAGCATCAAGAACAAATCCAAGGAAGACTGTAAGGTTTATCTGAAGAAAACGACAAACAATATAATATGACTGAGAGTGAGGAAAAAAGCCAGAGACATTGTCAGTTATGAAAGGGTGAAAAATAAACACTCCGAGATTGACTTCAAACGTCTTCGGAGGAAGGAACAATATTGAATTTTTTGGACTGACCGTAAATGTCAACGGGAAAAAAAAACTCTTCTGAGGCAGATAGAAAAACGTTTTCTGTTTAAAAAAAAAAACATCCAGACAAACTAATTGTCACTTAAAAAACCAAACAAACAAAGATCTAAAACAGAGGGGAAGTATAAACAAAATGGGTAATTTTACGGGAACAGGGGATTCTTGGTAGGAGATGAGCACTACAGAAAACAACACGTAAATGTTCTGTAATTCTTCAGTTACAAGAACATAATACAACAAAAACAAAGCAAGCAATGTGCTTCCTATACATCATCTGGCTCAGACAACAATCGAGAACAGAGTGCCTGCACCTGTCAGACAGAAACATGTGGCAAGAATGAAGCCCCAAAGAGTTTTGATCAACGGTGCCTTGCAATTGTTTTTGTTGTTTGTTAGATGCTGTTGTTGTTGTTAGCTGAGATTATAAATGAAGACAATAATAAGCGCGCCTAATAACTCCTTTTCACTTGTTTCTTCTTTTTTTTAATCGCGTTTTAAACAAAAATTGATTTTCTTTTGTCTGTGCACGAACAACCATTATGGCTTCTCTGTTTAATGATAATGGATTATATTCATCACTCCTAATGTGCATTTCTGTCTGTCGGTTTGTCTGCCTGTCTGTCTGTCTGTTTGTCTGTCTGTCTGTCTGTCTGTTTGTCTGCCTGTCTGTTTGTCTGTCTGTCTGTCTGTCTGTCTGTCTGTCTGTTTGTCTGCCTGTCAGTCTGTCTGTCTGTCTGTCTGTCGGTCTGTCTGTCTGTCTGTCTCTCTCTCTCTCTCTCTCTCTCTCTCTCTCTCTCTCTCTCTCTCTCTCTCTCTTCTCTCTCTCTCTCTCTCTCTCTCTCTCTCTCCCCCCTTTTTTTTCTGAACGTTTTTCTTTGTCTATCCCTTCATTTTCCCTCTCTTCCTGCCTTTTTGTTTTATCTCCCTGTCTCTTTATTTTATCTGTCCCCAATATAATTCTTCTTTTTTTTCCTTAAATAAAAGAAAGAAGTCAATGTACCTACAGGGCAACAAAGACAATTGCAAGGGCTAGGCATTTTCGATATAGTCAAGCATTGTATCTATTTTTAAGTCCTAGGCTACCTCCACTCATTTTGAATAGTGTGCGTCTTAAGGTCTAGTTTGATGATAGTATATATTGTGGCATGTGAAATTTGTGTTATGTGTTCCACAGACGCATTTTTCTGTTGCATGTTATGGTCTATGGCTAAAAGCAATTAAAAGTAGAATCATTGCAGGAGAATTACGTTTTCGTTTGTGACAGTATCAACTCTCCACCACTATTCCTCTCACGCAATCATCTCACCCTTATGTGTGTGCGTGTGTGCGTGTGTGCGTGTGTGTGTGTGTGAGAGAGAGAGAGAGAGAGAGAGAGAGAGAGAGAGAGAGAGAGAGAGTGTGTGTGTGTGTGTGTGTGTGTGTGTGTGTGTGTGTGTGTGTGTGTGTGTGTGTGTGTGTGTGTGTGTGTGTGTGTGTGTGTGTGTGTGTGTGTGTGTGTGTGTGTGCTTGCTTCCGTGCGTGCGTGTGTACGTGTGTGCGTGCGTGTGTGGTGTTGGGGTGGGAGCTCTCTCTCTCTCTCTCTCTCTCTCTCTCTCTCTCTCTCTCTCTCTTCTCTCCTCTCTCTCTCTCGGTTTTCATTAACAGAATATTTCACTTTAATTTTTTTTTCACTTTTCGTATTGAGACATTTCCTACGACAATTGAAAATATAACCCACATAGTGATGGTAGGCTTCCTTTTAAAATGCCTACGAGATCAGCTATCACTTTTGCAATTGTTATTCATGAAACATAAACAGGCTCTCACTGTATAATCCTCCAACATTAAAGGTCTCATGTGTCTTCAGTCTACAGTCTACAGCATCCAAACCAGCGGTCCATCTGCATTATCTTGTTTGAAGGTAATGTGTGTGTGTTGCTCAGAGGAGACAGGGGAGAGGAAGGGTGATGGAGTGGGGTTGGTGATCTTCTTCCTGTCCATTACAGAATCCGTGAGGACTTAAACTTCTTGTGCCTGTGGTGTTTTGGATGGGATCCAACTTTCCTGTCTTTTGAAGTTGATGTCAAATGCTGGTGAAACAGCGGATAACAAGGTTGTTGAAAATCCAGCTTCAAGAATAAATCTGAGACAAATTTCAAGCTTTACTTAAGAAGAAAACAAACAAACAAACAAAGACTAAGACTGGCTGCGAGTGTTCAGAGGGAAAGTGAAAAGGAACAAAGACATTGTAAATTATTTAGAAAACAAAGAAAAACTTTGAGACTGACTTCAAGCATCAATAAAGAAAGTTAAGGAATAAGATCTCTTCGACTGACTGTACATTTTATGTGAAAAAAACCCCTCCTATTCACATTACGTGATATTAGACGGGGAAAAAAAAGGAAAGAAAAGAAGAAAAAAATTGGGGCCGGGAAAAAACGTTAACAACAAGTAAAAAAAAAAAACAACCAAACTTATCTGCAGCTATAACACAAAAATAGAAAATCCACTTAATCACATAAAAAACACACCATCAAACATATAACTCTTCTGTCTCGTCTACACAAAGTGAGTGTGTGTGTGTTTGTGTGCTCGCGCGCGCGCACGCGCGCGCGTGTGTGTGTGTGTGTGTGTGTGTGTGTGTGTGTGCGTGTGTGTGTGTGTGTGTGTGTGGTGCGTGCGTGCGTGCGTGCGTGCGTGCGTGTGTGTGTGTGTGTGTGTGTGGTGTGTGTGTGTGTGTGTGTGTGTGTGTGTGTGTGTGTGTGTGTGTGTGTGTGTGTGTGCGTGTGCGTGTTCGTGTGTGTGTGTGTGTGTGTGTGTGTGTGTGTGTGTGTGTGTGTGTGTGTGTGTGCATGCATGTGTGTGTGTGTGTGTGTGTGTGTGTGTGTGTGTGTGTGTGTGTGTGTGTGTGTGTGTGTGTGTACGTGTGTGTGTGTGTGTGTGTGTGTGTGTGTGTGTGTCGTGCGAGCGCGTGTGAGTATGTGTGTGTGTGTGTGTGTGTGTGTGTGTGTGTGTGTGTGTGTGTGTGTGTGTGTGTGTGTGTGTGTGTGTGTGTGTGTGTGTGTGTGTGTGTGTGTGTGTGTGTGTGTGTGAGTGTGTGTGTGTCTGTGTGTGTGTCTGTGTGTGTGAGAGAGAGAGAGAGAGAAAGTGTGTGTGTGTGTGTGTGTGTGCGTGTTCGTGTGTGTGTGTGTGTGTGTGTGTGTGTGTGTGTGTGTGTGTGTGTGTGTGTGTGTGTGTGTGTGTGTGTGTGTGTGTGTGTGTGTGTGTGTGTGTGTGTGTGTGTGTGTGTGCGGGTGCGTGCGTGCGTGCGTGCGTGTGTGTGTGTGTGCATGTGTGTGTGTGTGTGTGTGTGTGTGTGTGTGTGTGTGTGTGTGTGTGTGTGTGTGTCTGTGTGTGTGTGTGTGTGAAAATAGAAAGTAGATGCATCCTTTTCATCGTTTTATTGTTCTTTTTGTTGTTGCTGTGATGGACTGTCGTTTCTGTTGTTTGTTTTGTTTTACAATGTAATCTATCGCAATATATTATATATCATAATTTAAAGTAATGTAAATTATGTAATGTTGCATGATGTGATGCGATGCGATAATATAATATAATAAAACATGAGCATGTAATGCAATACGATATGTAATGATATGATAACATGATGTAGATGATATACAAAATAATACGTGATAATTTTGATGATACAGAAAATAAGCCATATGATACAATAACATCAAGATTTATAATCAAT
Source organism: Conus ventricosus (assembly GCA_018398815.1). Taxonomy (NCBI): domain Eukaryota; kingdom Metazoa; phylum Mollusca; class Gastropoda; order Neogastropoda; family Conidae; genus Conus; species Conus ventricosus. The sequence goes on from CM031596.1 coordinate 92,965,381, forward strand.
CTAACGTTCTGTAAAGTAATAAAGTTATGGATGTAATATGGTATATGAGATGACATAGTATTTTACCATGCTATGTAATATGACACTACTTAATACAATATATCATGCAGGATTTGGTATTATATCTAAATATCGCATCATGTTACATCATAATAGTGATTGGTTAAGAAAGCCAGCCACAGCAGAGAGTATGACGAAGGATGATCACGGGAGCTTTTGTAGTGCAATGTAGTTTTTCAGTTCCAACCATGGAGTAAGTTATGCGCTATATGTATTGTTACATCCACATATACCAGTTCCTGCAACCGCGTAGAAGTGACACGAATCCGAATGGATTACAAGATCCAATCAGCCGCAAGACTGACCTACGGAGATGGCATGCCTTTGTCGTCATCTTTCTGGCAATAAATCTCCCGCGCTGATGCTCATTAGCAAAGGAGAGTGATTGATATTATATCCCCTATGGAGCAGACGTGAGATAATGCATTAAGTGCTGCAAAATGGGCCATAGTTGGAGGCTGTGCTTAGAGGCCAGCAGGAGACTGCTTCCACATGCGGGAAGAAGAGCCACTGTGGCGTAAGCACACGCCGAACACTCATCACTGCATTAGATGCAATGGTGAACATGCGGTTATCTATTGCAGTGGCCAGATTGAAAGACAAAACAGTTCTTTCTTTTGTTCTCTCTGTCTTTCTTTCTTTCTTTTTTCTTGCTCGCTTTCTTTCTTTCTTTCTTTACTTATTTCTTGCTTTCTTTCTTCCTCGCTTTCTTAATTTTCTCCCTTTCTTTCTTTCTTTCGTTCGTTCTTTGTTTCTTTCCTTCCTTCCTTCTTTCTTTCTTTCTTTCTTTCTTTCTTTCTTTCTCTGTGCCTAGGCTAGATCTCCAATGTCATAGTTTTGGAGGCATATGCGACCGTTTTCGGCCACACCATTAAGGCAGCTACATTCCATTTTCTGGTATGATATGATACGCGACACCAGTGTAGGTGTGTTCTATTTACGTGTAAGAGAGAGAGAGAGAGAGAGAGAGAGAGAGGAGAGAGAGAGAGAGAGAGAGAGAGAGAGAGAGAGAGAGAGACGGGGAGGAATGGGGGGGGGGGATTCTTGCTGCCTGTTCTCTGAGCAGCACTGAAGCCTGAGGCAGCGGTCCACATTCGAGGCCAACAGTGGGTCCTCTCATATCGGTCATGACCCGATGGATCATTTTTATGACTCCCAAGAGGAATTACATCGGAGAAAAGGTGCCCATGCTACCCCTTCAGAATCGAGAAAGACGATAGAGAAAAAAATGGGATGTAGAGAACAAAGAAAGGAAAAGAGTTGGTTCGACAGCATAGAGAATCTCTTCTATTTCGAGCCACGAAGACGAATATGAGCTCCCAGAGTGCGTTACTATCGAGCATGCAAGCAAAAGAGTGATTTAAAAAGTATTTCCCCCTGACTCACAAACCAAGAGGAAAAAGGATAACGTGGGGGTGGGTGGGAAGAAAGACGTGGTAGCCAAGAATTAGATACCCCCTTTTCCATCCCAACTCCCGTCCTAAGGTTAACAGGAAGACCCATAGAGTCAATGACCAAGTCAAAAGGATCCACCCCTCTCCTCTCGCACGGGCGACTGGCCTCGGCTGCATTGTCAGCCAGAGGATTTGGCAGCAAGAACGGATCATGTGGATCATGTGGATCAGTACCAAGTGGCCCTGAAAGGAGCGTAAGCTTTGGGCGGAGGACCTGGCAAGATACCTGGTAGCTCATCTGATGTCGACACTCGCCAACATCATCCGCCTGCTTGACTGACCAGACTCCAAACACACCGGTCCTGTCCAGAAGAGCCTCAGTGGAACAGGACGTTCTTTGAATTATGTATAAGATAAAATGTCATATAATATACTAGATATACTATACTAGACTAGACCAGATTAGACTAGACTAGACTAGACTTTACTAGACAAGATTAGACTAGACTATGGTATACTCCGTGTACTGTGCTGCACTCTGCTCTACTCTACTCTACTCTGCTCTACTCTACTCTACTGTACTAAACTCTACTACTCTAAACAATACTATAATGTACTATACTATGCTATAACGTGATGTAATATAGAATAATATAAAATCATATGTATCATATCAAACAACATAATCATGTCATATCATATCATAATATGATGTCAAATCACATGCCATGTCGTGGAAAGAAACATGGTGGATTAGAGGGGCTTCTTTTTACTGTCTTAATAGTATGTTTGTACGCCAGTCTGTCTGTCCTTCGACAGAACGACTGGGCTCACATTCCTACAATTATTTTAGGATGTTGATGACCGGGAAAAAGAACGAGGGTGGTGGCGCACGGTAAAACAACGTATGCTTTCATTTCGTTCACACACACACACACACACACACACACACACACACACACACACACACACACACACACACACACACACACACGCACGCACGCACGCACGCACGCACGCACGCACGCACGCACGCACGCACGCACGCACGCACGCACGCGCGCGCGCGCACGCACGCACGCACGCACGCACGCACGCACGCACACACACACACACACACACACACACACACAATCATGTTCACCACAACTTTGCGAAGTTTTCGCCTGAATTTTGTTTTCTGTCCCCCAAATGTCAGGGACGTCAAGGGAAGAGAAAGGAAAGATGAGGAGCATGGGTAGGGGTAGAGGAAGACAGCTGGATATGGTTTTGTGTGTGGATTGTGGTAGAAGATAGAAAGGATGGGGAGTGGGGGAGACGTATGAAGAAAGTTAAAGTTGATGAAAAAGGAGAGAGTGATGAGACAAGACAAACAAGACAAAATCTTTATTTTCAAGGGCGTAACATTAGTACTGGTGTCATTTTTCTTGTTGCACTCGCCCACGTGCCAAAAGTAAACAAAAACACACCATAATCTAAAATCAGAAATGTCATAATCCATAAGCTTCTTTTCTTTTTACTTTAAGACACATATCAATACGTCAAGAGATGAATTATTGACAAAGAAACTTTATATTTGTAAATCGATACAACGCATTTTAATCAGCACCTTGGTAAGCCTCGGCCTGGTCTGTCAGTTTTAAGAAGAAGTATATGAAAATTGATGTCAAATTGTTATTTAACATGTACACATTTAAAGATTCGCACGAGTTACTTTCACTTGCTTGTAGCATTTCGATATGAAATTGTAAAACTACGAAGGATAGATAAGCATATTTCTCTTTCTTTCTTACTTTCTTTCTTTCTCTCTTCCTTTCTTCCTTTCTTCCTTCCTTCTTTTTCTTCTTCTTCTTCTTCTTGTGGTTTAAACAAGTTTTATTCAAACATGGTTTACATTTGCAGCGAAACATAATGTATTTTAGCACAACAAGCTAAAGCTTATGGACGTGCAATACATGGCTATTGATATACAAATAGACTGGCTGCGATATAGCAAGTACATGATCATGGTGTGCAATATGAAAATATTATAAACATAAACGTAAAGAAAAGAATCTCTTCTTCTTCTTCTTCTTCTTCTTCTTCTTTTCTTCTTCTTCTCTTCTCTTCTTTCTTCTTCTTCTTCTTCTTCTTCTTCTTCTTTTCTTTCTTTCTTTCTTTCTTCCTTTCTTCCTTCCTTCCTTCCTTCTTTTTCTTCTTCTTTTTCTTCTTCTTCTTCTTGTTCTTCTTCTTCTTCTTGTTCTTCTTCTTCTTCTTCTTCTTCTTCTTCTTCCTTCTTCTCCTTCTCCTTCTTCTTCTTCTTCTTCTTCTTCTTCTCCTCCTCCCTTAGCTCCACCAACAGTCATTGGGACACCGCATGAAACAACAGCCCTCCAGTTCCATCTGTTGTATGCCAGAGCCTTAGTCTGTGCAAATGTTCATCCTGTCTACTATGCACAGTTATCAGTCCATCGTTTTTTTCTGTCTTTTTCTCCGTCTCCACTCGTCAACACATCTATTTTGCGCCCTATTTGAGGAGTGATTGTTCATTTCTTTGTTTTCATTGTCTTAAATGATATTTGTCTTGTCTGAAGAAGGCAAGAGAGGTCGACACGCGTCATATTTATCTCGCAATTTGTTTCTCTCGTTCGGAGGAATAGTCATTTTTTTCTTCTTTTGTTTTTCAATTTCCTCCTACAGTCACAGTGCGGTGGTTCTGGCAATGGAGAATTTCTTTCGTGGAGTTGTTGACGATTGGTATTCGTGTCTATGGCGTGGGTCAAGCCCCAGTGTGCCAGATTCTGTAGCAGACGGCAGGAAGGATATGAATTACTGCATCTCTGCCATGTTTCAAGAGTTCTGAAGGGATGTTGTCAATGGCTGCGGCCTTCCCACATTTAAGCAATTTGACCGCAGTTATGATTTATTTATTTTTTTACAGAGTATTGGACTATGATAAATCCTGTGCAATTAGCACATGGGTCGCTCGTACCCTGTTTGTTGTAACGCTCAGAGCAATAGTTTGTCCACCGTTAATCATGTCTTTTCCCTATGTGAGATAGTTGCCGTGTTTGTCCTGAACAATGTTGGTTTAGCTTTTGTTTGGTTAAGTCCGTCATAGTTTTAAAAGATTCCTTTGTGTTGGCATTGTCTAGTTTTTGAAAAATGTTCTCACACTGTTGTTTGACCCCACTTTCCTTTACGTGCTTCATTTCGTCGCATA
>CM031596.1:92987536-92992536 GCA_018398815.1 Conus ventricosus
TACACTTCGTGTACACTTAAATATTCAAATTGAAGTTTTGTATCTATATGTTTAGAAACACAGTAATCTTTCAACAATGATAGATCATTGTTTATCATGTGATCAGAGTTTATAGTTTTCTGAGCTATTGTTGAAAAGTGTAAATTGAATTTTTCGGTAGATAATTCCATACCCGAATGAACAGCAGTATCAGATTTTTTCCCAGATAATTCGTTAATGGCTTTCCAGATGGATTTAGTATCTGTTTTAGAAGCAATAAGTTCTCTGAAATATTTTTTGCGAGTATATCTCTTTAGGGCAGTTACTTTATTTCGTTGTTTCTTAAAACTGCCACTTTTCCCTGTAGACTGTAATAAATTATCTCGAAGTTTAATGGCTGCATTGATTTCTTCGGTTAACCACTGTGGTTTACCATCAGCTCTAATGCGTTTAAGTCTAATAGGGACATGTTTATCAATTACAGATAGAAAAATACGATACCAAGTTTCAAGGGCCTCGTCGGGGTCGGTATATTGATAAACCTCTGAAAAATTTGCAGAGCACAGGTCAGATAGAAGGACATCAATATTTAATGTTTTATAACAACGAGAGAGAGAGAGAGAGAGAGAGAGAGAGAGAGAGAGAGAGAGAGAGAGAGAGAGAGAGAGAGAGAGAGAGAGAGGAGAGAGAGAGAGAGAGAGAGAGAGAAGAGATGCGAAGTTTCGAAGTTTTGAGAAGATTACGAAATGCTTGGGAACTGGTCGAGCAATCCGAGTGACATGACAAACAACGTAGAAGAGACAGACAATTGATAGAAGCGAAACAAACACAAACAGAGCAGAAGGAAACATGATACTCACGACGTGATACTTACGACGTTAATTTTGATATTTTTCTTCTTCCATAACCATGCTCTTTCAAGGGCTGGACAATTATGTGAGGCAGTTACTACGCAGGCATCGACGTTCAGCCGCCACGGTCTGTAATCTTCAAATCAGGGAAATGTTCTGGTAACGCCAGTGTAGCTGATAGTTGTCGTGATGTAGAGACTAAGCGCGGGCCTGCATGTGTGTGTGTGTGTGTGTGTGTGTGTGTGTGTGTGTGTGTGTGTGTGTGTGTGTGTGTGTGTGTGTGTGTGTGTGTGTGTGTGTGTGTGTGTCTGTCTGTCTGTCTCTCTCTCTCTCTCTCTCTGCTTCTCTCTCTCTCTCTCTCTCTCTCTCTCTCTCTTCTCTCTCTCTCTCTCTCTTTAATTCTTCTTTGTCGTGCGCTTGTGCTAAATGTTTAGATGTCAATATAGCAGTAAAAACCAAACGTAGAGACAGACAAAAAAAAGACAGACAGAGACACACAGAGGGAAAAACACAGACACACAAACAGATGTCAACCTGTTATGAGATTTCGAAATGTTTTGAAGCTTATCGACCGAACCGAGTGGAACAATGAACGAATTAGAAAAAAACAGCATTGAAAAAAGTAAGAGAAAAACACTTACCCGCCTAATTTCGACTTTTAAAGGTCGATCTCGTCGCGCTGAGGCCATTAAAACAACAGTAAACAGGACTATTCCATCCCCAAAAGGCTGACAATTCTGGGTACAACCAGACACTGGTAAGTAACTAGAGTTGTCTTCTCTTGCTCTCATTCCTTTTCCGCCCTGCTTCTAATTGAAATTCCTTGTCTTGAATAATGACTACCCGGGCATCTACACTAACTGGCTGACGTCTGGAATTTTCTAATATATGACGTAAGTTGACAGATAAGTCAAATGTTAGTGTTCGCTAGAAGATCCTTGACTAAGACAATGACAAACCGGGTATGTACAACCATTGGCTGACATCTGGAATTTCTAATATGACAGATTAGTCAAATGTCAGTGTTCGCTATGATGGTTGCAGTGTTGTGGACTCAATGAGATGCCATGCACACTCCCAACTTTCTAAATTCTTTTTTTTTTAAATTGTCCAATTTTGTTCTGTTTCATCCGCCCTCATTTTGGCACTGGTTAACAGCAAAACAAAAAATAAAAGCAGAGAGAGAGATACCTCAGACTTCAGACTTCAGATGGTTTATTGTTCAGACATTGTGTCCATACAATCGAGTGAGTTTTATATGAATATAATTCTGGAGCCCTTTCTGTGACGTCGTGACAATCATAATACTTCAGATCTCTCTCTCTCTCTCTCTCTCTCTCTCTCTCTCTCTCTCTCTCTCTCTCTCTCTCTCTCTCTCTCTCTCTCTCAACAAAACAGGAAAGTAACACGTGAGTGCTCAAGCGCTCACACAAAAATAAATGCACGCAAGCAAGTACACCCACACACAATTAAAGAATTTGCGCAAGGGAACGGAAGTTGACGCATGACATAAAACAGGCCAGCAGGCTGTAAACAATACATGACAACAATTCAAACAATGAAACAGTCGCACGTGAAATGACGGTGATCCAACATGCTACTGCGGAATTTGAAGGCATAGAAAATAAACTTGGCCAAATTCACTGTTGATGTTGGATTAGTGGTGTTGAGAATGGATACTTTTTGCGTTCTGTAAGACAACAAATTGAAAGCTGACAGATATTTGTTTCGTATGTCATCATAAATCGGACAGAAAAACAAAAAACAAGATGCGAAGCATATAAACGTACTCCCAGTTTTCCAAACCGCTTATGAATCAGCCAAGTGCTTTATGAGATAAGAAATAAAGGCGAAATAACGGTTTTAACGGTTATTTAACCGATGTACACTTTTGAAACTGGTATTTTAGTCCTCATTGGGCTAAAGCCTGTGTACATACCAAATTTCATCCAAATCGGACAATATGTCAAGAATAACGGTTTTTAACGGTCAGATTTTGAAACACTGCATGGAAGTGCCATTTGTGTGTGATGACCTTTCTATATACAAAATTGCATTAAAATCCACCAATATGTAAAAAATAACGGCAAAATAACAGTTTAACGGTTATATAACCGATATGCACTTTTGAAACCGGTATTTTAGTCCTCACTGGGCTAAAGCCTGTGTAGATATCAAATTTCATCCAAATTTGACAATATGTCAAGAATAACGGTTTTTAACGGTCAAATTTTGGAACACTATATAGAAGTGCCATTTGTGTGTGATAACCTTTCTATATACCAAATTTCATTAAAATCCACCTATATATAAGAAATAACGGCAGAATAACGGTTTTTTTAACGATTGTTTAATCCATTTTCAGCATTACATCACTTACATATGGACAGAGGATCCGATTTGTCACAAGATCATCCATACCGCTTATAAATTGGCCAAGTACTTTCTGAGATATTCCATAAAGACGAAAAACCGTTACAAGCCGTTACAACCGTTAGTAACGGCTATAACGGGGCAAACTAAAACATCAGGCATCATCCGTGACCCATAATGAACATACCTGCTAATTTTCATAAAGGTCGGCCAAGTACTTTCTGAGATATTCCATAAAGAAGAAAAACCGTTACAGGCCGTTACAGCCGTTAGTAACGGTTATAACGGTAAACTAAAACATTGGGAATTATTTGTGACCCATAATGAACATACCTACAAATTTTCAAAAAGATCGTCCAAGTACTTTCTGAGATATTCCATAAAGAAGAAAAAGCGTTACAGGCCGTTACAGCCGTTAGTAACGGCTGTAACGGTAAACTAAAACGTCGGGCATCATCCTTGATCCATAATGAACACACCTACAAATTTTCAGAAAGATCGGCCCAGTAGTTTTGTCTGGAGCGAGTGGAACACATTTTTGACCACGGACACACACACACACAGACACACACACAGACAGACAGACAGACACACACACACACACACACACACACACACACACACCACACACACACACACACACACACACACACACACACACACACACACACACACACAGCATTTCTTCGTTCCCATTCTAAAGTACTCCCTGTTCTTTAAGAACTTGGAGTACAAAAAGGAGTTCATCTTCTTGAGAGGCTAGACAAAAAGGACATTGTAACATGGCGATATTTTCTGATTTGTATCTATATCTGTTACAGTTCAGATCTGTTATTCCCAAGCGAAACTTAGCAAACATGTTTCTAACGTAATGTGAAATGATAACATCGAAATATTGTTCACGCTCTAATAAGCTTTTTAAAACTACAGTAAAGTTCGTATCGGTTGCTGTCAGAGAGTTTTGACGACCAGTTTTGTTTAGCACAGTCAGCCAATCGCTGCTTAGATTCCTTCAGGAAACTTTCTCTCTTTCCGACACCCTGTGAACACCTTACATGTCCAAAACCATTTACACACAATATTCTTCTGACTTTAGTGGCCCACGTTTCCTTTCCTCTTTCGTCCATTTCTTTGAGCATTTAGTAAGCCATGTTAGAAAAATCTGTTTTCAAGTAATGCAACACAATATAAGCCAATAAGAAATACACCCTACTGAAGTTTGAACAAAGAGAGGAAATCGACCAAGTTCAAGATACACCATTAGAGATTTGGTGTACGGAAACCTACATTCAGCAACCCTTTACATGCAAATCAATGTACTTTTTTCTATCTCTTCTATCTTATCAGTACCCCAAATTTCCGACGCATACAACAGTATTGGTACAATCTGGGCATCAAAGAGGTGAAACAATATTTTTGGGTCAGTACAATTGATTCTCCACCTAGTTCTAAATATGTCTACAACACATTTCTTTGCTTTTGTAATCATGTCTTCGACAGACAATTTGTGGCTCAGGCGAGTTGTAAAGTTGAGGCCAAGGTATTTGTAAACGTTTACTACTTCAACGTCTTGTGTTTCATAATTCATTTTTCTTATCGCTCAAAGGCATGCTTTTCTCTGGGCGGAAGTTAACATCAGAGAGAGAGAGAGAGAGAGAGAGAGAGAGAGAAAGAGAGAGAGAGACAGAGAGGGAGTGAGAGAAAGAGAGACGGAGAGAATGAGACGGGAGAGGAGGGAGAGGGAGAGGGAGGCGGACGGGACAGAGAGAGAGAGAGAGAGAAGAGAGAGAGAGAGAG
>CM031596.1:92997536-93002536 GCA_018398815.1 Conus ventricosus
ATAGAGAAAGAAAAAGAGAAAAAGATGAAAAAATACAGACACAAACACTAGAAAATTTAACGTTTTATATTATGAAACATGGAACGTTGATCAAGCAAATCAAGTGGAATGATGAACGACTCGGAAGAAATAGACAGCGATCGAAAAAAAAAACTCCAGCGTAGAACACAAACACCTTTGAACTTGATTTCATGTTTTTAAACGCTGATCTTGTCTGGCAAAAAAAAAAGAACAACTTTAAAAACAAAGCAGACAACGATAATCGACCCTAAAAAGAATTCGCTAAAAAAAAAAAAAAAAAAAAAGTCATAATAAGTGATTGACGGATTCTCTCTTGTTCCTGTTCCAACACATCCGAAAGGTCAGGGCATTATGTCAGGCACGTACGACACTGACATTGAACATCAATTGTTGCTGTCTGGAATCATCTGATGCGAGAAAATGATATATGATTATCAGGTCGGTGTTAGAATTTGTCGGGAATTAACGGAAATGCAGGAAGAAGAAGAAGAAGAAGAAGAAGAAGAAGAAGAAGAAGAAAGAAGAAGAAGAAGAAGAAGAGAAAAAGAAGGGGAGAAGAGAGAGAGAGAGAGAGAGAGAGAGAGAGAGAGAGAGAGAGAGAGAGAGAGAGAGAGAGAGAAGACAGAGACAGAGACAGAGAAACAGAGAGACAGAAAGACAGAGAGGCTGAGAGTATCCAGCTTTTAATAAATTCGCAAAATGCTAGACAACAAATAACGCAGTCTGAATGAAATGATAAACTACACAGAAAGCACAGGCAGCACAGCTTTTTTAAAGTGCATATAAGAAGCTGGACACTTACAAGGTTTCAATGTCTTTACTCTCCCTTAAATGTTATTTCAAATATCAAGCAATTATGTAAGGCAGTTAGTACTCAGGCACTGACTATTATCTGCCGGTTGTCGCTGCGATACAATTCCACGGCGACAGTATTATATACGACACCGGCGTCTAGACTCTTCAGATGGGAGATGATGACATAGTATAGAAATACCAGTGTCAGTCATGAAGTTAAGAAGGCGCCATCACATGCACTTTATAAATTGAACTTTTCTTCACATCATTAACTTATTGTGTCAATTATTCCCATTTTTGTTCTGTCTTGAGTTCTTGTGCTGAATGGCTCTGGATCAGTTCAACAGGAAACAAAAACCTCAAAAAGGAGAGAGAGAGAGAGAGAGAGAGAGAGAGAGAGAGAGAGAGAGAGAGAGAAGAGAGAGAGAGAGAGAGAGAGAAACAGAGAGACAGGGACAGACAGAGAGAGAGAGAGAGAGACGCTTTGACGCTTTGATGATTTATTGCCTTCAGCTACAGGGGCCATTAAGGCAAGGGGGGTACACATACGACTGGACACATTGCATCATGAAAGTATAAGGAAAATACACATTGTATCATTAAAGTAAAAATAAACTAAATGATTAAATAAACAAAACCATCAGAACGTAAAGGATTTAAGGATCGCTCACATTGTCAGGATGATACAGATATTTATATCAAACTACTCACACGTAAACGATCAAATCTGATTAAAACACTTCCGTACAGACCGTCCTTTCCTACGCTACCGTTCCCGTCCCTTTAGTTCCAAAACCCAGTTCCCAATCCCTTCTCTCACCTTGCACGAACAAACATAAACAGTAAACGCAAGCTCACATGAGAGAAAGAGAGAGAGAGAGAGAGAGAGAGAGAGAGAGAGAGAGAGAGAGAGAGAGAGAGAGAGAGAGAGAGAGCAACACACACACACACACACACACACACACACACACACACACACACACACACACACACACACACTCACACGCACTCACACGCACGCACACACGCACGCACGCACGCACACACACACATACACGCACGCACGCACGAACGCAGGCTCACATAAACACACACTGAGAGAGAGAGAGAGAGAGAGAGAGAGAGAGAGAGAGAGAGAGAGAGAGAGAGAGAGAGAGAGAGAGAGAGAGAGAGAGAGAGAGCAACTGACTTTTACGGAAATAACAAATGCTACCAAAGTGGTCGAGCAGTTGGAACGCAATGATAATCGACTCAAAATGCACAGCAGTAGACTAAAACAAACAAAACCTGCAGAAACAAACCGGAGACATGCAACGCTAATTTCGACATCTTTCCTCTTCTTTTACTGCGGTATTTCAAAGGGCAATTAGTACACAGGCATCGACCGCCAACTGCCGGCGTCTAGAATATCAAGATGAGGGGGATGATGACATAATTAAGACAATGCCAATGCTGATGGTGATAGTTATGGCGTCAAGAAGACGCAGTCACATGCATTTTTCAAATTGAACGTTTCTTCACATCGTTTATTTCTTGTATTAATTAGTCTCACTTTTTTTTTTCTGTTTGAGCTCTAGTGCCGAATGTTTATGGGCCAGTTGAATAGAAAAAATACACAAGAAGAGAGAGAGAGAGAGGAGAGAGAGAGAGAGAGAGAGAGAGAGAGAGAGAGAGAGAGAGAGAGAGAGAGGAGAGAGAGAGGGAGAGCGAGAGGGGTGAGGGAGAGAGAGAGAGAGAGAGAGAGAGGAGAGAGAGAGAGAGAGAGAGAGAGAGAGAGAGAGAGAGAGGAGACAGACAGACAGACAGACAGATAGCCATACAGACATACAGACGCACAGACAGACAGTCGGATAGACAAGCCGACAGACAGACAGACAGACAGTAAGTGAAAGGTAAGCTGTTATGAGACTGTGAAATGGTTAGAAGCTAATGAGAGAAACTGAATGAAGTTATGAACAATTCAGAAGGAACCGACAACAATCTCTATCTTGAGATCCAAATGCTGAGTTTTCAGCAACTTATCCCATAATCTCCAGGCCCTCAAAATCATTCATTGACAGTTGTAATTTTTCGTACCTTTCACAGTCTTATGCATTTGTCTTGAATGTCTCCATGAATTTAAGCACAGAAAAGGGCAAGACCTCGAGAAAGAAAGAGATGAAAAACAGACAGCAAAGACACAGTAATAGACAGATTAACCTTTTGTATGAAAAACATTTGGACGCTGACCTAGCAAACCAAGTGGTACAATGAACGAGTCAGAAAAAATAGACAGCAACTGAAAAAAGTCCAGAGTAAAACAGGAACACCTTCAAGCTTAATTTCGTGTTATAAAAGGCTGATATCATTTCGTCAAGGCCATCATCAATAATAACAGCCAAGAACGATAACCAGTACTCCAAAGCCCCGCTGAGACTGTTCTAGCAAGTGAATCGCAGATCCTTACAGCTGCTGGTGTTTTACTCCTATTCCAGAACATCGGAAAATGAAGGACGCAGTGTAAGACAAGTACTACTCAGATATCGACCATCAATTGTTGCCGTCTAAAATCTGATAGGAGAAGCTGACATATGATTCTCAATCAAGTCTATGATGATAGGGATGGTTCCAGCGTTTTTCTGTATGGTGTGTCGTCAGTCTCGTGGACTTTATCAGGAGTTAAATGGGAAAGCAGAGAGAGAGAGAGAGAGAGAGAGAGAGAGAGAGAGAGAGAGAGAGAGAGAGAGAGAGAGAGAGAGAGAGAGACGGATGATTTATTCATTATAGGCCACGGCCTCTTATCAAGGTGTGAGAGACAGACAGACAATAAGCAGACAGACAGATAGACGGACAGGCAGAGAGACAGACAGACAACGAAATGTGAACTTTTATGAGACTGTAAAATGTTTAAAAGCTAATGGAGCAAATGGAGTGCAGTGATGAACAATTCAGAAGGAACAGACACGAACGGACGCTTATGTAAAAAATGTGCAGGGGAAACAGAGCACTTGCGATCCTAATTCTGAGTTTTCTGCAGCTAATCTCATTGTCTCTTGGCTCTCAAAAATCAGAATCTAATATTCGATCCTGGAAACCTGATAAATATTGTCACAGCCTATCAATGTTGAATAATCACACCCATTATCCAGCGTTAGGATTCCTTAAGAGTCCTGTTTCCTATGTTATATTATTTATAAATATCCATGTACTACACAGCTATCGACCACAGTATATCATCATCTGAAAACATGCGACGAGAAAAAGATAATATGCCAGGACTATGAAGGAGTTAAAGTCATTATGCACACTGTATGTAATGTATTCATCCACTGTTGTTTTTAGTTCGAACTTTTCACTGTCTTGTGCATTAGTCTTGAATGTCCGGGAAAAAAAAATAGTACAAGAAAAGACAAAAGATACAGAAACAAAGAGATGAAAAAGGCGAACACACGCACATCAAGAGGGTAACTCTTTAGAGAAAGAAACATTTGGACGCTGATGTAGCAAACCAAATGGAACGATAAACAACTCAGAACAAACAGACAAGAACTCAAACCAAAAAAAATAAAGAAGAAAAAACTCCAGTGTGAGATAGAAACACTTTCGAAGTTAAGTTCGTGATGTTAAAGGTTGATGTCGTCCTGCCAAGGCCAGAACAGAAGTGTGATGGGACTACTGCCTTGCGCCAGACGGATACTCGTCAGGCAGAAACAGAAAGGAAGAAATGTGGAAGAGTGGTTAAGACGTTCGCCTGCCAATCCAACGTGTGAGAAGTGCGTGAGTTCGAGCCCTGCCTTTCTCGCCCTTTCTTTCCCAGTTTGAATGACAAATCGAACTGAACGTCAAGTCCATCGGATGGGGACTATAAGCGAGTCGGACCCGTGTGCTTTCCTGGGCCCCTGCACACGTTAAAGAACCCACGGCAGTTGAAAATCGAAAAGAGCAGGGGGGTTCCCCGTTGTCCTGGCAAAATTGATGTAGATTGAAGATAGCCACCTGGCATTTCTTACCAAGCCACAAAAATTGTCACTTACTGTTATCGTGTGCCATCGTGTACCGGTGGAAATAGAGGACACGTATAAACATCGCATGCATCCTATGTGAGAAACTGGAGGAATAGATGAGATAAATGAAAATGAGTGACTGATATTTGAAAGGCACAGGAAACGACTGAATGAGCGCCAGTAGGCTGCTCTTCGGCCGGC
>CM031596.1:93015036-93020036 GCA_018398815.1 Conus ventricosus
CCTTCTCCTCTTCCACCTCCTCTTCCACGTCCTTCTTTTCCTCCTCCCTCCTCCGCGTCCTCTCCTTCTCTTTATCTTCCCTCCTCCTTCTTCCCTTCCTCTCCTCCTCCTCTTTCTCCCCTTCCAGGTTCTATTCTTCTTCCTCCTCCTTCTCCTCTTCCACTTCCTCCTCCACGTCCTTATTTTCCTCCTCCTCTTCCTCTTTTTTTTTTTCCTTTTCTTGTCTATTAGCTTCGTCGTGCCCCTCCTCTCTCTTCACCATACTTTTTTTGTCATTGTCATTCTTGTTCTAGTGATCATTTTCTGCACTCGCTTGCATTCAAACCCTACCCTCGTCTGTAAATGTCTGCATGAAAGTCACTGACCATCGATATAAATGATATCAACAGCAACAAAACAAAAAAACAACAAAGCGACGAATATAGGACACACAAGAAAAAGAAAACAAACAACAGAAATATTAGCTGAAAAAGAATATCGAAAGTAGAACGCCGAGGAAACTAGGTCAACCGATTTTCTGTCGCAAGCCTGTTTGCTCTTTGGTTCAACAGTATCAGTAGACGTTAGTTTTATGACGTCACTATTCGATTAAAGACGTCAATTCTGGAGTGACAGTCTCACTCTGTTACGTCACAGTCCATAGATCATAATGCTGGAAATAAAAGAAGAAGGAAACAAAGGTATTCCTGGAAATGGATCACCCACTTTTTAATGCTCTTTAAACTCAGTATTCTAGTTGAGAAAGGTTTCCTCGAAATTCTTTATCTGATATAGCATACTCGATTTCCTCCTCTCTCGGTTTTGCTTGATTTTTTTTTTCGTTAAGACAAATGCCAAAATTCTAGTGAACTTTCATTCTCTCTGCCATAATTTTGCTCTATTCTCTTGCTTTCTTTTGTCCCACTTTCACCTTTTTCCACCTTCATGCAGTTGATGTACCTAACATCACCACTACCAGCCCACCCACCTACCCATCTCTCTCTCTCCTCTCTCTCTCTCTCTCTCTCTGAGAACGAGGGACACAGAAAATATTAGACTGCTCACCCACCATGGTTATTATTATCATTGTTATTATTGTTATCATTATTGTTGTTGTTGTTATCAACATATGTGTAACATATGTGTATAAACTGCATATCTCTTCATGAACTGTTGAACATTTTGACTTTGAATTTGGTGGAGGAAGGAGGTAAACCTGTACCTGCTCACCCTAATGGCTCTGTTTTATGGACTTTTATTCAAGGGGGAGAAGGTAATTGGGGGAGGGGGGGGGATGAAAAAACCCCTCTGATGTCGGTCACGAGTTTTCAGTTGATCTGTGACCTGTGACTTGTCATATTACATGTGTGAATTTGCATACTGATTGGAAAACTACAATGAAACGTTTCCCTGCTGAGCTAACGGTCGTGAGTTTGATTTACTCGTGAGGGAGGCTTTTTTTCCCCTCAACCTTGAAAACCTTCCATGTCCACCCCGGAGTACATGGATATCTGATTCTGCTCAGGAAAGGCGGAGGGATGAGAGGAGAGGAATGGGCACCGACGTCCATGATGCCATGCCCTGAACACAGTGAACCTCCAGCAGTTTGCTGCCCCTACAACGAAAGGTTTACGGGACTTGAATCTTTAACCTGACTTTTCCAACGCAGTGACCTTCTAGCGGCTCTCTGCCCATACGGTTGAAAGTTATGGACTTGAACCTTTAACCTAACTTCTCCAATGCAGTGACCCTCTAGCGCTTCACTGCCCATACGCCCAAAAGTTTATGGGACTTGAACCTTTAATCTGACATCTCCATGGCAGACGCAGCAGTGTAGATATGTAAATGAGACCCTGTGGAATGGCTTCACAACAGCAGACTGAAGCTGTGCAGTTTGACACACTCTCATCCTTGTTAAACCCAGTAGCCGTGAGTCTTTTTGTCGTCAGTTGACGAAAGACAAGACCTGAAGATTTCCTGTGAGCGCAAGTTAAAAAAAAGCAAGTCAAGCAGTGATGAGCGGCAGATGTCATTTCTCTGAGAATAAGCTTAAAGACACAGTACTATCGTTTGATATGGTGAACTGTACGAAAACATAACCGTCATTTTTTTCAAACAGACTGGCTCTGTTCGCTCCATGCCAAAGTGAAGAAGTAGTTGGTTGAACCATTGATTTTTAAAAAATATTAGTTCTTTAATCAACAGACACAAAAAATGTATTTACCATTTCGTTTCAAAGTGAGGTGACTGCAGGCGGAAATCGAAACAAATTTCAACAAAATACTATGCCGTCAATTTCAACAAAATACTATGCCGTCAATTTCAACAAAATACTATGCCGTCAATTTCAACAAAATACTATGCCGTCAATTTCCACAAAATACTATGCCGTCAATTTCCACAAAATACTATGCCGTCAATTTCAACAAAATACTATGCCGTCAATTTCAACAAAATACTATGCCGTCAATTTCAACAAAATACTATGCCGTCAATTTCAACAAAATACTATGCCGTCAATTTCAACAAAATACTATGCCGTCAATTTCAACAAAATACTATGCCGTCAATTTCAACAAAATACTATGCCATCAATTTCAACAAAATACTATGCCGTCAATTTCAACAAAATACTATGCCGTCAATTTCAACAAAATACTATGCCGTCAATTTCAACAAAATACTATGCCGTCAATTTCAACAAAATACTATGCCGTCAATTTCAACAAAATACTATGCCGTCAATTTCCACAAAATACTATGCCGTCAATTTCCACAAAATACTATGCCGTCAATTTCCACAAAATACTATGCCGTCAATTTCAACAAAATACTATGCCATCAATTTCAACAAAATACTATGCCGTCAATTTCAACAAAATACTATGCCGTCAATTTCAACAAAATACTATGCCGTCAATTTCAACAAAATACTATGCCATCAATTTCAACAAAATACTATGCCGTCAATTTCAACAAAATACTATGCCGTCAATTTCAACAAAATACTATGCCGTCAATTTCAACAAAATACTATGCCGTCAATTTCAACAAAATACTATGCCGTCAATTTCAACAAAATACTATGCCGTCAATTTCAACAAAATACTATGCCGTCAATTTCAACAAAATACTATGCCGTCAATTTCAACAAAATACTATGCCGTCAATTTCAACAAAATACTATGCCGTCAATTTCAACAAAATACTATGCCATCAATTTCAACAAAATACTATGCCGTCAATTTCAACAAAATACTATGCCGTCAGTTTCAACAAAATACTATGCCGTCAATTTCAACAAAATACTATGCCGTCAATTTCAACAAAATACTATGCCGTCAATTTCCACAAAATACTATGCCATCAATTTCAACAAAATACTATGCCATCAATTTCAACAAAATACTATGCCGTCAATTTCAACAAAATACTATGCCGTCAATTTCAACAAAATACTATGCCATCAATTTCAACAAAATACTATGCCGTCAATTTCAACAAAATACTATGCCGTCAATTTCAACAAAATACTATGCCGTCAATTTCAACAAAATACTATGCCGTCAATTTCAACAAAATACTATGCCGTCAATTTCAACAAAATACTATGCCGTCAATTTCAACAAAATACTATGCCGTCAATTTCAACAAAATACTATGCCGTCAATTTCAACAAAATACTATGCCGTCAATTTCAACAAAATACTATGCCGTCAATTTCAACAAAATACTATGCCGTCAATTTCAACAAAATACTATGCCGTCAATTTCAACAAAATACTATGCCGTCAATTTCAACAAAATACTATGCCGTCAGTTTCAACAAAATACTATGCCGTCAATTTCAACAAATACTATGCCGTCAATTTCCACAAAATACTATGCCGTCAATTTCAACAAAATACTATGCCGTCAATTTCAACAAAATACTATGCCGTCAATTTCAACAAAATACTATGCCGTCAATTTCAAAAAATACTATGCCATCAATTTCAACAAAATACTATGCCGTCAATTTCAACAAAATACTATGCCGTCAATTTCAACAAAATACTATGCCGTCAATTTCAACAAAATACTATGCCGTCAATTTCAACAAAATACTATGCCGTCAATTTCAACAAAATACTATGCCGTCAATTTCAACAAAATACTATGCCGTCAATTTCAACAAAATACTATGCCGTCAATTTCAACAAAATACTATGCCGTCAATTTCAACAAAATACTATGCCGTCAATTTCAACAAAATACTATGCCGTCAATTTCAACAAAATACTATGCCGTCAGTTTCAACAAAATACTATGCCGTCAATTTCAACAAAATACTATGCCGTCAATTTCCACAAAATACTATGCCGTCAATTTCCACAAAATACTATGCCGTCAATTTCAACAAAATACTATGCCGTCAATTTCAACAAAATACTATGCCGTCAATTTCAACAAAATACTATGCCGTCAATTTCAACAAAATACTATGCCGTCAATTTCAACAAAATACTATGCCGTCAATTTCAACAAAATACTATGCCGTCAATTTCAACAAAATACTATGCCGTCAATTTCAACAAAATACTATGCCGTCAATTTCAACAAAATACTATGCCGTCAATTTCAACAAAATACTATGCCGTCAATTTCAACAAAATACTATGCCGTCAATTTCAACAAAATACTATGCCGTCAATTTCAACAAAATACTATGCCGTCAATTTCAACAAAATACTATGCCGTCAATTTCAACAAAATACTATGCCGTCAATTTCAACAAAATACTATGCCGTCAATTTCAACAAAATACTATGCCGTCGAACGACAGAACCCATCTTTATAAGACCAGTGTTTGTCTTGTAATTTGTTTGTTTCTTTCGTTCAGTAGCATATCATTTTTCTTCTTTCAAGTGTATCCACCACTTCATTTTTCATTACTACACTTTCCCAATGTAATGCAAGAATACAGACAATCGGACAATCAACATAATGGTCCAAGCATGCAGCTTTAAAATGACCCATGT
>CM031596.1:93025036-93027536 GCA_018398815.1 Conus ventricosus
CAGAATCGTTAAGGGACTGACAATTTAGAACATGAAACGACTTGGGATCGTAGAATGTCGGCCTGTAACTGTCGTATTGAACGGGGCACAAGAGGAGTGCCACTAAAGGTTAACACCATCAGAGAGCCGCTTTTCCTGTCCGCTGAACCAACAATGACAAGACATAGAGACAAGTATTGACCAGTCTCAACAAGGTGTACTGTATTCGCCGAATAGCGTAGCGACAAACGAACAGACACGGACGCACGGTCGCGAGCGTGTGTGCGCGCGCGCGTGCACACACACACACACACACACACACACACACACACACACACACACACACACACACACACACACACACACACACACACACACACACACTCACTCACTCACTCACTCACTCACTCACTTACTTACTGACAAATAAAAACACGCACGTGAACGCAATTTGATTAGATAGATAGATAGATAGATAGATAGATAGATAGATAGATAGATAGATAGATAGACAGATAGATAGACAGATAGATAGATAGATAGATAGATAGATAGTAGATAGATAGATAGATAGATAGATAGATAGATAGATAGATAGATAGATATACCTAGCTGAATGAGAGAGATATTCTAAGAGATGGATGGGAGAGTGGAGGGAAGAGAGGAAAAGAAGGGAGGGGATAAGGAGAGAGAGAGAGAGAGAGAGAGAGAGAGAGAGAGAGAGAGAGAGAGAGAGAGAGAGAGAGAGAGAGAGAGAGAGAGGCTGACGATGTCACTGACACTGGCACTGACAATAACATCTTTTATTGACATTGGCTAGCAGCTTTTATACCAAGGTTGGGTTTTTTTTTTCCTTTTTTTTTGCATAGAAGAAAAAAAAAGTACAACCGCGAACTAGATGTGTACACAACTGAAGAAAATTAAGAAATCATTTTCATTCCCGTCACTCATTTGTGCTTCTTGTCTTCGTCCTAGCACATAATCATTCTCACACAACAAACATTCCTGCGCATACGTACTCTTATCTGTCCCACGCATGCATTTATACCCTCGTCTTATCTTTTCCCCACTCACACACATTAAACTATACAAATAATTTATCTGGCTAAATGTTATCAAAACCATTAACTGAACCATATAGCACCTGGGTCAAATAAGTATTCTAAACAATCTAAACGTAACTAATATCCCGTCAATGTTTTGAATATTATTCGTTCCTAATTTTCTTCCGTATGTCTAGAGCTTCTGTTACATATTTTGCCTGCATCCGTAATATTGTTTCTCTATTTGTTTGCAAAAGTTGCCGAGGTTTCAAATCCTGACTCTGTTAGGATCAAACAGTCTTGATTTGTTTCTAATATTCCCACACTCTTGACAAGTGAACAAAAAAATGTAACTCCGGAATAGCTCAGTTGGTAGAGCGCCGGACTCATAATCTTGGTGATCCTGGGGTTGCGGGTTCGAACCTCCGCCGGGGCGTTTCGGTACAGGGGGATTTTTTTCCCTCGGAGTTAACATTGGTTCTGACTCCATTTCCCATACAGTCCTTCGAATGAGACTATAAACCGAGGTTTCGTGTGTGAACGCACGCATAACATCTTGCACACACGTAAAATCCCATCACCAACTTTCGGAAGAGTAGGCCAGTTTGGCCGTTGGTATGGATGACACGTTACACATAGCATGCACCCTGCGTGAGAAATGGAAAGAATGAAGGGAGTAAGGAAAATGAGTGATCGATATTGAATGATACTGACTGGATGACACGGGAAACGAGTGAATGAAGCGCCGGCTGGCAGCTCTTCAGTCGGCACTACCCAGGTAGGCAGCCCGTTGTGTAAACGAGTGTTGATTGTAAAGCGCTTAGAGCTTGGTCTCTAGCCGAGAATAGGCGCTATATAAGTATTCATTATTATCATTATTATTATTAACTCATCTTCTCTAATTGGCACATCATTACACAATGGACATATACTATCAATAGCAACATCATTTAGATACTATCTTTTGTTCGCATTTAATACGTACCAGTGTTCTATTTCTGAATCTGGCAAGGATGCCTCTTTGCTATCAATAAATATGAAATATATATAGTTTTGAAGGATATGAGCGATGCATATTTATCATGTTCTTCTAGTTAGTATGCCAGTTTTGTTTATACGAGGAAATTGATCCATCTTTATATCCAGACTTGAAGACAGTTTCGTTTCCGGATCGTGGCCTTACCACACTATTCCAACCCATTCTCCAGTAACATGTTCTTTATCATGGAGGCCTAGTTGATATTTTCTAACTCACGCTGCTGCAGCATCATGTCGTAAGCTTGTCTGCTCAGCTTAGCTACTGGTAATCGTGTTACTTTATACCAGTATCTAACATACTTTGCAATACATCTGATGTACCTTACTTTTTCACCGTAAGCTATTTCATCAGACGAGTGAGTCGGAATGTTCATAACCTTTTGATTGCATATGTGTGTACTTTTTCTATTTTTAGATTTTCTTCCAGTCCCATTATCTCT
>CM031596.1:93032536-93037536 GCA_018398815.1 Conus ventricosus
ACACTGGAAGATATATGCCAGTGCATGCAGGAGTCTCATCTAGTATTTCATGGATATGCCATTGTCCTTCCATATAGATTTTCGCTTCCAATCCCTACAGTACCTAAGGTCTGACCAAAGCGTAGGGCTAATGCGCATGTTAGACATCTGACACTGGCAGGTGTAAAAGGAAATGAGAAAGCAGATACACTGGCAGACAAAGCAATGATGAGAACTGGATTACAGCTTGACCGATCTGATGCGGTAAGAAACCTAAAGAATCACTTCAACAAGCAAGGTCGAAGCCATTATACTACTGACCATCTTGCAGAACTCGCCATCAAGACAGGAAGTGGAGCACATCTGGACTAAACGGAAGATCGAGAAACATCAACCAAACAAATAATGGACTGATTTCAAGACCAACACAGCAAATTGTTTTTAGAGAATGGGGTAGACTCATACCGTGATTTCCCAATGGCAGCTGTGTTTGTTTCTGTTCTTCAATGCGTTTGTTTTACTTCATTCAGGATCGAAGAGACTGCGTCAGTCTTGAATACATGTTAATATGTGCAAGTTCATTTTTCCAGTTGTTGCTGTGTTTATGTGTCAGGTACAGGGTTTACGGGGAATTTTGGAACATACTTTATCAGATATGTCTTCTTGTTTGTTCTATGTGCCCTGCTTTGCCATTTCTGCGAAGCGTTTTGGTGTAGCAAACAGCATTCGTATGGAGTTATGTGTATATTTTACTTTTCTAGCATTCGCTGGTTGCTTTGGGGTGCTGTTTGGTTCCGTTTTGAAATCTGTGGTGGTGAGAATACAACAGAATTGCAGCTTGTGGTATATCTCCCAAGGGAGCGCAGACAGAATTATCCGCGCTACCCTGACTGGTCCTATCCAGTGGATGAAAGGCCTCGGAGGCCTCGGAGCAGGCAACGTAAATGACTCTATCTTCAAGTTGGGTTACAATGGTCTCCATAGGTTGCAAGTGAATGATTTTGTATTCACTATATATTTCCCTCCCGTTTCATTCTAATTTTATTTCTTCCCCCATACCCCCCCCCCCCCCCTTTCTTTCCTTTTTCCTTTGAATCGTTGCCAAGTTTATAATGTCATGGTGAGCGAATTGTTAGCCTGCACCTGTTTTCCCCTACTAAATTGTTTAATATATTGTTTTGTCAATCAGTGGGAGACTGCCACTCTTACAAGATCAAAGTAAAGGCTGTTCTTCACATTTCTTAGCTGTCAACACACGTGACTAACAATGCTTGAGGTATTTAACAGTAGAGCTAACCACCCTGAGTGTTGACGCATTTTGTTTACCTCCCTTGTTTCTTTAAATGGATCTTCAAGCATAGATTCAAATTTGATTATTACTCATCTTTTTATTGTTTACATAATGATTTTAGTTGTTCAGCAAGTTATTTCCTTCCCACAGTTTCTTTTTGTTTTATTTTTCTAGCCTTCGCTGGCTGCTTTGGGTGCTGTTGGATTCCGTTATTAAACTTTGGTGTTGGGGATACCACAGAATTACAGACTGTGGTGTAACTGCATTGCCAAGGGAGTACAGACGCCACCCGCGTTGCCTTCCTGTGGAGTCCAATCAAGTGGACGAAAGCCGTCGGTGCTCGTGATGTAAATGGTTTTGTTTTTAAGATGGATTAGGATGGTTCCAATAAGCTGCCAGTGAAGTATTTTATACTTACAATTGTATGTCCCTGATTTTTCATTCTCACTTTCCTTCTTCCCCCCTCCCCTACTTTTTTTGTTCAACCTTTGAATCGTTCCCAAGTCACTAATGTAATGATTGAGGATTGTTAGCCTGCACTTGTTTTTCTCCACTACTAATTTGTTACAGAGAGAGAGCGTGTTTATGTTTGTTTGTGTGTGAGTGACTATACATTTTTCTTATCCGCTGCCAGTACTGACATGACTGACGAGTTACAATACAATAGGCTTTCCACATTGTGACATTCAATTCGTTCACTTTCGATTATTAAGCTGAGGTCAAAGAATTTATTTTATATTAATAACTTCATTTGTTTTACGACTTAATTCTCGAATACCAGACCCACCTCCCCTCCTCTGATTACCTGCTCCGCTCTTCGCTGATTACCTTGGAAAACCATGATGTTTTGTTCTTCTCCCTGTGGTACCACTCTAAGTGGGGGAGGGACTGAACACATCTGGATCTGGTTCAGCTGGTAAGACTCACACAGGAGATACAAGTCGACTCCAGACAGGCCAAACAACTGGTTTTGTTCACAAGACAGGCGGAACGAAGTCGACTCCTAGACAGGCGAATCATAGGGTTTCTGTTGACTGGTCGGGCAAAAATAGTTGTGTTTGTTTTGTTCGATGGTCTCAATACCCTACTGTTGAAAGACTTGATATATAGACTACAGGGCAAAAATAGTTGTTTGTTTTGTTCGATGGTCTCAATACCCTACTGTTGAAAGACTTGATATATAGACTACAGTGTCTTCTTCTCTACCCCACCTCTCTCTCTCTCTCTCTCTCTCTCTCTCTCTCTCTCTCTCTCTCTCTCTCTCTCTCTCTCTCAGGTCATACTAGTTACTGTGAAGTCTTAGCATATCTGTATAGTGTACGTTTTATTGTGTGAGTTACTTCTGATACCTTTAATTCCAACATCAATGTGTTACTAGCTGTTTCATTTGTACAGGTAAAGGGACAAAAGTCTGTCCCCTCTAATGGCTGACAGATTTGAAGTGGTTTATCGTTGAACTGTCGTCTGCTGTTAGATCTGGCATGGCATCAGCAAACAAACAGCTCACAGAGGAGACGAAAAAATACATTGTGTCGTTGATAGACCAAGGGCTTCGGGAGTTTGAGGTGGCAAAAGTGTTGAACTTGAACAGGTCAGCCGTCGAAAAAGTTTACAAGCGCTATTGTGACAGAAAAACAGTGGAAAACAAACCTAGGATTGGTAGGCCCAGAGTGTTCACAAACAGATGCGTGTCTGCACGTCAAAGATCGTAAAACAAGACTGATCAGCCACAGTTTCTGAAATTTCAGCCGAATTCTGTGCATCAACCTCCGTTGAAGTCAACCAAAAGACAATCAAGTGAAATTTGCATGAAATTGGCTGGGCCTAATCAAAGCATCCCCTAGTGAAGAAACTAGTCATCAAGGAAGTGAACAGAAAGAAGCGGCTGCAGTACTGTAGGAGTAAACTTCACTGGACTGTTAACTATCAGTGGAAGGAGTGGTCAGTGCTTTCTTTGTGCAGCGTCCATCTTGGCCCGAAGACTACGTTAAAATTGATGGTATGGGGATGCATTTTGTATGACAGAGTTGGACCACTGGTGTTCGTGGAAGGCATTATGATCAGTCAGAACTACACTGCTGTGCTGGAAACAACTTTCTGCCGTTTGTTGCCGACCACTACTCAAACAAACGTTGGTACCTGCCAGAGACAACGCCTCTGTTCACCACCGCTCGGCTCACACCGAAACCTGGAACCGACAGCACCGAGTTCTCGTGTTTTTTTCTGCCCCCCTCAAAGTCCAGATCTAATCCGATCGAGAACGTGTGGCAAGTCCTCAAGACACGTGAGAAAAAACATTTGCCGCATCAGTACTGTCGCAGATCTCCGCTGTGTACTCATCACTTTCTGGAATCAACTGACTGTTGCCTACCTCCACTCCCTCTACGACTCTCTCCCGAGACGCTGTCAACATGTTTTGAGTCGGAAGGGCCAGATCACCCAGTACTAGCAAGTTCAGTCCAGCCCTAAGGTAAGAATAATAAGTTTTCAGTAACAGGTGCCTGTAGGTAGTCAGCGTAGTCACCGCCGAAGTGCCGAGAGGGGACAGACTTTTGTCCCATGAATGTAGTAACTACGTTTTCTCTGTGTGTATATATTTCATTCCAACATTAATGTGTTACTAACTGTTTCATGTATAGCAGTGATGTTTCCTCTGTGTGTATAGCTTTCATTCCAACATTAATGTGTTTCTAACTGTTTCATGTATAGTAACGATGCTTTCTCTGTGTGTATATATCTTTCATTCCAACGTTAATGTGTTACTAGCTGCTTCATGTACAGTAGCAATGTTTTCTCTGTGTGTACCCGTTCATTTCTCTCTCTCTCTCTCTCTCTCTCTCTCTCTCTCTCTCTCTCTCTCTCTCTCTCCTCTCTCTCTCTCTCTATATATATATATATATATTATATATATATATATATATATATACATATATATATATATATATATATATAATATATATATATATATATATATATTTATTTATTTATTTATTCATAAAGAAAACAGACACGTTCCTCCTTTACACGCTGTCACAGTTCCATTGTTCAGCAATTGCACACACACACACACACACACACACACACACACACACACACACACACTCACATCTTCCCACCCCATCCATTCCACTTTCTAATGGTTAGTCTGTGTTCACAATATATATAAGCACCATCAGCGAAAACGTCCTTTTTCCGTAAAAGAGATTGCGCAGCGACGGTGGGTCGACAAACAAACCAGCCAGGAAATGGACACTTCAGTCCGTTAGCTTGAAGGACACTCAGGACAGCGAACACCTCAGTCTAGGTGGAACGCTGCTTCGTTCACTGGGTCCCAGTGGTAATTGCGATCAGCACTAAATCATACACGTTCCGAAATATTGATACATGTCATGAACCTGAGGTTTCTTTTCACTGAAAGCCATGCATTTGTCTCTATAGAATTTGACCAAAATGCCAAATGAGTTTTGTTTCACTTTTATAGCAAGTGACCAGAAACTTCTAGATCCGATCTGTGATGCAGATGCGAGCTAGAATATAGTGGGTTTTAAAATACGTTTCATTAATGTTTATGTGTACCCTGTGCAAGACAGATGTGTGTGTGTGTGTGTGTGTGTGTGTGTGTGTGTGTGTGTGTGTGTGTGTGTGTGTGTGTGTGGTGTGTGCGTGCACCTATGCGTTCGTAAAAACGAAATCACTTCGTCCGAGATCACAACAAAACAATCTCCAGGGG
>CM031596.1:93042536-93045036 GCA_018398815.1 Conus ventricosus
CTCTCTCTCTCTCTTCTGTATGTTTCTCCCTCTTTCTCTTTTCCCTCTCTCCTCCTCTCTTTCTGTCTCTCTCTCTGTCCCTTTTTTGTTTGTGTTTTTAAGCGTATACATTCATATGATTATGTATGAACTAATATATGTATGTACATGTGAATGTGTTTCTGGTTTGAGCAGTTTATCTGTATGCATGTATTCGGTACTTTACTTCGTGTTGGATATAATAGGGGTGTACTTGAGAGTTGGGCAGAAACAGAAAAACCGAGTGGAAATGACGGAAAAAGACAAAACGAGAAAGCTAGTAAACATCCCCCACCCCTCCCCCCACCCCACCTCATCAAGGACCGATGAATGAACATTGACAAAGTTTCATATTTGGTTGGCTGTCTGGCTGATTGTCTGGTGGTTGGTTGGTTGATTGGTTGGTTGCTCCGTTCGTTCATTTGGTGCTCCGTTCGTTCGCTACACACACGCGCGCGCGCTCACACACACACACACACACACACACACACACACACACACACACACACAACACACACACACACACACACACACACACACATACACACACACACACACACCACACACACGCGCGCGCGCGCGCGCACGCACGCACGCACGCACGCACACACACACACACACTGTCAAAAGGGAGGATGGTTAAAAAGAAAAACGAGAAACGAATTACAAACATCAGTTTACAAACATTCAACAGGAACTCGGACACATACAGAAAATGAAAATAACTAATAAAGAAATGAATAGAGCAGCCAGGAAGTGGGCGTAGTAGAAGGGATGGCGAGGAAGAAGAGACAGCGAGGGACAAGAAGACTGAGAGTGGGGGACTCTTCTTACCTCCGTGGCAGCGCGCAGCCTCTTATTCTCCTGCCTCCATGCCAGAGCCGTGAAGCCCTCGAAAAAGCTGCCATCCGATTCTTGCACACTGCAATTAGCAGGCGAAAAGGCTTTGTGATACACAGTCTTTAGCATCCGCAGCATCGTGAAACTTATACTGTCCTCCTACGTGAAATCTGGAGTGTCAGCCAGTGCACATCAATACGAACAACAACAAAAATCCACCCTGGAACAGTTATGAAAAGAAAGTCTATCACAAAAAAACAGTATTTGAATGTAATTGAATGTGATTAGTCGCACTCGACTGCATTCTTGGGGTAGTGCGAATCTTGAAGCTCTTTCTGTGTTCGGTTTTAGGGATTATTTCTCGTGCACACTTTTAGCTGTTGTATCTACAGCATCTCTCTGTCCGAGAATAAGGTAGTAAATACTTGGTGAATGATATCTTAGCGGCGGCACATCCAATCGAAGTCACTGTTTCTTCTTGTGTTTCACGTTGTGAGGTTAAATGAATGGTACAACTTGATGCTGGACAATACACTCCCATCAAAAAACATGACAAACTGAACCGCACATTTCCTCTCAAACTTCCATGCTTCGCATAAATTCGTTTTTATTTCTATGTTTGTGTTACGTGAATCGAATCGAAAAGAAAGTGCCACAGAATATCATTTTTTTATGTTATCAGAATCGGATAGAACCTGCGTGTCAGAGTAGACCAGTCTGAAACCGTCTGCTATGTGAAAACTGTTGAAATTGAAACCGGTCCTTCACATTCTTCGGAAGTTTCGCTAGACTTCCACGGAACTTCGCTGTAACCAAATACCTTCTATATATGTTGGAATGAAAACAAGACTTGGTCCAAAAATAGGCAGCGTGATCATAAGAATTCTTCCAGGTATACAGACATTTTCCTCGAGCCTTTCTTCGAAAGAACGATTATCCCGGGCTTTTTTTTTAAAGGAAACTTGGCCTAGGCTTTCTTTTAGTAACGGTTATCGCAGGCTTTTTTTTTACATTCATCCCGGGTTTTCCAGACACATAGCCCAGGCTTTTTACGACGCTTATCCCAGCCTTTTTTACATGTGTCTCAGGCTTTTCACAGTTATCTGAGGCTTTTAATGACACGTAATCACAGTTGGTTTGTACAACACTGACATCCGTTTTTTTTAACAATCGGTAATTCGTTTTCTGTCTAAAAAGAACCAGTTATCCCAGGCTTTGTTTATGACTTTGTCTCTGGCTTTTTACATTTATCATAGGTATTTTTTCCAGAGGTGATACGTATCACAGGATTTTTTACGACTCTTACGCTCGACATTTTTACTACATTTATCGCAGGGTTAAAAAAAAAAAAATTCATACAGTGTTTACACTTTTTTTTACAACAATTATCCTGAACTTTTCATTTACACTTATCTCAGACTTTTCTTATGGTATCTATCACAAGGATTGTTAACGATGCCTATCCCGGTTCTTTTTAACGACATTGGCCCTAAGCTTCTTTTTCAACGACACATAACATCCAAGGCTCTTAACCGACATCTATGCAAGACTTTTTTTTTCCTTTTTTTTTTTTTGATCACTTATCCCACTCTTCGTTTACAGCACCTATCAAAGCTTTGTTAACGAATCAAATCAAACTTCC
>CM031596.1:93055036-93060036 GCA_018398815.1 Conus ventricosus
GTCAAATTCCTTACGCAAAATACCCATGTATCCATCGCTTTCGAGTCACATCTCTTTTCCTCTTAAACCCTTTCAGCCGGAGAAATGTTTTGTAATATACTGACCAGCTCTCGCCTTAGAAAAGAAAATGTCGCACTAGTCATTCTGAGGTACGGTTCTCTCGTTCACAGGCACATATAGCATACGGAAACCCCATGGGAGACATGAATGGATCCTTTTTGCAAGCCATCCTAATTGGTATTTCTAAACGACTGGACTGATGAAGATTTTAAGGTGGGGTGGCTGGAAGCTGAAATTGATTTTAAAAGCAAAAATAGAATTACTAAGCCGCAAAACGAAAGAACAAACAAATAGAGGAGGAGGAGGTAGGGGGGGGGGGGGGAGACAGTGTCTTTCGATCCATTGGGTCTTCTTCAGGCAGGACAAAGAACATTCGAAGCAATTGAAACAAAGGACAGACAGGTGACTTTTTTCACCCTTCGTTTGTATGGTTTTGAGGGTTGTTTGTCCTGTCGGGACAAGACCCAATACGTCGAAACACGTGGTGTCTGTGTTTGTCATTTTATTTATTTGTGTTCTCTTATAGACATGAACTTAATCTTTCGTACTCCCACATCGACTTGTATCGACATCTTAAGCGGCCAACTGTGGTTGAATCGTTGTCACTGATTAGGAACGATAATCCTCACCTTCATTTCCTGGCGGCACTCATCCTGATGCAGGTGCAGTCATTTTATTTTTCTTTTGTTCTTTCCTGCTTTGTCTTTTCTTGCTTTACGTAGTGGTGGGGGGGGGGTAGTACCATTTATATATAATATAATATATATATATATATATATATATATATATATATATATATATATATATATATATATATATATATATAATATAAATGGTACTATATGTATATATATATATATATCAGTACTATATTCTACTGGTTTGGAATTCTCTGACTGTTGAACAACAGACAATACGTTTGCTCCTTGGTCAAGGATTTTAAAGCATAACTCACAATCTGTCTGTTCTTTTGTTATTAGCAAATGAGTGACTTGTGTCTAAAGCATGATCTTCACAGTTATCAGCCTCCTGATAATCTCTCCATTAAACGTTGACTGTATTGAAACCATCAAACAATATTTTTTTTAATATTACCATCATCATCAGAGAGCTAAAATTTCTATGTTCTTTTTGTCTTCATCTTCATTATCATCAGCAAACTGACAATCTAGCCTTTTCTTTAAAATATAATTGTCATCACTATCACCAAACTAACCATCAAGCAAACTGAAATTCTATAGTTCTTAAACATTCTCTTTATCTTTGCCAAACTAATGATGATCTCGCTTTCTTTCTTTTTTCAATCAAAATCGCGTTAATTACTTACAAAGTCACATTCGACATCCTTAAGTGTTATCTACGTCGAGAAGAAAGAAGAAAATTACTATGCCGCCAAACAAGAGAATAAACAAGTTACAAAACAAACTCTGATTTTCAACCTTTTCGGTCTTTTTCAGGCAAGACAAATAACATTCGAGTTAATGAAATCGAAAGGCGAAACAACAATCATCTGTCTCTTGAAAATGGGGGCGAAATGAAGGCGAAACGACAATCATCTGTCTCTTGAAAATGGGGCGAAATGAAGGCGAAACGACAATCATCTGTCTCTTGAAAATGGGGCGAAATGAAGGCGAAACGACAATCATCTGTCTCTTGAAAATGGGGCGAAATGAAGGCGAAACGACAATCATCTGTCTCTTGAAAATGGGGCGAAATGAATGTGCAATGGAAACGAGACAGCTGGGAGGGGAAACAATACGGATCAAAATGATGATAATGATGATAACAAAATGAACAAAATACTACCACTGCTCTTGCTTTTGCTGCTGTTGCTGCTACTACTTTTACTACTACAGCTGCTACTGCTGCAGTAGCAGCAGCAGCTGCTGCTGCTAGTAATAATAATAATAAAAATTATTATTTTTTTAATTATTATTATAATAGTACTAATAATAATATAATAGTAATAATAATAATGATGATAATGATAACAATGATAGATATAATGAAAACAATAACGAAGATAGTAGTAGTAGTAGTAGTAGTAGTAAGTAGTAGTAGTAGTAGTAGTAGTAAAATCGCATGATATTACCAATACCGAAAATGATAACATTAGTAAAATCGTATGATATTACCAACACCGAAAATGATAATATTAATCAAAGTAATAATAATAATAATAGTACTAACAGAACAAGAAGAATGAGAGGGTTAGTTAAATAACATCGTTGTAATAGTATTAGCAATAATGATGATGATGATGATGAATGATGACGACGATAATTGATGATGATGATGATGATGATGATGATGATGTATGATGATGATGATGATAGTAGTAGTAGTATAGTAGTAGTAGTATAGTAGTAGTAGTAGCAGTAGTAGTAGTAGCAGCAGCAGCAGCAGCAGTAGCATAGTAGTAGTAGTAGTAGTGATAGTTGTTGTAGAAGTAGTAGTAGTAGCAGTAGTTGTAGTAGCAGTAGTTGTAGTAGCAGTAATAGTAGTAGTAGTAGCAGTAGTAGTTGCTGCTGTTGTTGTTGTTGTTGAAGTGGTGATGGTGGTAGTAGTGGTGATGGTGGTGGCGGTGGTAACAGTGGTAGTAGTAGTAATAGCAGTAGTAATCGGAGGAGAAGGACGAGAAGAAAGAGGAGTAGTAGTAGTAGTAGTAGTAGTTAGTAGTAGTAGTAGTAGTAGTGAAGGTGATGATAAAGATAAGAAGAAGTGATGATGATGATGATGATAATAAGATAAGATAAGATAGAAAGAAAGAAGAGAAGAGAAGAGAAGAAAAGAAGAACGAGAAGGAAGAGGAGGACAAGGTGGAGAAGGGAAGAAAGAAAAGAGAGATAAAGAGGAAAAGTGAAAGTCAGAAAGAAATGTATTTATGGTCATAAATAGATGAACGTAATAAAAAAAAAGATAAAGAAAATGATAATAATGATATAGAAAATGGGAAAGATTGCGGGTTGAAATCTAAGAAATGTACCAAAGTATAGACATCTGGAAAACACAAATGTTGTGAAGTTGATCGTGTAGCGTGAACGATGAAATTATTGATGTTGATGATGGTAATGTTTATATTAGTAATAACAATAGTGGCAATCTTATCATCTTATCATCATCGTCATTACCATCACCATCAGCATCAGCAGCAGCAGCATCGTCATCATCATCATCATCATCATCATTGTCAGTACTATTGCAATTATAATCATGTCATTTAAGTATCATTAAATTCCTCTCCTCCCTCCTCTTCTGCTAGTATCATTACTATCATCACTACAATTTTATTATCATCTTTGGTAATTCTATCATTATGTGATACTACCATCATAATTAGTAGTAGTAGTAGTAGTAGTAGTAGTAGTAGTAGTAGTAGTAGTAGTAGTAGTAGTAGTAGTAGTAGTAGTAGTAGGCTAGTTGTTATTGTTGTTGCTGCTGTTGTTGTTGTTCTTGAAATTGCTGTTTTGTTGTTGTTGTTGTTGTTATAGAAATAGATGTTGTTGTTATTGCTGTTGTTGATGATGGTGTTCTTGTTGTTGAGAGAAGGGAAGAGGAGGAGGAGGAGCATGTTAAGAAAACTTCTTCTATAATCATTACCATTATCATTTTAACCCGCAGTGACACCCATTCAAGCAGCTTCGTTTCCACTCCATATCTATTTCGCGCCCATCTTCACAACATAAGTGACTGTCTTTTCGTCCTTCGTTTTCATTGCCTTGAATGATATTCGTTTTAGCTGAGGAAGACCAAAATGGTCGAAACGCGTAACGTATGTGACCTAGTTTGTTTGTTTTTTTAATTTCGTTCGGCGCCACAGTATTGTTCAAAATCTTGTCTTAATTTCTGCATGAGGTCACCCCCGCATTGAAACATTATCTACTTCATTGTTACCAAACTGACGACATGTCTTTCCGCATAATGCAATTCATCATCGCCAAATTCATGGCCTGTAATGTTATATCATAACTTCATTATGAGATTGAAGTTTGCAACGTGTTGTTTCAACAAAATTCATCACTATTAAAAAAATTATATATTTCTTTTTCATGGCTGGATTCATACTGACATTCTGTTTCTTTAAAATGTTGTCTTCATTGTTCTTTATTATGTATATATTGTTTTGTTATTTTAAGAGAAAAAGGAGATCCTATCTGACAATCTATGCTTAACATCAATCTCATCATTATCATCGAATTGACGGACTATGGTAGTTCAGTAGCGTGTTCCTCATTTGCCATAAGTTGAAGTTCTAAGTGTGTGTGTGTGTGTGTGTGTGTGTGTGTGTGTGTGTGTGTGTGTGTGTGTGTTGTGTGTGTGTGTGTGTGTGTGTGTGTGTGTGTGTGTTGCACGCGCGCGCGGGCGCGCGTGTGTGTATGTGTGTGTGTGGGCGGGGGGGGGGGGGGGGGGGGTGCGCGCGCCCGCGGATATGAATAGAACGGAGCCATGAATCTACACATTATACTGGTTTTATTGTTTAACTCTTTTCCTTCATGCATGGTGGTGTGTGTTGTTCTGCAGACATTTGATGATTTTCCGAACATCAGACACATACCTGTTGTCATTATTTTAATCCATTTCAGACGCATATCTTTTGTTTTTCAATCTCATTTCAAGGACTCTCTTATCATCGCTTGTGGTTGTTTTTTTGTTTGTTTGTTTTTTTGTATAATGTGTTGGGTTGCACCTACGCTTCTATTATTGATTTTCAAGGCTGTTTTGGAAGAAACATGAGCATCCTATGTTATTTTTGTCGAGGTCATTCGATTTAATTTGGTGCACATATACGCTCTCTCTCTCTCCTCTCTCTCTCTTCTTCTCTCTCTCTCTCTCTCTCTCTCTCTCTCTCTCTCTCTCTCTCTCTCTCTCTCCTCTCTCTCTCTCTCTTCTCTGTTCTTTGTATTGATACCCTTTTCCACTTCTTTTTTCGCTTGTTTGCC
>CM031596.1:93075036-93090036 GCA_018398815.1 Conus ventricosus
TATGGCATGGTATGGCATGGTATGGCATGGTATGGCATGGTATGGCATGGTATGGTGTGGTATGATATGGTGTGGTATAATATGGTGTGGTATGCTATGCTATGATATGTTGGCTACGCTATGCTATGCTGTGATATGGCATGGCAGTTGTGGACCTATCAAAGGGAAAGACTTTGTGCGTTCATTGTCAGTCTTGAAAGAATTGTACGTATTCAGAGTTCATCACTAATTCACAGCAGATCTGACAAATCTCTTTGAATTTTCTTCGGAACCTTATCCCAATTAGATGCAAAAAATCATTCGACCCGTTTTCAGCCTTCTAAAGGCTTTTATAGATTTCTATAGAACCGGACGGAACCTCCCTTGAAGCCTGAAGGAACGAAGCTCTGCGCTCCAGTCCTTCCAGATTAGCGGAGTGATTAGATTGCCCTGTGAAGTGACCGGTCAGGCAGCGGTCTCCATGGTGACCGCTTGACCGAGTACTGCTGGTCACTTGATCATCGTTCTCCATGGATCCAGTTCAGACAGTTCATATCCACGGGGTGGTCACTGCACCTGGCTCAATGACGTTGACCGAGTTCGGAATATTTCAAATCACAGGTAGTGGAGGAGAGACAGGTGGAGAGACAGCCAGCCGTATGGTATGGTATGGTATGGTATGGTATGGTATGGTATGGTATGGTATGGTATGGTATGGGATGGTATGGGATGGTATGGTATGGTATGGTATGGTATGGTATGGTATGGTATGGTATGGTATGGTATGGTATGGCATGGTGTGGCGTGGTATGGTATGGTATGATTTGGATGGTATGGTATGGTATGGTATGGTATGGTATGGTATGGTATGGTATGGTATGGTATGGTATGGTATGGTATGGTATGGTATGGATATGGTTTATGGAGCGCAGGATGAGAGGATTTATTGTTTATTATCAGTTTCAAAAGACTAAACTTCAGTGATCAACAATCATTATGCAGATCTGGGACCTGTTGTCCGACCAAGAGGAGGAGAGAGAGATGGAGGAGAGATGATGGTAGAGGATGAGAGGTGAGATGGAGAGTAGGAGGAGGATGGAGGTAGAGGATGAGGAGAGAGAGAGAGATGAGAGGAGAGGTAAAACCCTGCTTAGAAGGATAAGACTTTAAACAAAGCTTTCTCATACCTGTCCTTATGTACCTACTACTTTCTTATTTACCGTTTATGTTCCAGCTTCGTTTAAGATTCCTCTTGAACTGTGTGTTGCATATCCTCTCGAATCAAACAAGGATACCATCTTACTGCAGAGGCAAGAGATCGTAGAAACTGGGAAATGGTATACTTGATTGGAGATGACTGGAAGATTGCAGAAGGAAATTAGAGTCAGGTAGACTCGTAGTATGCGACGTGACTAGCTGGCTGAGTCCAAAAGAATAAATAGTGGGACATAAAATTTGAAAAGGTGTGTTGGAGCGTGGATGATAGTTATAAACAAAGGCACGAAGTCCAGAGTTTGGTCTGTTAGAACGTGTTCAACGAACAACAGATACATTGACTGCAGGGGCACGGAGTCGAGAACTTTGGGGAAAAGTATACTGATTGGGGATGACTGAAATGCAGTTTGGGGGGTTTGTTGTGGGTGGGTGGTGGGTTTTGGTTGGTGCGTGCGGGCTTTGGCGTGCGTCCCGTGCGTGCGTGCGGGGTGTGCCCCCTGGTGCTGGGTGTGTGTGTGGGTGGGGTGTGGTGTGTGTGGTTTTGGGTGGGGTGTTGTGGGTTTTGTGTGGTTGTTTCCCTTTTTTCCTTTTTCTTTTTTTCTCTTTTTAAAAACCCCTCATCACCCCGACCCTTCGTTTCAGTGTCAAAAATTTTTATTTTTCCAAATTCACGTCGGGGGTTTCATCTTTCAGACAACTCCTGCGGGAGAGAATCTCAGGCCTTTTTCCCCGGACGGCGATTTTTAAGCTGAAGGCGTTGGGGGGGATTTTCTTTCTGTTGGGATGTGTACGCAGCTGAGGAGGGGACGGGAAAAGCGAGAAGAAGGCAGAGCCCCCATACATTCCCCTTTTTTTAATTCCCAAAAAGGTCTTAGTAATTATTTTCTGTCTTTTGTTTTCCCGCCTCTCATCCTTTATTTTACTATATCTTTCGGCTCTCTTTTTTTTTCTTTTTTTTTTTTTCCCCCCCCCCTTTTTTTTCCCCTTTTCCGGGCCCCTTTCCCTCTCTCTAGGACAGCGTTTTTGGGGGGAAATTTAATTAAAAACCCAAATTTTATCCCCTTGAACGTTGTTTTTTTTTCCCTTCCCGCCGGGGGTCATGATTTAAAATTTGTCTGTTGTTTATGGCACATCTTCCCTGTCCCTCAGTTCTTTTTGGTTGGGTGCCCGTACCCTCCTGGGGTTCCATGCTTGCCCTTTTGGTGACGTACCCTTTTCCTGGGGTTTCATGCTTGTCTGTTTGGGGGGCGTATCCTCGGTGGTCATGTTTTGTTGTTTGTAAAGTTTCCCCTTTGGGGTTTTTGGCTTGGTCTGTTTGTGACGTTTCCTGTGGTCATGGGGTTGGTTTGGGGACATTTTCCCCTGTGGCCCGGGTTTTTATTTTCTGGGGAAACCCTCCTGTGGTCGGTTTATTTGGTTTGGCATATTCCCTACATTCGGATTTGTTTGGGGACTATCCCCTTTGGGGTTTCAGGTTTAGGGGGCTTCTGACATCCCCCTGGGGGCCCCATTTTCATTTTTTGGCGGGTCTCTTTGGCCCTTTTTATTTGTCGGGGACACAGGTTTCTCTTGTAAAGTTTATTTTTTGGGGGAATTTTTCCCTGGGGTCAATTTTTTGTTGTTGTGTTGTATCTCTGGGTGGTCGGTTTTTTTTTTTCCCGGACAATCTCATCATCGTAAAGGTTTTTTTTTTTGGAACCATGGGGTTGTGGCAAATTTTATTTTCGATCAATGTCCTTTTGGGCAAGTTTTTTTTGGGTTTGTGACTTAAAACCAGTGATCAAGTTTATTTGTTTTGGCTTACCCTTCAATGGTCGGGTTTAAAATGTTTTGGGAAATATTTTCCCTGGGCCCGGTTCCATTTTATTTGTGGGGTTTCCCCCCTTGGTAAAGGTTTTGTTTGTGTGGAATTACCCCGGGCCCACTTTTATATCTTTTTGAAATTTTCCTGGGGTTTGATTTATCTGTTTGCAAGAAAACGCCCCAAAAGGGGGTAAAAGTTTTTTTGAAAAGTATATTTTAATTAAGTTTTTTTTGGGTTTCCGTTTATTTGTTTGGGGGGGGGTTTTTTTTCTTTTGGCCCCCCTTGTGCCCCGTGACCCAGTCCTCCCGCTTGCTTGATTATTTTTGATTGCCCCCTTTGGGGAAAAATTTTGGGGCCTCGCTTTTTTTTAACCCGCTGATTTCAACGTCGAAAAGTTTGTGGGTTTTTCATTTAAACAGGAAGGGGAAGCCAGCCAACGGTTTTTTGGCATGGTTTGGGCCCAGGGTAGGGGCTTTTGGTTAAGGGCATGGTATGGAATGGTTTGGCTTTGGTTTTGGGCCCTTGGTTTTTGGCTTGGTTGGTGGGGTTTTGATAGGGTGGGGTAAAATTTTTTGGTGTGGTAGTTTTTGCATGATTTGTTGTGCTACGCTTTGCTATGCTGGAATGGCATGGCATTTGTGACCTATCAAGGAAAAAAAGACGTTGTGTTTTTTCTTTGGTCAGTTTTAAAAAGAACGGGTGTATTAGTGATTTCCTCACAAATTTCACGCGATTGCAAACTTTTTAAATTTTTCTTCGGAACCTTATCCCCAATAGATGCAAAAA
The DNA here is from genome assembly GCA_018398815.1 of Conus ventricosus. Taxonomy (NCBI): domain Eukaryota; kingdom Metazoa; phylum Mollusca; class Gastropoda; order Neogastropoda; family Conidae; genus Conus; species Conus ventricosus. The sequence goes on from CM031596.1 coordinate 93,078,821, forward strand.
TTCTTTTGCCCCGTTTAAACCCTTCAAAAGGGCTTTTTTTAGTTTTTATAGCCCGGGAAAGGGGAACCTCCCTTGAAATAAAGGAACGAAGCTTGTGCCCCAGTCCTTCCGTTTTGGGGAAGGGGATTAGATTGTTTCTTTTGAAGTGCCCGGGTTCAGGCGCGGGGGTTCTCCAATGGGGCCCGCTTGCCCAGTACTGCTGATAACCCCCCCCCTACAGGGGACCCAGTTCAAAAGGGTTCTTTATCCCGGGGGGGAAAAATGCCCTGGCTCAAGGGCGTTGACCGGGTTGGGGAATTTTTTCAAATAAACAGGTAGTGGGGGAGCAGGTGGGGAGACACCCAAACCCTTTGGGGTTTTTGGGGTGGGTTTGGTATGGTTTTGGGGGTTATGGTAGGGTTTGGTATGGTAGGGGTAGGGTTTATGGTAGGGTTTGGTTTGGTATTTTTTGGCTGGTATGGTAGGGGTTATGGTAGGGGATTTTAGGGGTTGGTATGGTTTGGTATTATGGTTTTAGGGCATGGTAGGGGAAATGGTATGGTATGGTATGGTTGGTTTTGGTATGGTTTGGTATGGAAAGGTATGGTTTGGTTTGGCATTGTTTTGGCATGGCATGGTAGGGTTTGAAAATGGTTTTGGGGCTTTAGTATGGTTTGGTATGGTATGGTTGGTTTGGTTTGGGTTGGGTTGGGGTTTGGTTTTTTTTATGGTATGATTTGGTATAGTATGGTATGGAGGGTATGGTTTGGTATGGTATGGTTGGTTTTGGTTTTGGTTTTTTTGGTATGGTTTTGGTTTGGATTTGGTTTGGTTTTGGCTGGTAGGGTTTGTGGAGGGTATGGATGGTTTTGGGTAGGGGGGTATGGTTGGTTAGGGGATGGTAGGGTTGGTATGGTATGGATAGGTTTTGGTATGGTAGGGTTTAGGGTTTTGGTATTTTTTGGGTAGGGCTTGGGAGGCAGGAGAGAGGATTTTTGGTTTATTTGTTTTTTAAAAAATTCGGGTTTCAATTTTTAAAGGTTTGACCCATGTTTAAAATTAAAACCCCCCTCCCCAGGGTTCTCCCCCGGCCCTTTCTTGGGGGGAAGAGGGTGGAGGGAGTGAGATATGAAGAGGGGGGGGGAGAGAGTTGAGGGGGGGAAGGGGGGAGAGATGGTTTTTGGAGAGGGGGAGGTGAAGGGAAAGAGTGGGAGGGGGAAAGGGAGGGAAGGAGTGAAAAGGAGGAGAGGGTGAGGAGGGGAAGAGGGAGGAGGGTTTTTAAAAAACCCCTGCTTAAACGGGGTTTTAAAGACTTTAAAACTTAAGCTTTTCGCCCCCTTCCTTTTCTTTTCCCTTCTACTTTCTTTTTAAAGTTTACTGTTAAAGGTTCGTTTAAAGGTTTCCCCCTTTAAAACCGTGGGGGGGGCCAATTTCCTCTCGAATCAAAAAGGATACCTTTCTTTTGCAGGGGCAACGGAGTCGTAGAAAACGGGGAAAAATGGTTTACTTGATTGCGGGTTGCTGGAAAAATTCCCAGAAGGGCAATTTAGAGTCTGGGTTTGACTTTTGTTTTGCCGACGGGGGACTAGTGGTCTGGTAAAAAAGAATAAATAGTGGGAAAAAAATTTAAAAGGGTGTGGGGGAGCGGGGAGGTTAGTTATAAAAAAAAGGGCCCAACGAAGCCCTTTGAGTTGGTCTGTAGAATTTTGTATCAAAAAAAAATCCCAATCTCGTGCCACTTTTTGGGAGGGGAAAAAAGGGGGAAAGAGGGGGGGGTTTGGGGTGGGGGGGGGGGGGGCTGTTTCTTATCTTACGGCATTTTGGGTTTTTGCCCCCAGGGAACCCAAAAGAACAAAATTAAAATGGGTTTGGGAAAACCCTCCTTGGACCATGGTACCCCCCGTGTTTTGGGTTAAAAGTGGAAATTTTTCCCAAATTTTAAAAAGGGGAGATGGGGGCCCAAAAAACCACGGGGAAAAAAAGGGAAATGTGCACAGGTATCAGGGAATAGCCCTTTTTTTATTTTGTCTTTGGTTCACCCCCGGGAGATCAAAGCCGGGTTTTTTCTTACTTCCTTTTGTCTAAACAAAAAACAGCTGCAGTTTGCGGGTTTTTCCCAAAAAGGGTTTGATAGGTTTGTTCAAATTTCCCAAGGGAGGAGAAAATTTTATTGTTTTTTGGGTTTAAATTTTGGAAAAATTGGGGACAGGTGACATGTTGCGGTGGGGGGGGGGTTTGGATTAAAAAAAAAATTTGGTCTCTGTTTAAATTACAAAAGGAAGGTGGCCCCCCTTGAGGCGGGGTTCTGTCTTTAAGGTATCTTTTCCGTTTTCCCGGTTTTCCCCGGGGGTGACCGATTTTCCCTTTTTCTAAGTCTTTTTTGCTGGTCGCCCTTTTTTGGGTGTTTTCAAACCCATAAGGTTTTGACTAACTTGTGCTTCTTTCAGACCGGGAAATGAAAAGTAAGGGGTTTTTTCCCCAAAAAATGGACCGCCAATTTTTTGTTTGTTTTCTCTTTTTCCAACACGAAATTTAACCCCCTTTTTGAATTTTCCCTTCAGCAAAAATTTTCTTTCTAGTATGGGGCCTATTTTTTTTTGTATTTTTCCCGTTTTTTTTGGGCACGGCGGTTTGGGACAATTTGTGGTTTTTTTTTACCATTAAAATTAAACTACCGCGGGGGTTTTTTTCCTGCCAAAAATGCCTTCCCCCCATATGGGTTTTTTTGACGCACGATTGGAAAAAGGTCTTTGGGTTTGTTCTACATTAACGTTCTTTTAGGGTTTTTTTCCCCCTCGCACCCTTTATTTTTTTCCAACTTTTAAAAAAGTAAAATTTAAAGTCCCATACTGGTTTTTTCCCCCTTTCCCCGACACTAATCTTTTTATTCAAAAAAGTGTTCGATTTTGGTTAAGATTAAACTTTCAGCACCCCCAAGTTTTTTTCCCAATTTTTTACACGGAAAATTTTTAAAAACAAAAAACCCAAAACTTTTTTATATGCAAAAAACACGAAAAACCGGATAGACTGAAGAAAGGGGAAAACGTTGAAAAATTTGTTGTTTTCATTTTGTATATTTTTTTCCATTTTTTTACGTGGTTAGGATTTTTTTCGTAAACCACATTTTTCCCGGGGGAAAGAGGGGTTTGCTTTAAAAATTTTGGGGGGTTGTTCCTTCCAAAGAAAACCCAAACTTTTTTTGGGTTTGGGTTGTTTTTTTGGGGGGTAAATCTTTTCTCCCCCCCAAAAGAACTGTGTAAATTTTCGTTTTAATTTTTATTTGTTTTTTTTCCCTTTAAAGTCTTTTTGGCACAAAAATTTTTTGGGTCCCGTAGGGCCCAAACAAAACCACCCATCTTTTTAAACTTCAGCTTTGTTTTAAATATTGGATTTGTTTCGTTCTTGTCATTTTGAAGCCCACAAAATTTCCTTCGGCGCATATTGGGTGGGCCTTGATGAACACTGAAGCACGCTTCGGGGGTACCCACCGTTAGCCCCCGTAATTTTAAAAAATGGGCCCCTTTTATCAGGGCCCCAAAATTCAATTCTCCCGAAATTTTTGGGGCAGGGAGCCAAGGTCTGGGGTTAAAAAGGGTCCCCGGGTGTATGTTCGGGAAAGCTTTTTCCCGGGAAATCATCTGCTTTCGAAGGGGGCGCGTTCTTTTTTAAACGGCGGGGGCAAAGGGGGAAATTTAGGCCTCTCCTTTTTTTTTTTCCCACCTTTTCCACCCCTCTTCCCCCCATCTTCTCCTCTCCCCCTCTTCTCCCTCTCTTCAGATTCTTCCTTTTTAAATTTCCAAAACCCCACAAACGCGGGGAGCGCGCGTATCTGAAAGGGACCGAGGGTTCTTTTTTTTAAAAGACCCGAAAACGCAGCTTCCTCGCCCCATACCTAAATTGTTGGAAACCGTCTTTTCAGGAAATTAATTCATGTTTGGGTTCTCAAATGAATTTGTCCCAATATTGAAAACTCCCTGAAACGACACGTCCCCCTTTCCCCGTGCCGCCCCCCAATGTTTTACAAAAACTCTTTACCCTGGTTTTTCTGGCAAAAATTTCTTTTTGGGGCGGCTCCAAAGTTTGGACCAGTGGGTTGGTTCCAAATCTGCGGTTTTTTTCCACCTGTCGGGAAATGAAAGATTTGGGGGGTTTTTTTGGAAGTGAAGCCCTTTCCCCAAATTTTTCCTTTTGGTTTTGAAAGGCCCGGGGTGTTAAGCATTCCCCCGGGTTGGGTTTTTGGTTTTTAAAAATCTTTGTTAAGTTAAAAACATAAAAGCCTGACCCAAAAGTTTTTTCCCATCTTCCAAAAAATTTTCGACTTTCAAACCCAAGTTTGCAACTGCAGGTATTTTAAAAAAATTATTTTTTACATTTTTGAATAATTTTTTTTGGATTGAAGGCAGAGAGGAAAGAGTAGAAAGGGTTTGGGAAGGGGGGGAAATTGGAAAAGGTTTTCGGTTGGGTGGTCATGGGGGGGAAAAAACATTGGGTTTTGAAAAGTGACTTTTATGTCCGTGAACCTTTTTTCAATTTGAGGCGTTGTTTTCGGGGTGTTTTGTGTGTGTGTTTGGTGTGGGGGTCCCTGTGTGTGTGTTTTGTTTGGTGTGGGGGGTGTGTGTGTGGGTTGGGGGGTTCGTTTTGTGCGTGCGGGGCGTGCGTGCGTGGTGCTTTGGTGTATATGGGGGTTCTTGAGTTTCCTTTGGTTTGCCCCGGCTTGACTTCCACGGGGGGCCCCGTGTGAATGCGGGAGGTGTGGGGCGTTGGTGTGTTTTGGGGGTTTGTGGGTGTGGGGTTGTGTGTGTGTGTGGTGGTGTGTGGGGTGTGTGTGTGTGGGGGTGTGTGTTGTGGGGTGGGGGTGTGTGTGTGGGGAGTGTGTGTGTGCATGTGTGTGTGTGGTGTGGGGGGTGGGTTGTGTGTGGTGTTTTGCGTGGGGTGGTAGGGTTTTGTAAAAAAGGGGTTGTGTTCGCGCCCTTGGCCCCCACCCCGCGCGCGCCCCGGTGTGGGTGTGGGGGGGGGGGGGGGGGGGGGGGGGGGGGGGCGGGTTTTGGGTTGGGGGCCTTTTTGGGGAAGAATCGAAGGTTTGGCTGCTTTGTTTTGGGTTTATTTTTTAAACAGTTTCCCGAAAGCTTCAGGGGGGTTTTGTCTTTTTTTTAAAATTTGAACGGATTCGGGAAATTTTTGGTAGTAAAGGCATAGGGAAAATTTTAAAATCAGTTAAAAACTCTTATTATCTGGACAAAAGGATTACGAAAAAATTTTTTGCGTTTGTGAATACCAAACCCAATTTGGTTTAATGAGGACCGCCAACCCCGACCCCTTGTAAAAATTTAGGGTTTAAAAACGGATTTTTGGGGCAAGTTTCTCCCTTTGTATGTTGGGGGTTTGTTTCATGCAGGGGGTCTGAACGTTTCATTGTTCCACTTTTCTGAGATAAACAGTAAATAATTTCTGTTTAAAATTTTTTAAAAAAAAAAGGGGAAAAATTTTAAATTTTTTTACACCCCCTGTTTCTTTCCTTTTTGTCCCAAGGGTTAAAAAAAAAGTGAAACCCACCTTTAAATTTTAAAATTCCTTGGGTGAAAAGGAAAACACAAAATGCCTTTCTTTTTAATATGCCTTTGGTGGAATACGTTTTGTGCTTTGGGTTTTAAATCTTTAGTGACATCCCCATCAAATGCAGTGTTTATGGGGTTTTGGAATGGTTCACAGGAAAACCCTCGCCATTTCCCAAAAAATTCGACTAATTTGTTTTTTGGGGCCCAAAGGGTTCAGAAAAAGGGGTTGGAAAACAAAGGCATGTACCCTCAAAAAGTACCCTGTAAATTTAACTAGGGAAAGTCTTCAACCCTGAACATCTGAACTGTGGTTTAATATTCGTTCCCATTCGCAATCTTGGTTTTAACTTTTCGTTGCTTCTCCCAAGGGAAAAGGTTTAAAAAATTTAAATTTAAAGAGAGTTTTCCCCCAAAGCCCCCAAAAAATTTTGGAAAAATTTCCTTTAAAAAAACTATTTTTGACTTTCAAAGACTTTTTTTCCTTGTTGCAAAAAAAATGAGTAGCCCCCATTATTTCGGGTTTTCTTCGCTAGTTCGGGTTTTCACTCCCAAATACCCTTTTTTTTATAGAAAAAAATTTTCCCCTGTTTTTTTTAATGCAGTTTTTTTGTGTTGCTTTTAAAGGTTTTGACAGAAATTTTTTTGGGTGATCTTGTAGACCATCTGACACATTCGGCGGGGATTTGAGCGAGAACTGTTTCAGAGAAAGAATTTTATTGTCTCCCAAAGGCAGGGGGTAAAAAAATTGAACATTTCCCGAGTGTATTAGCCCAAATGCGGGTTTAATTCGCAAGTTAAAGAAGAAAGGGGAATGAAAAAAAATTTTCCCGGGCCAAAAAAGGGCATCCCCTTTTTTTTAAAAAACCCTCGAGAGAAAAAAAAAATCTTTTGGCATCGTTGTTCACGGGGCACTGTCGCTTTTAAAAACCCATTTGTTTTTCTTTTTCGCCGTTAAAAATTTTTTTTTTTTTTTGCCTTTTCTGTAACATACCCAGATTTTTTCCCCTTTTAACAAAATTTAAAACCCCCCCCTTTTTTTAAAAATCAAATAATTATAAAAATGGTGGCGTCCCTTTTAAAAAAGGGACTCAATATTTCCCTTTTCTGCACCGGCGGGAAACCAGAGTGAGGGGAAGAGAGGGGGAAAAGGAAATTGGAGAGGGGGTGGGGGAGGGTGAGGAGAGGGGAGGGGGGAGGGAGAGACTAAAAGAAAAGATGAGGGGAAAAAGGGGGGAAAAAGAAGAGGAAAGAGAGAAGGGAAAAGGGGAGGACGCTGGGTTTTCCCCTTGTTTTTTTTTTTTCGTTTTGTTTTATTTTTTGGGTGTTCTTGTTGCCCTTTTCTTTTTTTTGGCCCGTTTTCAGTTCCTTTAGCCTGGTAAAGGTTTTCTGTCTATAATGCCCGTTGATTTTTTGATCACAGGCTTTTCCCAAAAAACCTAAAAAAGGTTGCCTTTTGGGGCGGGCAATCCTTTTGTAAAAGCCCACTGTGGGCTTTGTCCCCCTGAAAAGGCAGAAACCCTTGCGGGTTTAAAAAAAATTGTTTATAGGGGGCTCACCCCCATCTCTGACCGGGGAAGGGTTTTTGTTTTTTAGTTTCAGTCGTTTTAATAGGGTTTTTGGTTTTGGTTTTGGTTGGGTTTTGGTTTTTGGCTTTTTTTTGGGTTTTTTTTTTTTACGTCTTTTCACCGGCAGAGGATTTACGGGGAAAAAAAAAAAAAAAAAAAATTAATTTTTAAAAAAGAAAAGTTCTGAGGGAAAACTTGCCCTTTAACGGGTTTGTTCAGGGGTGCCGGTGATTCTCTCTCTCTCTCTTCCGCCACGGGAAAAGGCGGTTTTAGGCCACTTTCGCCAAAAACTCGGTGGTTGAGCAAGTGAGTCAGGATTGGCATTTATACGTTCTCTCCAAGTCTTGCAACTGCAGGTATATCTTATTACATTGTGAATAATATTGATAGGATTGAAGGCAGAGACGACAGAGTAGAAACGGTGGAAGGGGAAATTGGAGAAGGCTACAGGTTGAGGTAGACATGTCGGGATAACATTGAGGTGAACAAGTGACGTTATGTCCGTGAACCTGATTTCAATATGAGGCGTTGTGTACGTGAGTGTGTGTGTGTGTGGTGTGTGTGTGTGTGTGTGTGTGCGTGCGTGCGTGCGTGCGTGCGTGCGTGCGTGCGTGCGTGCGTGCGTGCGTGCGTGCGTGCGTGTATATGTGCGTACATGAGTTTCCGTGTGTGCGCGCATGACTTCCACGCGTGCGCGTGTGAATGCGTGAGTGTGTGTGCGTATGTGTGTGGTGTGGTGTGTTTTGGTGGGGTGTGTGTGTGTGTGTGTGTGTGTGTGTGTGTGTGTGTGTGTGCATGTGTGTGTGTGTGTGTGTGTGTGTGTGTGTGTGTGTGTGTGTGTACGCGTGTACATACGTGTTTGTGTTCCGCGGCGCGCGCGGCGGCGGTGTGGGGGGGGGGGGGGGGGGGGGGGGGGGGGGGGGGGGGGGCGCGCGTTCGAATGAAGAATCGAAGGTGGCATGCATGCTTTGGTATCTTTAAACAGATTCGAAAGCATTCAGACGGGCATAGTCGTTTTTGAAGTGAACTGACTTATGAAATTCTGGTAGTCAAGACATATGGTAATAAAATGTGTTCAAACTCTTATATATCTGGACAAAATGATTACGACAAATTCTTAGACGTTTGTGAATATCCTGAACAATGTGGTTTCAATGAGGACACGCCAAGCCAGACGCTTGTCAAACATTTACGTAAAACAGGTTTTTTACGCACGTTTCTGCATTGTATGTATTGTGGTGTATCATGCAGTTGTCTGAACGTTTCATTGTTCTCACCGTCATGCAGATCAGTCAAATAATTTCTGTTTCAACTAAAAAAAAAAGAGATTAGTTCACATTTTACACACCCTGATTCTTTCCGTTTCTGTACAAAGTAAAACAAAGTGCAACACCTATTCAACTTTAATCCTTCGGTGAAAGACACACAAAATTCCATACGTTTTAATATGCCTTAAGTGGAATACGATTTTCGCGCATTCTGGTAATCTTTAGTGAACATCAGCATCAAATGCAGTGTTTTTGGGCTTTGATGTTCACAGGACATCTCGCCATTTCACAATCGACTAATATGCTTTTTGGGCTAATGTTCAGCAGATGTTTGGTAACAAATGCATGTACCCTCTAAGTACCCTGTAAATATAACTATGGTCAGTCATCAATCCCTGAACATCTGAACTGTGGATTAACATTCGTTGCATTCAGCAATCTTGGATTAACATTCGTTGCATTCAGCAATGGAACAGTTTAAAAATAATTTAGAGCAGTTTTTCCTCCAAAGACCAAAACTTTTGGAATTCCATAAACACTATTTTTGACTTTCGACGACATAATACTTGTGCAAAAAACTGAGTAGCACCCAGATATTTCAGGTCTTCGCTAGTTCGAGGTTTTCACTGCCATATCACTATTTTATAGAAAAGAAATTCCCCCTGTTTCTTAATGCACGATTTTGTGTTGCTTTTCAAGGTTGACAGTAATATTTTGTGATCTTGTAGAGCCATCTGACACATTCGGCTGGTATTTGAGACGAGTAACTGTATCAGAGAGAAGAATTATATTGTCTGAAAAGAGCATGGTAGGAATCTGAACAGTACCGAGTGAATTAGACCATGCTGCGTAATTTCAGCAAGTTCAGAAGTAAGGAATGAAAACAAAACTGGACTGCAAGCATCACCTTGTAACAACCTCGAGAGCAAAAAATCACTCAGTTGCATCGTTGTTCACTGGCACTGTCGCGTTAATAACATTCTGCATTTTCTTTTTCGCCAGTTACATTTTTTCATCAATGCCTTTTCTCGTAACACTAGCCAGAGATATTTCCTGTCAACGAAATAAAAGCCTTTTTGAAATCAATATAATATATAAATGGTGGCGTACAGTTTAAAATGACTCAATACTTCCTTCTGCACCAGAGCAGGCACAGAGTGAGAGAGAGAGAGAGAGAGAGAGGAGAGAGAGAGAGAGAAGAGAGAGAGAGAGAGAGAGAGAGAGAGAGAGAGAGAGAGAGACGCTTGGTTTCCTTTTTTTTTGGTTTCGTTATGTTTTATTTTTGAGTGTTCTTGTTGTCTTTCTTTCTTTGTGTCTTCAGTTCCATCTAGCTGGTCAAGGTTCTGTCTCATAATGTCGTGACTATTGATCACAGCGTTTCCAAGAACTAAAGAAAAGGTTGCCTGTCTGGCTGCAATCCTTTTGTCAACAGTCCTACTGTGGGCGTTGTCTCCCTGAGAAGGCAGTAACCCTGCAGGTATAAATTGTTTCATAGAGGCTCATCCCCATCATCTGACACGCGGAAGTCCTGTGTTACGTTTCAGTCTGTCTAATGAGTGTTGGTTGGTTGGTTGGTTGGTTGGTTGGTTTTATTTTACGTCTTTTCATCCGGCAGATGATATTAGACGGAGGGAAAAAACAACAACAAAAAACACTTAAGTCATTTCAACACATACATCTGCATACACTTATGAAAACGAAAACAGCATATCAGTTAAGGACCCTCATAATAGTCTAGCTACTCAGAACTGGCTAAAGTGGCGGCAATCTCAATTACGCATGAGTCAGACACAACTGACTCTCATTTTCATATTTGTCTCCTTCTTCGCCTTATACATTTTAGTTAAAACTGGAAATCTAATAGAAGGTGATGCACAGAGATGAATTTTCCACAGACACACACAACTTCAGGAGAAAAATCTGGTCTTCCATGTGTTCAGCCTTAATTTTGTGATAATCTTAGCCAGATGGCGTGAGCAGCTAGGCAGTGTGTAGCATTTTCACAGAAAAAGGTTTTGTAAACGCAGTGTTCCAGGTTGAAAGTATTTCACACTGGAAGGATGTAATGGCAAATTTAGCACAATTCTGAACAGTTTTGTGCACCAAGTTTAGCTAGATTATCTGCTATTTCATTCCCTCTGAGACCACAATGTGAAGGAATCCAACAAAAGTCTACGATTATACCCTGAGACATAATACAGTGCATCAGGTACCTTATTTCATATGGTAAATCTTTTCTGGCCTTACAATCCCAAGTTTGCAGAGATTGCAAAACAGACTTGGAATCAACACAAAACACCACACTAAAAAAGGATATTGGAGAACTATGTACACAAAATAAAGCCATCAGTATAGCATACAGTTCTGCGGCGAATATTGAAAATCCGTTTCTGAGAATAAAATGTTTTCGTATATTCAGACTTGGAATAACGAAACCAGAACCGCTATCAGCTGTGTCCATAACTGAACCATCAGTATAGATTTTAAGGTGATTAGGATAAGAATTTTCGAGATGTTCTTTCGCATCGTTCACTAGAATGTTAATATTTCTTTTTTCTTTGAAACTGTATACTCATAATCAAACTTTCCACTCAAGTGTTCCCAAGGAGGCATCATTGGAACTGTGGGGAACTCTGGAATCGATGTTAAATCTACTTTACACTTAGACATACGTTCAGCGGTATAATTCATTATTGGCTGAATATATGAGATGGCCTTGGCTCTACTTGGAAAATCTTTATTCGAATTTACAATAATATCATCAGTAACTAATTTTTTACTGACAGGCTTCGAATCACATATTTGGCCACTTCTAGACGTCTTTGCTCCGATAAAGGTACGACATTCGC
>CM031596.1:93097536-93107536 GCA_018398815.1 Conus ventricosus
ACACACACACACACGCACGCACACTCCCCATTTTCTCGTCTCTTTTGCCTTCCTTGAACCTTCTACGAAGTGGGTTTTTTTTTTCTTTTCATTAAGTCCAAAAGCACTTCAACCGTCGTAATCCAGGTCGAGTTTGTTCTTCTCCCAATCGCCATTGAACCATGCGTGTGTGGATTAAGGACTGTGATCCCCCCCCCCCCCCCCCCCTCTCCACCCCTCCCACCTCCTCTCTCCTTCACCACAGCTGCTGAACAGTTTTCGGTGACTTTTTACTTTTTTAATTTTTTTTTTACATAAATATAAGTCAAAAGGTCCCTCAAAACCTACCTTTCCCATCGCCTCTTCCTTTCTCTCTCCTCAGACAAATCCCCTCCTACTTCCCTCCACTTTACGCCTCACTCCTTCTCTTCCCTCTGCCCATCCTTGCCCACCGAGTTTCTGGCGACTGTATTTCGTTCAAATTAGATCAAGTTCCATGTCTCTCTCTCCCTAGACTCCCCCACTCCCCCACCCCCTTCATTTCTCCTCCTCCCTCACCCCTTCAACAACTTTTTGTTCTGATCTATCAATTCTTACAAGCTGTATTTATGTACTGCTGCACACGCACGCAGGTGCACACATTACACACACGCAAGCATGCATGCACGCACGCACGCACGCGCGCACGCACACACACACACGCGCGCGCGCACGCACACACACACACACACCCACACACAACCACACACACACACACACACACACACACACACACACACACACACACACCACATCCCACTTTTCTCTCATATTTTCCATAAACTATTTTCTGTTGACTGATTTATTTCTGAACAATGCAAGAGAGAGAGAGAGAGAGAGAGAGAGAGAGAGAGAGAGAGAGAGAGAGAGAGAGAGAGAGAGAGACGAGAGAGAGACAGACAGACAGACAGACAGACAGACAGACAGACATTCAGACAGACAGAAACACGATCAGAAGCATCCATGAAAATATAGTATGCAGTAAACATCGCAGAATGAAAGTGTCAGTGCACCATACAGTGATAAATGAATAAATGCAGGGGGAGTAATTGAACACTCATTTTACATAACGTTTTTATATACAAATAATAAGGTTAAAGATAACGTTCTACAAGATAGCAACTGGACGCAGCTGAAACGCTTTATACAAGAAAATGGATAGATTTCTGATGGTTCTTTCGTGTTTTTTTACATGCCAAAAGTAAACTTAGTCGAAAAAGGTTTGGAAATTTGTGAAATGTTGCAGGAATATATTGCTGTCTTAAGCTACGTAGTGCTGAGCAACACAAAATAAAGATGGACCTCATCCTCTCTACTGTTTTTACACAGTAAGCAGATTAAATTATTGTGATTGTGAGATCAATATTGGTAGCAATGCCCAACGATTTCTGAGACGCCAAGTCTGAGCCTTGTCAACATAATTTTCAAATGTCTATTTAAAATAAATTCAATAACAGATGAGTTTTCACCTCGGGAACCGGACAAAACGTTCTGCACACATTACATCTATCACTATTCTTAATATGGAAATCTTATTCCTGCCACCTACATGAAACGAATCTTTCCTTGAAATCGTGTAAGAAAGCATTTATTCCCTCCACACCTTGATTGGTCCAAACAAATCCATATCAAAACGTGCACAAGTTACAACGGATATTTGAAGCCCAATTTCTTTTATCACGTGAATCTAAATCGAGCGGCATCCTATACATAGATAGATAGATTAAATAAAAATGACAGAGAGAGAGAGGGGGGGGGGGAGAGAGAGAGAGAGAGAGAGAGAGAGAGAGAGAGAGAGAGAGAGAGGAAAAATGTAGGTTGGAGGGTGAGAAAACAAAAAAAATTTTCTCCGCTGAACCTGCAAGCATTTCTAAAGGAACCGAAACTCCTTTAATCCCTCTCTCGCCATTCCCATCCTTTCTTCCCTCCTCCCACCCCCTCCACCCTACTTCCTCCCCTCCCTGCCGTCTGGACGAAAGATCCGCACCTGAGGGTACGACCCGTCTTCTCTTTTCATCCACATTCGCCGAAAAAGCTTTTAGTGAAAGTAGGACTGCGGTGAACATAATAGTCACAGACGTAACGTAAGCTGACGACGCATTTCATGACATTTGGTGTGTGGTATACTTTGTCTTGAATCGACAAACACACTTTTATATGTCTGTACGTACTTACCTTCACGCGTATTTTTATTCACATGCGCCTGGGCACGCGCGAGCGCGCACGCACACACACACACACACACACACACACACGCGCGCGCGCGCGCACGCACGCACATACACACACACACACGCACGCACGCACGCACGCACGCACACACACACATACACACACACACACACACACACACACACACACACACACACACACCACACACACACACACACACACATACACGCATACACACACACGCGTGCGCGCGCACAGGCGTGCACACACACACTCACACACACACACACACACACACACACACACACACACACACACACACACACACACACACACACACAAACAGACACACACGCGCGCGCGTGCACGAACACACACACACACACACGCACACACACACGAACACACACACACACCACCGCACGCACGCCACGCACGCACGCACACACACACACACATCAAAATATTGACATGGAAATTCTCACACCATGCATAGAGAGAGAGAGAGAGGAGAGAGAGAGAGAGAGAGAGAGAGAGAGAGAGAGAGAGAGAGAGAGAGTGAGAGAGAGAGAGTGGGGGGAGGGAGGGAGCGAGAGAGAGAGCGAAAGTGAGAGAGAGAGAGGGGCAGAAAGGGAGGAGTGAAAGAGAGAGAGAGGGGGGGGGGGGGGGGCGAGGGTGAGGACAGACGACTACAGAGACAGAAACGGAGAGAGAGAGAGAGAGAGAGAGGAGAGAGAGAGAGAAGAGGAGAGAGAGAGACATGGAGGGAGAGAGAGAGGGGAAGAAGAGGGAGCCAGCCAGCCAGTCAGACAACCAAACAGACAGAGACAATAACAGACCCTTTGTAAATACAACTAGGTAAGCAGGAAGATGATAATGTAACAACTTAAAGGACAGAAACCCTATGGTGGAGGATGGAGAATTCGGGGAGGAAAACGGTGGGTGGGAGTGGGATGAGGAGGGTGGGATTCGGAGAAAGCTGTGGGTGGGAGGAAGGAAAGGAGAAGAGGGGGGGGGGGGATATAGAAATCAAAAAGGTTAGGATATCCTCTTCTACGCCCACTGGACCAGCCGGATTTGGTCCACAAATCTCACGATCACCGCGTGTGCGCGCGCTCATGTGTGTGTGTGTGTGTGTGTGTGTGTGTGTGTGTGTGTGGTGCGTGCGTGCGTGCGTGCGTGCGTGCGTGCGTGCGTGCGTGCGTGCGTGCGTGCGTGCGTGTGTGCGTGTGTGTGTGTGTGTGTGTGGTGTGTGTGTGTGAGCATTAGTCTCTAGGCAACAACTGTCTTCTTCGATCTAGTTTCAGATTTTTTCAGCTGTGTTCGTCCCGACCATGCCAATCTGTCCACACACATTAAAGAAACACAGCACGTGCAACTGACTAACTGACTGACTGACTGAAACTAGTATGATTTGAGTTAAACTCTAGTGGTTTGTTTGACTTTCAACAAAATGAAAATAAACCTCAAAAAACATGATTTAATTTTAAGATAATTTAGAAAGTGGGATATTTTCAGCTTATCTAGATTTCTCTCTCTCTCTCCTCTCTCTCTCTCTCTCTCCTCTCTCTTCTCTCTCTCTCTCTCTCTCTCAATTTTTTTCTCTCTTCAGCCTCCTCCCTCCCTCCCTCCCTCCCTCTCTCTCTCTCTCTCATTTTTTTTTCAATCTCTCTCTCTCTCTCTCTCTCTCTCTCTCTCTCTCTCTCTCTCTCTCTCTCTCTCTCTCTCTCTCTCTCTCTCTCTCTCTGTCTTTGTCGTTGCTGGTGTTGTTCTCCTCTCTGTCCCCCTCTCTCTCTCTCCCTCTCTCTTTCTCTCTGTCTCTCTCTCTCTCTCCTCCTCTCTCTCCCTCTCTCCATACGGACACACAGATAGATTGCTACAAACATACATACAGATGAATATATACATAGATATAGATATAATTGGAAATATAGACAGATTGATACATACATATATACAGACAGACAGACAGACAGATGCACAGACGGACAGACAGACAGACAAACATATGCACATACATGTATAGATCGATAGACGGATTGACTGATAGATAGATATATAGATAGATAGATAGGCAGACAGGCAGACATATACATACACACAATAATGATGCTAATAACCAGTGGGTAAAACTAGGTTGATCAGATGTGATATGAAACTTAAAGAAACTTAATCTTCACCAGCCAGCACTTTGACCCCTCCAAATATGCGTATAAGCCCATCAAAAGCACCGATGATGCCATTTTGACTCTTCTTCATGAGGCTTTTTCTTCATCCACCTGAAGTTCCAAGGATCTTTTCTTTGCATTTTGTTTTTCTATTGATTTCTCCTCTGCTTTTATCACAATACAGTCTCATCTTTTAGCTGAAAACTGACAAAGGTACATTTTGATCCAAAACTTACATAATGGATCGTGACTTTTTCACTCAATAAAAGTTCGTCCGCCCGTTTTAAATCTGCAATCTCTCACCACCGTTCTACCTCCACCGGAGCACCTCGAGGTACAGTGCTAGCCCCTGTTCTGTTTACATTGTACACAAACGATGGTAGGGATACAGCTACAACCCCTGTGATTAAGTATTCTGATGATTCTGCTTTTGAAGATCTATCGAATTCTGATGCTGTCTATTTCTGCGAAGTCAAAAAGTGTTGTTCTTGGTTTAAAGAAAACAATCTCAAAATTAATGTTCTCAAAACAAAAGAAATATTAATTGATTTTCACAGAAATACACCGCCAGTACCTAGTTTTTCCATAGTAGTTGTAGTCAATGAGTATAGATGCTTGGGTACAATTGTGGACAAAAACCTGGGTTTTTACATAAATGGTGGCAGTATCTACAAAAAGAAATGCCAGTCCAGAGTATTTTGAAGAGAAAACAAAGGTTAAAAAAAAAAAATTTTCACCTCAGGGTAAAATTCGTCGATTATGAAGACAAAGATGCTAAAACAGTACGTTTCAGGTCATAGACCCTTTCTCAACTGCACAGGGAAGGGGGCAAGAAGTGAGAATAAAAGGCTGACTGCTACTCACAGAAAAAAGAAAGCAATCAGTGGTAGGAGTGAGTAGAGTTAAACAGTGAAAGGAAAACTTAAAGTGGGAGTGGGGGGGGGGGGGTATTAAGGAAAAAGGGGTAGGTGTATGTGTGTGTGTGTGTGTGTGTGTGTATGAGCGCCCACGGTTGAGTTTGCCTGCTTTCCAGTGTTCTGAAGCAGAACTAGTCATAGGGCAGCCATCTACGCCATTCATGGGCCCATGATGCTAGTTTCATAACACGTGCTTCGGCAACCTTATGCCTATCGTGAACTAAGTGCACATGCAAAACAGTTTTGAAACTTACTTCTGAAATGAATCACATTGATAACTCGTCAGACAACAAGGAGTTTCTGTTAGTTTGCTTTTGGTTTTCCGTGCGTATATATATATATATATATATATATATATATATATATATATATATATATATATATATATATATATATATATATATATATATATATGTGTGTGTGTGTGTGTGTGTGTGTGTGTGTGTGTGTGTGTGTGTGTGTGTGTGTGTGTGTGTGTGCAAAGTGGGAACAGGAAATTAGGGAAATATGTCACAAATGTTAAACCCTTCACCAGCCAAGTCCGCTCTATGTGTCACAGGGCCTTTGTGTCATAGGGCCGTTGTGTCACAGGGCCGTTGTGTCATAGGGCCGTTGTGTCACAGGGCCGTTGTGTCATAGGGCCGTTGTGTCACAGGGCCGGGTTTTAAGTATTAACCAGTTTTGTAACTAAAGTCCTATAAAAGGGTAGGCTTTGAGCGGGGACATGCCAGTTTGCCGCGTGCCAGATTGCCGAACACCCGACGCCGCCGCGACACTGGACCCTAACGGGAATTATCACTCGATGAAGCTGTGTCCCAGTCTACTCCCGTCTGATCGATGATCTCATCAAAATAAAGGCCGTAGCGAAGCTATGGGGTTGATGCCGAAGGCTGAAGAAACGTAAGCCCGAAGGGCTGAGAGAGTGCTCACACATCACTTTCATAAAAGTCGGCACGGTGACACAACGACCCTATGGCACAACGGCCCTGTGACACAACGGCCCTATGACACAAAGGCCCTGTGACACAACGGCCCTATGACACAACGGCCCTGTGACACAGCGACCATACAGTGTGCCGGTGACACAACGGCCCTATGACACAACGGCTCTGTGACACATAGAACCGGAACCGAAACCAGCAGCATATGGGAACAATCATGATCCTTCCTGGACACAGATCTATTCATATTGCCTGCTCCTAGGCCTTTCGTCCGCTGGATTGGACTCATCAGAGGGGGGTAGGGATGCATGTGTACGCATTAGTGCGCGCGCGCACGTGTGTGTGTGTGTGTGTGTGTGTGTGTGTGTGTGTGTGTGTGTGTGTGTGTGTGTGTGTGCGCGCGTGCGTGCGTGCGTGCGTGCGTGCGCGCGCGCGCAGAGAGAAATAAAAAGAGAGACGAGGAGGAGGGGGAGGGGGGGGGGGGGGGGGGGAGAGAAGGAGGAGATTGTCGGCTAAAAAAATAGGAGGGTTTAAAGTGATCATTTCCTTTCTGGCTCTCTTCTGGTCTGACTTGACCTTTAAAACGAAGAAGGGAAAAGGCAAAGCGGCATGGTCAAACTGTAGAGCCACAAGAAAAATGTACCATCCGGTAATGGTACCAATTATAAAGTCTGTACTTTGAAAGTTCCTACAGGCCAAATGCCTTGCAAAGCTCAGATGCAAAATTCAGGCTGGAATAAGGAAGACAAGGGAAAAAAGGGGGTCGGTGAGGAAGAAGGGGGGATGGGGGGCGGATCCCTGCTCACCTCCATCTCCTCCTCACTACCTATTCTTTTACCTTTCTTCCCTCCCTTGCTCCATCTCAGATGTTTCTGTTTTAGTCTGAAAGCATGTAGACCAGTGCATTCCAAGGTGCAGAAGGATGTTTTATCAGATCGACATAGAACCATTTCGTCATGCAATTATCTGCCACACGGATTATGGTCTGGCATACCTTCATCCCATCCCTACATTCCCATCTCTTCTCCCTCCTCACCCTGAATCCCTCGAACAACTTTATTGCTGACCGTTCTTTGTTCAATAAACCAAAACAAATACAGAATTTCACGGCAACCCCATCACGCTTTCTCCTTTCTCTTTTTTTCAGAAAAAGAAAAGAACAAAACCCCATAAATCACAGGCAGAAAAGTAACACACACAGCGAAACTATGCATAGAAAAGTACATAAGTGTGACGAAAGTGGAGGTGTATTCCAAGCCATACAGAAAAGAGGGCAACCAGTTTCTATGACTCAATATCAGCTGACTGTCCCGCGAGCTGATATTGAGTCATAGAAACTGGTTGCCCTCTTTTCTGTATGGCTTGGAATACACCTCCACTTTCGTCACACTTATGTACTTTTCTATTACTTTTTCATCATTTATTTTTCACTCCTGTTGTCGGGTTCTGTTTGATTGTTTATTTATACTTGGTTTCGTTTTTTGTTTTTGTTTTTCCTGTTTAAAACTTTATATTGCAATATCAAAATGCTTTGCTGTTCAGACGTCCGTCGCAAATTCATTGTGTACATTCACTCTTAAGATAGGGCTTTATATAAGTATTTCTTGTTGCCCTGTCTCATTTACTCTTGTAACATTTGTGACAATGTTAAAATAAAATACTGTTTAAACCAACTATGCATACACATGGATGAAATTTGCTGCAGGTGAGTAGAAGGACAGAGAAAAAAAAAAATCTTACAGAGGGAGAAAAACCATACATTAACTCAGCACAATCACTGAATTGTACCCTTTCGCTGATTCTTTTAGATAACCTGTATAAAATTTGGCCAACTTCAACAAGGTCTTTTTATTATTTGACAACAACAACAAACTTTATTGCGTTTGGGTGTTTTATGTGATATGATACGGACATCAAGTGTCATGACATTCATCACCATCGTCGTTCGAATTACATGTAGTGCATGATCTTGTTGTCCGTGAAATCCCCTGCGTTCGTCTTTTCTGTAAGTGCACTTTGTTGCCGAGAGTTCGGTATGTACAGACACGCTTAGGATTTTCAAATTCATATTTTCTTTTCAACACTCTTAACTGCGATTAGACTGAAGTTCAATCTGTCTTGTCTTGGCACACTGAACCTGTATCCTTAACCTCAGTTGTCCTTTGAACGATGGAACAATGCATTCAGTGTTCTGTAATTTGGTCCACATACACACATGCGAAAGATATAGAGGGGGGGGGGGGGGGGGGCAGAGACAGAGAGAGAGAGAGGATGAAACAGACAAACAAGCATATATCTAGACAGACAGACAGACAGACAGAGAGACAGAGGCACACAGAGAGAAAGAGAGACAGGGGGGGGGGGGGGGAGGCAGGGTGAGAGTAACCAATGGATGAAGATTGTGGGGGAGAGAGAGAGAGAGAGAGAGAGAGAGAGAGAGAGAGAGAGAGAGGAGAGAGAGAGAGAGAGAGAGAGAGACAGACAGACAGACAGACAGACAGAATGAGACAGAGACAGAGACATAAAGAGACAAAGACAAAAATAGAATGAAAGATTTGTAATACCAAAGGATGATGGTTTTTACATCACGATTTGCCTGGTTCCATGCCATGTCATGAAAAAAAAAACTACTCCGACAAAACCTCAATCCTATACTGATAACACGCCCACCTCAAACCTCAATCGTATACTGATAACACGTCCACCTCAAACCTCAATCCTATACTGATAACACGTCCACCTCAAACCTCAATCCTATACTGATAACACGTCCACCTCAAACCTCAATCCTATACTGATAACACGCCCACCTCAAACCTCAATCCTATACTGATAACACGCCCACCTCAAACCTCAATCCTATACTAATAACACGCCCACCTCAAACCTCAATCCTATACTGATAACACGCCCACCTCAAACCTCAATCCTATACTGATAACACGCCCACCTCAAACCTCAATCCTATACTGATAACACGCCCACCTCAAACCTCAATCCTATATGATAACACGCCCACCTCAAACCTCAATCCTATACTGATAACACGCCCATCTCAAACCTCAATCCTATACTGATAACACGTCCACCTCAACCACCTTCATCCTCTGTACCCGCCCCCCAAATTCGTCCTGTCACCCTTCCCTTCTTCTGCATCTATATCATCCACAATGTAGCCATATTTGTGGTCGTAATATCTGTTTGTAGAGGTGCTTGAACACATATTCTCATGACTAACAAATCTATAAAAGAAAAGCACTGCCAACATCATTAGAATACCAACGGACAAATTCTACATAGCAAAATCATGAAGTAAGGGCCACAAATCAGCAAGACGAGGATGAGCAAGTAAACGAGAGAGAGAGAGAGAGAGAGAGAGAGGAGAGAGAGAGAGAGGAGAGAGAGGAGAGAGAGAAAGAGAGAGAGAGGAATAGAGAGAGAGAGAGAGAGAGAGTCAGACAAACAGACAGTCAGAAAGGCAGACAGATAGACGGACAGACAGTCAGTACCTTAGAAAAGTCTACAGTACTGATGAGGACGTTGCATTACAGAAGGGCAATACACCCTGCAGCTGTTAATTGTTTATGAGAGAGAGAGAGAGAGAGAGAGAGAGAGAGAGAGAGAGAGACGGAGGGGGGGGGGGGCGAGAGAGAGAGAAAGAGATCGAGACAGACAGACAGACAGACAACACCTAAGAAAAAGGCAGTCTGTCAGTCTGCAATTTTTTTTCCCAGCAGTACTGAGGACGTTGCATTATATAGAGGACAATACACCCTGCAGCTGT